>JBCNYH010000023.1:17733175-17757499 GCA_039654325.1 Tandanus tandanus | reverse complement strand
GAGAGAGAGAAAAGAGAGAGAGAGAGAGAGAGAGAGAGAGAGAGAGAGAGAGAGAGAGAGAGAGAGAGAGAGAGAGATTTATGGATATAACTAAATAGTGCATGTGATTCAGTCACTCACTCTGCTGTGGTCCACAAAAATTCCCAAGCATTTACTTAGCCATGTACTCTGGGGAGAAATTACAGGACTGAGTGTGTGTGTGTGTGTGTGTGTGTGTGTGTGTGTGCGTGTGTGTGTGCTGTACTAAGGCAGACGCCTCTCAACCACATGCAGTGCCATGTGGGGGAATTGTTCCGATGACATCAGCGCAGATGCAGGGAGGAAATTCAAGCATCATCAAACCACACAGATGCCCCCTACCTTAAACACCTCCATCACACCCTCTCTCTCTCTCTCTCTCTCTCTCTCACACACACACACACACTCACTTAAGCGTAGAGAAACATCTGGACATACGATGTACTTTGATGTTGATTTAAGATCTGCCTGCAGGTCCATGTTCCTCTTAACAAAATGTTAATAAAATCTAGTGTTAAGTGATGGTTAAGAACTTTACCAACACTGACCACTCTGCTCCCGGCCCTGGGACGGCCCCCTTTCTTTCTTTTCTCAAATTTGGAGGGGAGGAGGGTAATGCAGGCTTTTACAAGCAAACAAGTTTGAGGTCATTGTCCTGCTTCAAAGCACAGCCACTTTTATTTGGCTACTTTTATTGGGCAGACAGACAGACCTTCGAGGGGCTCTCTAAGGGAGTGTGTGATGTGCCAGTCCTCACAGACCAGGAACAGAGAGAGAGAAGTAACGAGAATAAAACTCTGTCCTGTTATATTTGAGTCAAGAGAACCTGTCCATGTGCTTAATCAGCAAGAAGCAAAAGACACGTCACATGACACTAGCATCTTTAAAGGACGGGCATTGCAAAGGTTGAAGAGGCTTTGGATTTTTTTATACCGTTAACAAATCCAACATCATTCTGAACACCAGGTGTTACTTCGCCCTTAATTATTCATTCCTTGCTCCTCTAGTAAAATTACTTTTATATACTTACTAAACAATTCATAAAATATATTTATAAGACAACAATAAAACTTGTCAGACTGGGAAGATGATGCAGAGTTACTATTAATACCTTAATATTCATTCATTTCTCAATATATAGATTTAGGCACATTTCGAGCTCCTGATAGATGTCTCTACTCATAGTTATCTGAGCCTGGTTTGCTTTTCACTACCTGATTTCTGCTTTCATTTGTATCAGCTGTCTTTTTAATTTAAATATCTGTTTAATGAGTTCATGTACCTTCAAGCTTTTGATTTCTGTGTTTGCTCCATGAACATTTATTTACCTGAAAGTCTGTCCAACATAGTTAGATTGTATGATTTATTTATTTTTTTTAATTCTGTGCAAATCTGAGTGCTGGTGTATGCGCCTCTATTTTTGGTGTTTCCTTTTCATTATTAAAAAAAAATCTGTTTTATTTTTTGCTG
This sequence comes from Tandanus tandanus, assembly GCA_039654325.1. Taxonomy (NCBI): domain Eukaryota; kingdom Metazoa; phylum Chordata; class Actinopteri; order Siluriformes; family Plotosidae; genus Tandanus; species Tandanus tandanus. Next base: position 17,756,011 of record JBCNYH010000023.1, on the reverse strand, counting down.
CCCATCACACAAATCATTGATTCATAACAGCCAATCAGCATCAACTCAGCAATAGGTTTCCTGGAACAGGCGTGCAAGAACAGCGGATGGACACAGGACTACCATTCATGCCATATTCTATGAGAATTGTGATGTGCTTGAGCACTCCGCTAACATATTCCAAAGTGTTTTATTCACTCACTCATCTGCCGAACAGCTTAATTCTAGTAGGGTTGTGGGGAGGCTACAGGCTTTCTCAGCCAACACTGGGTGAAGGCGGGGTATAGCCTGAACAGTTCGGCAGACCATAACAGGGGTAACACACACACACACACACACACACACACACACACACACACACACACAAAACCATTCACGGCCACCGTGCTGCCTGTGTTTTATTTAACAACTGAATTTTAAAAAAAGAAGAAAAAAAAAAAACCCAACATGGACGATGTGTCTCCATTAAAAAAGTCCTTTTATTTTACAGAAATGAAGTCAAACTACTACCGCCATGTTGTTGACTTTGGAGTGCAGTACAGATGAAAATCAATGATCATTTAAGAGGCCACGTCCCAATACCAAGGTCCAGCACACCACCAAAGCTGTCAATCAATAAACTGTCAATTTCCATGTTTACCATATAATGGAGTAATGTTTTTAAAATTCATTTTTGGCAAAAAACAAAACAATGTGTACATATATGCATAAAGATAACAATCCGTTTCAATTCAACACTGTTTAGAAACGAAAACTGACATGGAAAATAGGCTATTTTGTCATTGATACACACAGGGATGGGCAGTGATGCAAGTTATCCTGAAGCCAGCCAGCAGGAATGCTGGACCTGTAAAGGTTTCACTTTTTAGACATTTAACAACTCCATGCTTTTTTATTTCCATCCTATGTGACTATAATAAATTCCTTTTAAATGATTTATAGTTACCATGTTGTGTCACGTCTATAAAACCAGTGAGTTCCCGTTATCACATGGCGTCCTCAATGGAGTTATGACGTATCCAAGAATTGGTTTAATAGAATTTTTTTTAATCGGTATATTTCTCATTCCTAAACTCAAGTGTTGTTCTCGGTCTTGACGACACGACCAACAACTGGCAGCGCAAAGTAATGTGAAAGCAATTACACTCAAACGACATTACACCCAGGCACAACCCTAGCTTTACACAACCACCTTTCCATACACATACACATCAGTGTGCAATCAAGCCCAACCATAACCTGTATGGCATACACTGTTCATGCAGTGTTTACGTTTACACACAGTTACGGATCAGCTTCATTTCGGGGCACAGCCCGGACGCCGAGTCCCAGTGGATAGACACTACAATTTCAGACAAACAACAACAATGCACAGCTCCAAACAACTTAACAGTAAAAACCAATATAGTTGGGACCATATGTACAACACACACATGCAAACACGTTCATACAGAGACTCTCTGTCTCTAGACTGAAAGATCTCAGCCTTCCTGCCAGACAGAAAAAAGGTCAAGCAAAACTACGTTTACCCTGATTACCTATAGCATATCATATCTAACATTCCCTTATTATTAACTACATAGTAATGTCATGGCTAAGAGTAGCTCTACCATCTACGCTGTCATAAAACACAACCACCTTAAAGCACTATAGGTTAGTCTTTTCTACTAAATACTTTTAACTAAATTACTAAAATGTACCATGGAATTTTCGTTCCCTCTCTTACTTTCCAAAGCATGGCCAGCGAAAGTGGAAGAAGGCCAGGTTTGGACTTGTGTTGTCATGGTGCGTATTGGCGTTTTCCCGAGAAGTCTGATCTATGTCCAGATTAGACAATGTTTTTACTGCCAAAGAGCTTGCATAACATCAGGGCTTTTATTTCTACAGCCTGCATGACAGGGGGATTTTGGTACAAGGGAAAGATGATGTATAGAGTTTAAACCTCTGAACTTAAAGACTGGAACGTTCAGACTGGAACGTTCAGACATACTTTTCATACACACTTTTTCTTCAAGTTTTATATATATATATAAATATATGCACATATGGGTATCAAATAAGGTTTGTAATATGGTTTTCTTAGGTTCCATATTATCCTTTAGAGCCAAGCAATCAATATGGGTGTGGTCTCTTCCCTGATGACTCCACCCCCCAACCACAAAGCACGCTTGATAGTTTTATGAGAATAAAAATGATGTAAATCATCCATTCATCCAGACCCCACCCAAATGAACGCCTATGGCAACTTTTCAACAGCAACAAGTTCACCACTATCAAAAGACCAATTCAGGAAGTGTCTTCTGTAAGAATCATGTTCATCGTGCTAGAACAGTTCCAGAGACTTCCATAGAACTGAAGAGCTCATACCAACACGCTTGTTATGATAGTTTGTTTCTTCACTCTGTCCTCTGTACACACATGAGAACTTGGTACCTACTGTGCTAGCAATATGCAATGGTTCCTCGTGGGGTTACTTTTGCAATTCTTCATGAGACTTTTGCACTAACATTTACCCAACCCAAATCTTACTGCCAAGGTAATGCAAAGGTATCGTGAGAAGACATGAAAGTAGCTTTAAAAGGATTTTCAACATGACCCTTAGAGGGCTCCATATGAATTTGTTGTATACTTTTAAAATAAAATTTGGCTAGCTTTTTAAATTCCCAAAGTGGTTCTAATTAGGCATCCCAGACAACAGTCTGGTCCAGCAGACCTTATTTGTTTTACTATTTTTCCTTTTCTTCTCTTCTTGTTTCTTCCATCGAACATTTCCAGGAAATCTCTTGAGAATGACGTTGCCAATCCTCGTCAATCTTTGCACACTTACTCCATTGGGGCTTGTCCAGAAGCGTACTAATTTTCAGAATTCTTCATAAAAAAATGTATGGCTTTATCAATGCTTCAAATTTCCATAAACCCAGGATGCCAGGATCTCTCACAGTAAAAATGAGGGTCTCCCATAGAGGACAAAGTGAAGAACAGTCACTTACGTCTAGTAACTTCTACATCAATGAATCATCTCATCTTGCTAGAACAGTCAAGCCCAGTTTTAAAAATATATACCATTAAGCTAAAATGTTTTTTTCCCCCCAAAGTAGGTTTAGTGCTTGCTTAAGTGTTTAGTGAATAAGTGGGTCCTCAATCTTCTTTTGACGACAGCCACTGACTCAGCGATTCAGACACTCAGACAAAAGTCAGTACTGATTCTAGAACATTCCACCTCATAACAGGAATTACATTTGTGTAATGCACAGCATTTTACATACCCGCTTCTCACACGAAACACTCAGTCTTCCAGTCTTTCCATGCACACACTGTTCATGTCTCTGTTCTGGCATGTATGCTGAAAGGACACTTCACAGACTGCAGGCTGGTGGAGAAGGAAGATAAACAAACCCAAGCGAGGCCTTCTAAGGCCAAAGAGGGACTCTGTGCCACTCACAGAACAGTGTTTTGGAAAGCTCAGTGTTTTTCTTGTAAATCTCAGACATCTTGGTCCAGCCCTAGTGTCCTGAGCTGGCACGGAGAGACGAGTTTCTTCTCAAACACACACACACACACACACACACACACACACACACACACACACACACACACACACACACACACATAATTTTAGAAGTTTTTAAAAGCGGAAAGTCTTTGAAATATTGTTTTTTCCCCCCTATAATCTGCTTTAAAATGTTACTACTCTTTAATATTTTATAAATATGCATTTATAATGCAAATTTGAAACTCTAAACCCGCCCCCCTGATTATAAATTTTTACCTTCATCAAACAGATTTTGTTTTTGTTTGTTTGTTAACAGGATTATGCAAAAAGTTATGTAAAGATTTTCATTAAAGACTTGCCAGTGGCTTTGGACAAGGAAGACTGCAGTGGATTTTGGAGATGATCCAGATCAAATGTTGGATCTATTTGGATCGTTCATTCTATGAAGGTTGGCTGGAGCACATCTCAGCTGATTCTGGGAGAAGGCGGGGTAAACCTTGACCAACTCACCAGTCCATCACAGGGCTAACACACATACACACACATACACACATACACACACACACACACCATTCATGCTGTCACTTAGGGGCAATGTGGAACAGCCAGTTAGCCAGTTAGCCTGATGTGCATGTCTTTGGACTGTAGGAGGAAACTGGAGTACGGAGTTCTCTTCAGAGCATGGGAAGAACTCGTCAAAGAAACGCCCTCACTGAGCCCGGGACTCGAACCCAGGACCTTCTTGCTGTGAGCCAAATGTGCTAACCACTACTCCACCAATTTTTTTATTTATTTTTCATTTAAAAATAAACCCAGCAGGGTGTGCTGTTTCTTTTTTGTTTGTTCTCTCTCTCTCTCTCTCTCTCTCTCTCTCTCTCTCTCTCTCTCTCTCTCTCTCTTGCTTGGTGGAGGTTTGCACTCTCCAAATGCTGTTGTTATTTAAGTAATGACACCTCACACTTTCTTTTCATTGTATATATCATTGTGAAAAAAGCCATTAAACAAGTTATCACTTGTTAAAAATAAAAGTATAACTCCGCCCTAAACTCGGAGTCCCACTTTTTCCACCGAATAATTTAGAAAAATGCTGTGGCCAAAAGGCTGAAAGCTGTAGTTAGGAAGTGGTGAGGAGGGGGCAAGGTGGAATGGTGTAGATGTGCAAAGCAGAAGTTGCTCGGTGAGTCTCAATTATATTCATTCATTCATTCATTTTCTGAACCGCATAATCCTAATTAGGGTCACGGGGAGGCTGGCGCCCATCTCGGCTGACTCTGGGCGAGGGCAGAGTACCAATTATATTAAATATATTTAGAAATTTAGCATGTTTTCATAGACTCCCATTTAAGAGTGGCTGGGGGAGGACGACCACCCACATCTGACTAGTGGATGTGAACATTTTTTATTATAATTATTATTTTTCTTTTTTTAATAAAAATTTCATAATGTAAAGATGTTAACAGCTGACTCAACATTAACATCGTCCTTGAGCGTTTCAGGATTTTTGCCAGTAATACAGAGTTTCTGGCCATTTTTAAACCCCCAAAAAATCAAGGTAAGTGAAGTTCTTGATACAAATGCCAGAGAGATGTTACTACAAGAACACTAACATTACAACAAGCGCGTTAATATAAATTTCTGTCAGAGCTGCTATTAAAAAAAACAGAATTGTGCCTTGAACAATGTTGTGCTGCAATTCTGCACAGCCAACAAAGAGAATACACACAACTGAATGACTAATGGCTGTCTGGAATCTCACGCAGGCCTGAACTCGTGCCGATAAACCCGAAATATTAAAGCAGTGAAACTTCTCCGAAGTGCTGAGCCATGTTACTCACACTGCGTCTTCATTTTCCTCCTCTCCAACCTCTTTGGGGTGTTCATTGGCCACATCGCTGTCATAAACGCCTCTGGTGATTTAATTTGTTGGGTACGGCTGACACAAGACAAGAGAACCGTGCTTTTGTGCTGCATGTGGTTTTTACTGGTTTCGTTCGTCTGATGTGATAGAGCAGTGTTCTGGTTCAGCGAGACAGAGAGCATATCAGAGCAGAGGCACTTAATTACAGGCTCATTCATCACCTCTGGATTTACTTGGCCATCATCCCAACACGCGCTTTCTTTTTTCCCATCATCCCATCCTTCTCCCACATTGCTTTCATCGCTCCATCTACTCCTCCTGCTCCTTTGGCTTGGTCTCTCCTGACCCTCCTAATGACTTTTCTTGCTGTCTCTTACTCTTTCGGTATTCCAATGCTGGAAGCTTGCTTTTGTAACTGTAGTCTTGCTTGAAAATAACGGATTAAAATCAGAAATCAAAAAATTGAAAAATTTTGGATTAAAAGCTCTACCTAGAGAAGTTTTGTTAGAAACTATAACAGTAGCTTGGATAGTGCTGTAGTTCAAATGAACCTACATGTATTATACAAATGATTAATACAGGTATTCTACAAGTATACATATACAGGTAGACATGTTAGAGATCCTGACAGACAATTAGCATTCATACAAACACAGTACTTGCTCCAAATCATCATTATCTAGCTAATGCTTAAAGAAAAAATCTGGCTTGGTACTCTTAGTTAATAGCCTCTGTTTGGGAAAAACTTGGCCAGATCAGCAACATTAGCTAGCTACCTACAGTAATATAGAAATTCTAGTTCTGGCTCCCGAGTGGCGCAACCCGGAGATTGCAAGTTCGAATCCAGGTTGATGCCACAGCCATGGGAGCTAATTGGCCGAGCTCTCGGGGAGGGAGGGATGGCATACGCTCACTTCCCTGTTACTCACAGCGATCACCAGCCAGTCATGGGCGTCTGTTCGTACGAGGGGGCGGATAGTACTTTCCCTCTGAGTGTGTTAGACCGCCCCAAAATATGCATGTACAGCAGTTAGAAAAGAGGCAGGTGGTAGCATTGCATGTCATGGAGGGGGATGCATGCTTACACCCCTCCCTGGTTGGTGGTGGCTGTGTGATAGAGAAGGCAATACTTGAAGGGTGAGAATTGGATACAACCAAATTAGGGGAGGAACTAGGAAAAAAATCAAAAAAGTATAAATAAAAATAAAAAAAAAAAAAAAGAAAAGAAATTCTAGCTCTATGAACAAGGTAATGAGCAATTATTGAATGAGTCCAAAGACAAAGGCGGATAACACCCTCCGAGACCTAATAATTCTCCATATCATATGAAAAGAGTTTTATCGTCATTTTGCGATGATCAAGAAGTCGTGCAAGTGAGCAGCCATTTTCTCTGGGATGAGGGGGAGGAGGGGGGGGGGGACATAGATATCATAAGATAGGCTATATCCTGCAGCAAACGGCTGTGCCATATCCGAAGCACTATGGCCCTGAGCTGTAAACTTTATTGTATTTTATCAATATTTATGCTGTTCTAGTCCTCTACCTATATCTCTGTGCTTACAACATCATGAATATTGAAATGATACAATGAGGTGTACAACGCGTTGTTTCGACAGTCAGCCATTCCACGTAGCCGATCTATCTTATATTACATCTATGAACAGGAACACCGCGCATGCCAATCATGCAATAATTATTCAACTTATTTGTGGCATTGATGCAATAATTTGGTTATCCCATGGCAATGATGCAATATCAATAATTATTTAATGGCTTTTCACCAATCAGAAATGAGAAAAACTCTTCAATGAGCTGAAGCTACTGAAGTTATTAGCTACGATGAAATTGATTATCTAAACTTAGCTAAATGAACCAGCTCTCTCAATTTTGGCTAGATAGAAATGCTAGATCCATAAGCTATCTAACATCAGTTGCTAGCTAACAGTAGCAGAGAATTTATGCTTGGCAAAAAATGAAGATAATGAGAAGAATGACTTCTGTCATGTCCTGAAAATACAAAAATAATTTTTTTAAATCCAAGTCTAGGTTCGATGGATCTCGTTAATCTGATCTCTAACCAGTCACAGCTCAGCCATGAGCTCAGCCACAGGTTGGAGAAACACTGCACTGACCTTCACACACACACACACACACACACCTCAACACACACATTCTCACTCATGTTCAAGCCTGCAGAAAGGAGGATTACCACACTGTGAGGGTCTTTGGTTAATCTGAACGGCATCAGAAGGGCTGTTACTCCCAAATCGTGTATCACCCTCTTCCCACTCGTTCCTTCTCAACACTCAGAGTGAATACAGTCGAGTGGTTCAGATCAGGGCAGAGGATTGATGAATAGAATGAGAGAAGCTGTGTTGTATTTGAATAAAAAAAACACTCTCTGAACATTTGGCGAGCGTTTTGTTGTAGATCTTCTGGTGCTTGAAGTTTAAATTGGGTAAGAATGTTATTTCTAGCAGCCAAAAGCAGCATAAAGAAAATGACAGATCATAAAGCAGCAGTCGAAATGAAAACGTCAGATCCCAAACCCGAGATCTTAAATCTTTTCTCACATGCTCTCCATCCAAGGCTGATATGATACATGCCTCTGAGTTTGGCTCATTTTAACTTGACACATGACATATGACATTAGAATTAGCGCATGACCCCCAGGCCACAAGCGGTTGTCTTTAGCATATATATCAGAGCAGTGAGATGATCGACGATCATCATTGACCTCAACCGTCGACAAACACACGCGCTATACCCGCTGATTAGATCCAATGTTCGTTGCCAAGGCTCTCGACCTGGCCTTGTATTTTCCTACAAGAAGAGCCGCACCGACCTCAAAAGTTTCCATGAGGCACTTACCACGCTAATGCAATGTACATAAACGTTGTGTGTGCATTCCCATCATTCTCCTCTCAAGCATCAAGGAACCGCAATAAGACCTGCAATAAAATCCAGTGATCACAAACACACCAAAGGCACGACACCTTTAAATTAACCCAATTAAACCACATTTTAATTATGGCAACTAACTTGCCTTTTAATTAACGATCCACCGCATGCCACTGACCTCATACTTCCGCAATTTAAGTACAAATAAAACAAACAAACAAACAAAAAAAATAGCTCAGGAAAGAAAACTGAAACAAACCCACATCTTTATCAGACACGTGAGTCCATCCTGTGTCTGATGATGTCTGCGAAAAAAAACAAAAAAAACAATGAGTAAAGAGGGGAGGGGGGGTGGGGGAAATGTCATTTCCTCCTTCATTTTTCCCTTAAGACAGGCATCAACCCTCCGTGCTCCTATTTCTATTTCTCTGTTATACCACAGAGAGAGCACTTATATCTGACAGATGAGGACTCTAAATGGCACTTCCCAAGGCAAGGAGTGTCACGAGTCTGTCTGCAAAGTGTATGTGTGTGTGAGCGCATGTGAGTGCGAATATAAGTGACAGGTCGGTTTGTTCCGCTCTTGTCTCATTTCTTAGCCTGGCTCTTTAGGGAGTAGCACAGGACAGGGAGAGGCCGTCAAACCCAATGCAATCTGATCCCTCTGACACCGGTTTCTGTGAAAGTCAGTGTAATTTACTCCTGAGGCTCTTTTCTCAGAGCATAATCAGACTGGAAAGCACTGAAGACAAAAACAGGATAAAAGTTCACTGTAGGTCCTGGCGGCTATTGAACAGCAATAATTATATGTTAAAGGTTATATTCCCAGTGTCTCCATTCACACGAGCTATAATTTTAGGTAATTGTGCAGCAGAAAGCAGGAGCAAAAGAAATAATCCCCCTTTCAAGCTAATTCCACATCATTTCTTTTCAGATCTTTCTGGAATGGAACAAATTGCAAAATGAAAGTGGATCTGATTCCACTTTTAGGTCAGGCTATCTGAACATTTGTAGCACTAAAACACAGACACAAGTACAAACTATAAGGGCACTCAGAGTGCAAGGAAGCCCCGCCACACAGCATGGATAATATAGCAAATAGGCCCTATATGGGTGCTGGTTTTATTTACCTATGTGCTGGTCTCTTATGTTCTATAGTACGTGGACGTGACCAACATGGCGAAAAAAAACCTCTCGTGTTTGAAGATTTTAAGAGATGCCTGGGGTTTGACCTTTCAAGGTCACTCAAGGTCAAAGGTAATTGTCTCATTTCAAAGCCCATATATGGTTTACTATTAGTGTTCCAAAGTAAGGGCATCCCTATCAGCACTCATTCTGAAGGCATATGCGATCTACCACCAAAACTTAGTGACCTTGCTCTGACCTTCCTATTTCAAAATCTAATAATCACCGGGACGTAGTTAGAGGTAGGGTAGTGTGCCTACTAAGATCGGTGAAAAATGAAACAGCAACACCATCATCATCATCATCCTCATCATCTTCTTCCGCTCGTTCCGGGGTCGGGTCGCGGGGGCAGCAGCCTAAGCAGTGAGGTCCAGACATCCCTCTCCCCAGCCACTTCCTCCAGCTCTTTTGGGAGGACACCGAGGCGTTCCCAGGCCAGCCGAGAGACGTAGTCCCTCCAGCGTGTTCTGGGTTGACCCCGGGGTTTCTTCCCGGTTGGACATGCCCGAAACACCACACCAGGGAGGCATTCAGGAGGCATTCTAATCAGATGCCCGAGACACCTCAACTGACTCCTCTCAACACAACAGCAACACAATATTTCAAAAACAAACCTTCACCTAGTTACCATTAGCTTCCTCACCCCCACGTTAGTTAGCTGGGTAAATTAGCAAACGTTACCAAGTTAGCCAAAATTCAATATGATGTACACAAAGATAAATAATGTAAAACAAATAAAATGATTGGAATATGGTTGAACGATGTAAGGTTTAAATCATTTTGTAATGAAGTTATAGTTATAAAGTTATAGTTATCCAGCGGGAATATTTGTTGAACATCAATATATCATTTTATCAAGCTGCTCACTAGCTAATGGAAAGTAAAATTCTCTAGACAATCCAGTTAGTACTCTTTTAGCAAATACTATTGTTAGAGATATTTATTTTACAGTAAATGATTCTTTATACTTTAATGTTAGCAATTTTAAGAACATTCAGGAAGTCCTGCTAGCATAAATATGCAGTGATCATTGTGATGTTATGACCTACCCCTCCCTTGCCTTTAGCAAATATTTTATGTGCTACTATGTGGTGTGTGTGTGTGTGTGTGTGTGTGTGTGTGTGTGTGTGTGTGTGCGCACCAATAAATGTTCTCAGCATACAGAGAAATGGCCCAGCATGTCACCGGATCCGTCACTGACCTGCACGCTGAGCATCAATTGGCTCCGGCAGAGCAAGCAGGAAATAGAGAAAGCAGCGGGGGAAGAAGTGTGTATGCACGTGTATTTGTGGGTGGGTGGTACACAACAGGGAGGTGGACATGGTTTGGTCAGCATGCCAAAAAAGAAAGAAATCGATGGACTAATCCGGCAAATCGGTGAAGTTTTCCCCAAAACTCCTACTTCTCTGCTTTTGCTCTTCTGTCTTTTTGGTTCTTTACAATGCCACTCCATTTTCTATCCTCTCTCCTCAAACCACAAATTGGTGTATCTTTTAGAATGGCATTAAGTGTGGACGTAATGTGTATCTGCAGATGCAGGGTGACTTTGATAGCTGTGTCACTATCTGTCCCTGTGTCTGCAAGATCCATGGAGGGTAGGATATACGCTGTCACAAGCTGTCGTGCTAAATATGTTCAGCCTGCAGTCAGTTACTCGCTCAAGGACATCACTTGAACAAAGACAACAAGGCATTCATGACTGATAAATTGCTTCACTTCTGCATGGTGCAGAAAATCTATACAACTTAATGCCACACACCGTGCCAAACAGCAAACAGACCCAGATAGGAGGCAGAAACAAAAGCAGTGTGCCCATGCTGGAGATCAGAGGTCGACCCTCCTGTAGTATAGCTCCAACCCTAATCTGACACACCTGGCTCTTATGTTCAAAAACCTCTCAAGACCAGGATTAGCCAGATCAGGTGGGTTTAATTAGCATTGGAGCTAAGGAATTCTGGATGGGTGATCTCCTTTAGTAAAGTGGCTCTCAATTACAGTCCTGCACATGCCATGCACATTTTGGTTCCTTAGGCGCTACCCTACCCAAATGAGCAATTATCAAGCTGGTCACATAATAAATGCATTGTGCTGAGGTAAGTATATCTCTGCCGTAAAGGAAAAAGCCCAACTAGACCAGAAGCGAATGGTGGTTATGCTTGATATATCAAAATGGCCAAGTAAAAAGATACTTAACTAGTCCACTCAGGGTAGTGCTTTGTCACTGAGTGTTACCCTTAATGGTGTGTCTTTTGTACCATTAAAGGAGAAAAACTTTTTCAGGAGCCTTGGAATGTATTCAGGAAATTAGGAACTTTAGAAATGGTTTCACTGGAAAAAGCCAGGACCATAGATCTAGGAACCATGGTAGTTCCTGCTCCAGTGTGTACTTACTAATAATAGCTGTATTGGTGATGAGGAACAACAAGGATTTAGCTTATCGATCTGACCATCACAGGTTGGTCATTCTGTGAAACCGGAGTATGCCAAGCTCTACAACAGTAGTTCCAGGTGAGGAACAAAGCTTGCTTCAAAATCTGTATTAATATTAAGCTCAACAGCAACCTTCTCTACATCTGCTATGATTTTATATTATTTCTACTTTCTGGAATTGCCTGTTATTCCATCTACATTACTTCTGTTTTTCCACTTAATAGATTTGGTCATTGGGCGTCATGCTGGTGTAGCGGTTAATGCTGTCGCTTCACAGCAAGAAGCTTCCAGGTTCTAACCTCATGGCCAACTGGGGCCTTTCTGTGCAGACTTTGCATGTTCTTGCTCTGCAGGCATGGGTTTCTGCTGGGTACTCCAATTTCCCAACTACTACTACTTCAGCTACTCCAAATTGCTCAAGGTTATGAATGTGGAAATAGTTATTTGTCTCTGTGATAGACTGGTGACCTCTGATTGGGGATAGATTAGTATACCCCACCTAGTTCCCAAAGTTAGCTGGGATTGGCTCCAGTTTTCCACACGACCCTGACAGATAAGCGGTATGGATAACGGATGTTTGGACAGATGACTGGTTGAACAGTCTTGGTTGTTTGTGTGGTTCTCATTGGAGAAAGTTGGTAGAAATGGGCTGTAGTTCTGATCATTATGGCACATTATTAGAATCTTGCCAATAAAGCTGGTCTTAGTTTGCTGGTTGCTCATTTGGCCCTCTAACAATGTCATTTTGGCAATGAGAATCACAAAATATAGCACTGTATATCTAGAGACAATAAGCTCTTTCTGCCCTGTTGTAGTGAAGGCCACATAAAGCACTGGTGTTAAAAATAAAGAGAGGGAGGGGTAGGCATGCGGCACAGCTGAGAGTTCCTTTAAGATTTGTGTGCTGTCAGGCAGCCTAAATCACAACAGCTGAGATTGCAGGGTGCTGTCTGCATGCTTCCTTAGCTTTTTTCCTTTTGTGCTCTCCCACTCTTTGCTGTCTGTCTCTTTGCTCTTAGTCATGATCTAAAACTCAGTTGAGGCATAAATCCCCTAATCAGAAAACCAGAAAAGATGGTGCAAAGAAAAAACCTTTAAGCAGGTCCATTTATCAGCAGTGCTGATAGTGCTCAAAATAGAAATTCCACTTTCCATAGCAAACACACTGTCAAACTAGCCAAGTCAACAGTGTGTATATTGAAACTGGATGCAGGACAGAAATGGTCAGCATGAGCAAACAGCCACGCACATACCCAGGAGGAAGCAAACTCAGCAAAGCAGGCAATGGAAAACATTAAGAAAAGCATTGCACTGTTCAGCAGGCTTTAGAGAAATCAACATGTCAGCTGCACAACACACTCTGCTTTAAGCCAGGTTGCGGAACTTACTTACCACTTCCTCTCCTTCAGCTTATCTTGATTTTGCAACTGGATTTCAAAAGACACACACTGCAGAGGAATCGAGGTTAAGTACAGGGCAAGAGCTCTCACTTTTCCTTAATGGAAAAAACCTGTTGGGAAGAGCAAGTGAAAGTGGTGCTCAAAGCAGAGAGGCACGACAAGGAAGAATTCCCCTCATCACTCCTGGATGAATGGCAGATTCGGAAGTACCAAGTGTATGACAGATTCCGAGTGGTCTGAGTGGGTGTAAATGTAAGACTGAAGTCTGAAACTCCCAATGCCTTCATGCCAGCCCCCATCAAACTACCCCCTCCATGTATCTTCCCTCTAACTGTTCCCCCATGACCAGCCCCTTCTGAGTACTGCCCCTATAATCTGTGCCTTTAGGGTCCCAGCCAATCACAGTCCAACTGAGTGGCCATTTGGAAAGTCGAAATGCAACATCAGACAAGATAAGACAAGAATCAGATGGAGTTTGACACTATATGCAGAAGAATACAGAATAAGGAACCTGCAAGTGGATGTCAAACAAAAATTAAAGAACGAATAAACAACTACCCTTTCTCCTTTCCTCTTCAAATAACTAATAAAACCCAATCTGTGCAAGCGCCAGTGGGACCCAGTCATTCATCACAGCCATATGAACATGCTTTCACTTCAGCTCCAGCTCACAGTATGACTCCTTTAACAGTCGTGCACTTACAAACCGGACCTCCCGAAGAACACACCGCACGAGCTGAGTCACAACACAATAATCACCAGGCCCCATCATTTACCGGCACAACAGTAGTTCACCCTGAACGACACGAAAATGCGGGAAATTCTCCACATATCGGAAAGCTGTTCCAGGAGGTACCTTTCCTGTTTAATAATTCTTGCCCCTGAATCAGCCTTGCAGAAATATCAAAGACTTCAATCCAAAACAAATATAACTTGTTACCAGGAGACTTGTCCAGGGTGGGCAATGCGTGTTGTAATACTGGAGACTCCTTCCAACACGTTAAACATTAAACAAAAGTAAGTCACACTTGCAAAATTTGTTAAACATAGAGATATAAGAAATATATACTAAGGCGGTTAACATCAAGAAAAAAGGATGTCCATCCCTTTTGTGCTGTTAGTCGCTTCCACACCTATATGCTCCAAAGCCATAACCTTGTAATCTTGTTTTTCTTTTTGCATTATCATGAAAATAGTGCTCAGGTTCTTATTACAATTCACCAGACACCTAAATTTGAGAGCCCTGCCACCATAACCACAGAAAATGTCAGACCCGTCAACCCTGTCTGAGCACACTCATAGTATACTGATTGTTCTCTCAACTCCTGAACATGCTGATTGTGAGTGTGGGCCCATATGAGACTAATAATTGACAATGGTTTTATTTAGGTGGTTAAGAAATATAGGCAGGAGATTGTTTTGTGCCAATCGCAGTAAAAACCCCACAGCTGTGTGTATGGCTGTGTAGCATGGGTATGTGTGGGCTGGATACCAGGCAACCTGCCTCAAACACATACAGAAATATTCTCAGTGGGTTTTCAGAGGACGGTGGTTATATTATGATGTGAAATTGCCAATATTGGACACTTATTGCAATGAAACCATTGCAATAATTACTCAAAGATGATTCTATGGCTAGTTTTCAATCTTAAAGGAATGAAGAAGAAATCTAAGTGCTTATTGCTAATTCAAGAAGATATTTTTCTTTGTCACCTTGTACAGGGACACCAGTTTATTAGTGTCCATTCATATTTAGGGTGAATTTAGAGTTTGTTCATAGAAATTCAACCAAAAGCCTTGTTTTTTTTGGCAGGAAACAAGTGAACCCAGAGTAAGCCCTATGTGTACACATGAAGTATTTCTAGGAATTGAACCATGGGATGGCGATGCTACCTTCTACTCCACCCATGCTAACATTCAGTCATGGTTTTTGGTTTATTCTGGTTTTTGGTTCATTAGCCTTCATTTATGTTAGTATAGTAGAATAAACTATACCTTTAATTCTGCACCATCATCACATCTTAATAACTCAAATCAGAGCAGATATTTGAACCCCAAGCTTTAAGACACGAGCTTCCCGCACGTCCAATGGCTTGCTTTTTATTTTATTTTATTTTTTAAAGGGAGGACAAGAAAGACGAGACGATGGTGGAAATGGAGAAAAGGAAGCATTCTCTCCACTCCTCCCACATACTTGCTATCTCATTCCTTCTTATGTCAGAGTTAATTGAAGTGATCCATCAATTCGACATCCCTTAGCGAGAGGGAAAGCGAGGACAGTAGAGAAAGAGAACGGGTTGGAGGGGGTAGTGGAGGAGATATTACTTAAATACTCTTAAAAGCTTTTCAACCAATCAATGTAATGAATTTACTTTGTCAAAGCAGAAGAATAATCTATCATCTGATTGAGAGAGTGAAAAAGAGAAACCACTCTGCTCTGCTTTCTCTTTTCTCCACAGTGATCTGGGACAAGAGACAGCAATGGGAGGAGGATAGGAGACATATAAAAGCAGTGGATAATGAAATCGGACACGTAAAGCACGGCTAGGAAAAGTAATCAGTAAAGACATGCCATGGAAGATGGCTGTGCTTTGTTATTAACATGGTTTGAAGTCCATGAATCGAAAGCAACTTTCCTGATCACTTATATGAAAAACGTGTGCGATACAGTGAGACAGACAGAGGACAGACGGAGGGAGTTGGTGACACGCCAAAATCATATGCACAGCTGTTAAAGTCATTTCGTCCCACTGGTGGTTTCTGGGTCGGGATTCATGGACATCTTATACACATCAGAGAATGCCATGAGTTCCTGGTTGATGTTTTCTTTTTTCTACCTCATCTCAAACCTGTCAGTAATAACACTGCAAGAAAGAAGAAAAAATGTAGCCAAAAACCATTACTCATAATCCATTCCCTTGCTGAACAGTAGCTGAGTAGCGTGCGGTTTTTGGCTTGTGGGCAACTTAGGGATGTAACGCAATGCCAATATCTGTATTTCTGTTCAGTGCTTCAAATATCTGTATCTGTATCCAGATTTAACCATGGAGTAGGTGGATCCTAAAGTAGATTTAAAAAAATAAAATAACATTCAAACCCTACCACTTTGCCCTAAGATACAATCCGAAAGGGAAACAAAATGTCACCACCCTCAGCAGCAGTTCCTTAAATCTAAATGTACAAATCTGCATTGGAAAGTTTTTTTTAACCCTGCTCACTCAGTTAAAATAATATTTTTAATATCATTTAATTAAATTATTATTGTTATCATTTTTTATAATTGTAATATTGGGTGGCATGGTGGCTGCCTCTAAGCAAGAAGGTCTTGGGTTTTAATCCAGGGCTCAGCAAGGGTGTTTTTATGTGGAGTTTGCATGTTCTCTCCATGCTTACATGGGTTTTCTCCGGGTACTCCGGTTTCTTCCCACAGTCTAAAGACATACAAATTGGGTACATTGCATACAAAATCTGGCTGTTCCAAATGGCCCCTAGGATTGTGTATGAATGGCTGTGTGAATGTTGGCCCTGGGATGAACTAGCGAGCTGTTCAGAGTTTACCTTGCCTTCATCCAGAGCTGGCTGAGATAGGCTCCGGCCTCCCCACAAACCTAGTAGGGTAAAGAGGTTCAGCAAATGAATTAATTAATATTTCTAAGGTAAATTTAGCTGGTTTTACTCCAAAAATGTAAAGCAACTGGTTGAACTGCGCACCCATCATGATCCTGGCCAGGCAGGTACGAGGATGCAAGAATGAATGCTAAATTTTTAATAAATAATAATAATAATAAATAAAAATGTGTATTTATATTTCTGAAGAACACAATACAAGGTGCAATAGAGTACAATGTACCTCAACCAAGCAGCAGCAATAATGTAGCAAATAGTCCCTATATGGGTACTGGTTTTAATTACAAATGTGTCCATCTTAAAACCTGTTCTATACGTGGATGTAACCAAATTACTGAAAACTGTCTAACGTTAAGCATTTACCAGATGGGTGGAGTTTGACTTTTCAAGGTCACTCATGATCAAAGATAATTGTCTCATATAAAAGTTCATATATGGTTTCCTATTTGTGTTTCATAGTAACGGCACTTTAAGCCCTCTGCCTCTAAAACATTTTGCCCTTGCTCTGACCTTCACCTGTGTCCCTACCAAGTTTGTTGAAAATCCATGCATGGGTCTGGTCAGGATTTTGTTCACAAACAAAACTAACAAACACAGCACAGACATATCAACAGTGGTGATGACATCATCTCCGCCAAAACTTAGTTTTGTGGTGGAGGTAATAATGAATTTGCATTTGATCACATCCCATTTGTGTAACAACAAAGTGTCTAAAATACAAAACAAAAACCCACATGTGCTCACGCCTTAGAGTACGGGTGTCTATTCACAGCCTTTCACCGGGTCACAGTTTTCATTTTTTAGAGAGAACGAGTGTCTCAACCCTGAGTTCAGGCCAAGAGAGAAAGACTATACACTGCACTACGCATGGACATGAATGCACACTTGTGCACAGACAGGCAGCCACACACGTGCACACACATCGCTCATAGCTTGGCAGGACCCTGTCTAATGGTAAAGCCTATAGAATCCACAAGGTAATTTGCTGTGTGCGTGTGTGTCAGTCAGGGAGAGAGTGTCAGTCGGGGAGGGAGAGAGAGTGAGAGAGAGAGAGAGAGAGAGAGAGAGAGAGAGAGAGAGTCTGGATTTTATTAGGGAGGAAGTTGCAACACGTTGCACAGGCTGAAAATGTTCTTAAACACTTGAAGAAAGTTATGGTGCTGAAAGGTAGAGGGAAAACAACAATCTTTCAAAAAAGGTTTCATTTCACACCCTAAAGGGAGTGATTTGTTCTGTATTTCTGGGGGAACAACTCTGTGGAGAAGATTCTACCGCTTCCTTATTTTAATACGATCCAAGGAATCCTTAAAAAAACTGGTATAAAAAGCTTAAAAACCTACTTTATTAGGTAAAATTGTACTGACATTAAAGCTTGTCGACTGTGAAATATTAATCAAAAGTATGTTTAGCACGAACAAGCAGCCTTAAAAAAAAATCTTCAACCTCTACTCTGGACTGCTGATGAAGCTTACGCATTTGCATAAATTTTAGAGAACAAAATACAAAAACTACTAAATACTTACTAGATATAATTAGAGACTTGAATCCTCAGTGCCAGCATGGTGGTAAAGGCTTGATTCTGATTGGTCAGAAGGTGTTGATTAATTAAAATGAATTTTCCCCCTATTGTTCATAGCTGTTACAGCATAAGTAATAACAGTAACTTTGATCACTCGCTGTTCCACAGCGTTAAATGTAATTCTAAGCAGATGACATAATAAAAGTATATGATGTATTGCTCCTTAAAGGGGAGATATGCTTTTTCCACTTTTTTGACCCATTAATGTAGTTGCAGTGTTAAATAACTGTTAGTCGATGCCAGAGTTTCAAATAACGATGTTAGAACATGTTTAAGTTTTCCCTCTGGGCTGTTTGAGCTGGCCGTAAACACAAGGTTTCTTCCAATTTTATTTTGGTGGGCACATGGCATGCTGGGCCATCTGATTAGCTGCGGCGCCCCCATGCACAGTGGTATCTCCATCCATAAACTCCAGCACACTAAAATCAAAGGTAACCCACTTCAGAAAGGTAAAAAATCAGAGCAGAGTAGGCACAGATTGCAGAAAGACCATAAATGGGATGAGGAAGCCAAACAGGCCAGCCAGCACATGCACTCAAAATCAGTATTTCAGGGAAGGTGGGGAAGCAGCTTCCTGAAGAACTGTGACGTGTTTGGGATTTGGAATCATACTTTGGTGCTCCACTAATGGCAGAAATCAAAAAATAATGGTCTGAAAATTGCTATAATATCTGACCTTTAATGAATACACAATTGTTAACATCAGCAAATTGCTCTGGAATAAGACGAATGAACGATGTGTAGTGCCAGTTTGTATTGTTGATTGTTCATTGGCAAGACTGCAGAGGGAGAGAGACGTAGAGGAAACCAGAAGGTAAAAAAGAGAAAGAGAGAGAGAGAGAGAGAGAGAGAGAGAGAGAGAGAGAGAGAGAGAGAGGGAGGAAAGAACAAACAGTCTAGAGATGGAAGGGAAATGCTTTTTAAATACGAAACCAAGGTAAACACTCATTTGTCAAACGCGCCACATGATGTGACGACTTGCGGCCATGTTGATGACATTGGCGATGATGATGATGCTTCTGATCATCACAGCACAGGAAAATGAAAGGAAATGGGGAGAAAAAAAGAGAATTGGATGATAAAAAAGAGAACAAGGAAAAACATTACAAACCTACTTTCCGACAGATGTTTCTGATCTGTTTACCCTCGTGATGAAGATGCCACTGAGCAGAAAACTCTATGCTCTTTGCTCGTTACCAAAACACAGCCTTAATGGAGTAATAAACACAACCTTGGCTAGTACACTACATTTATATCCCATTGGGAAAGCATCTTACAGTATCTTCTTACAAAGCCAAAACTGGTTGTTTGTCATGAGTTCCCTCTTTTTTTGGAAACTATCCAGGCCTTCTAATCAGAATATCTCCTGGGAGTGCAAGAACGATCTCATCTTCAATCTGCCAATCATAAAGCCTTGATGAACCTCTCTCTAATTCCCAGCAGGCCAATCAGGCAAGCCAAGGAGATCAAGACTCTCACTTGAGCTGCCAATCCAGCTAAAATGGAGATCAGGCTTAACCTATGGATGAAGAGCTTATTAGCTGAGTAGCTTTGGGTTTAGAAAGGAAGTGGTACTTAAAAAATTGCGAGAGGTCACGACCTGGTTGCTCAAGGAGCTTGGATTGCTCCTCTTACTCATTCTTGTGCCTTCTCTTGGTACACTGTTCTTTTCTTTCCATATTTCAAATTGAAGGCAGCTTTCTCTTTTCTTGTCTCTCAAAAGATTGTGGTTACTTTAGACATCTTTGCACATATGGATCAGGGATTTCTGGAGAAAATGCATGAAGTGCTCGAATCCCTCCTGCTTAGTTTTAAGTTAAAGCTCAAACTGAAGCAAAAGGTCGTAATGATGACTCTGAGGATCTTTAAGAAATCTCTGCTGTCTGGACAGCAAAGTCCACATTGTTGAATCATCATTAGAGAGGAACTGACTGTGCCCTAAATGATAACAGACTTCAGAAATTCTTGCCCTACTTTTGTGATATGTTACTGGAAAGGACAAAAAGCCCCCTTCATACGCAACCTCAGGCTTCATTCTAACTGAACCAGAACAGTTACACTGATGCTGCCTGTCCTCGGCATGAAGACGACTGATCGTTTGCAGGCTGGACGTGTTGCCTCAGCAGACAAGAAGAATTCTTCTCCTCTTGCTCAAGCGCTTTGTGGGTTTTTGGGGTGTAAACATACAACAACGCTCATTCCGCTCATCAGCTCTCAAGACTCTCCAGGCCCAATGATGAGAAACACATGGTTTCATTACAAAGCCTTTAAAGAGGCCAGAACAATGGAGGAGTCAATTAGATCTTGCCATAAAATGGAGCAGGATGGGGAAGGTTCTCCAGGATGGTCATCCTATTTACTGAGTCTCACGCTGAGTCTATCTCCCCCACGTACTCACCAGTTCCTGCTGTGGAAGATCTCCCAGTGTGATACTCTGGCACAATCAATCAAGCGTTATTACCTTTTATTGACGGGACCAAGCCGTGCTCTGGTAGTCCACAAACGTATTGATTCTTAACACGCAGATGTGATCAGGAAGCTTGACTAGCTTTTCCCACTTTGGGAGAACACAAGATTGAAGCTTAGGAATACTTAATTTCGAGTAATAATACCACAAACTCTATATTTATGCAATTAAAGTGGAACGTACGGATTAAATAAAGGCGAACTTATACCCGTTCCAGCTCCATCCAGGGGTGAAAGAGTGGGGGATGACTCCGAGTTGCAAAGTAAGCCTGAGAAATGAATTACACTGGATAATAAAAAGTGGCCACGGGTGCACGACCTTGGGAATTAACCTGTCAGGGGGCCCTGAATTCCTATTGGCGCCACAGGCTTAGCAATTTCTAATCTCAAATCAGGCTGTGGGACTAATTTAGATTTTATAAACTAGGCACAGATATCCTCATCAAATGGTCTGATTTCCATTCAAGAGCAATATATACATTTATCAAGCTGATTATATGCATGTCAGACAATTTCAGAGAGCTTGGGTTGGCCCAAGATATATATTTATATTTATATTAAGAGTACTAGATTTTAAGCTTTTACCAAGAAACTAATATTTCATCTATTTGTAAATGTGTGCATAATCTAGCCATTTTACTGCGTCTGTGATCTGGTGTTGTATTTATAACCGGTTGGTGTATTTAGTGAAATAAGGAATCAGCAACCTTCAGTTTTTTCCTTTAGTCAAATTAAAGCTCAGTTAAAAATAAAGACTAAAGAAACTCGGGTATCAAAAGTGCATCCAAGACCACCGGAGCAAGAATTACGAAATAAAGTGAATTCATGTGGAACTTTCAGGTCAGAAACTCATGCTAATAGTAATTCAGAATGCGCATGAAAGTAGCGTTAGTCACATCCTTTATCATGGGGTGAAAGAGGAGGAGGAAGAGAGAAAGTTAAGGGGGAAAAAAGAAAGAAAACGCAGAGCTTAAGCAGAAAGGAAACACTGACGTTAACTGCACTCCAGAGAACTGGCAACTCTTTTATGAAGTCTAACTGCTGAGAGGAAAAAGGCAATGCTCTCTCTGACAGCACCGTGTAAACTTCACGAGGCTGGTGTCGGCTCGTCCGCCAGCTCCGCGTCGCTGGCTTTTATTCCTCCAGGAGACAAAAGGAAGGAAGAAATCCTCCTGCTTTCCTCTATCACTCTGCTCTCTATTTTCCCTGCTTCTGTTATTTTCTCTTTCAGTCTCCTTGTCCGGAGACGCATTAAGGGGTGGCCACAAGGGACTCCCTGGAATCCAATTCCTCTCCAGCAGATGCCATATATATATATGTATAAGGAAGACAGTGAGGAAAAGAGCATATAAGAGAGAGGGAACAAGAGAGTCATCTTGAGAAAAGAATAAACCATCATCAGCTTGAAAACAGACTTCAGTCCCTTTTGTTATCCTGAAGAGTGACCTGCATCATGGCTCAGCGCATCCCACGTGTCCCACACGTGAACATGTGTGTATCTGCGTGATGGAGCTTGGTTTAATAATTAAAACATAAAACAGCAGCAGGAAGAGGTAGAAAGAAGCCCTCGTGCTGTAACACAATCCCGAGCTCTTTTTCACAGCTTCTCCACAATGACTCGGGTCCCAGAAGCCCCCACGCTCTTTCTGGTCCAGGACAAACAATAGAAAAGGCAATTAGCAGCTAATGCAGTCACTTCTTTATTAAAAGACTATCCACCATTCTCTTTGTGCTACTGCGGTATTTAGAAATTGGTCTGTCTAGGCGATGCTTTTGGCTCAGATTTAGGGGATAGAATTATTAGCTTTGGCAGCAGGATACAGAATCTGCACAGCCTTCTCTCTTTGGAAGTTTTAAAGCATGAAATGTTCTGATGATCTAGTCAAGGTAACAGATGATCATGATATCAGATATATAT
>JBCNYH010000023.1:17719216-17733075 GCA_039654325.1 Tandanus tandanus | reverse complement strand
TATATATTTCTTTCTATTCATATATATATAATTTTTTTTTTTCAAAGGAAATGAGCTCCTGGAACTTTAGTCTGGAAATCAGTCCCCAGTGCTTTTCCACTGTTGTGTTTCCATCACCAAAACATCAAACCAGAGCTCAATGATATGTGACGTGTAGAACAGTGAATTTGAAATGCTGAAACCCAAAACTCTACATTTTTAAAAAATGGAGCGGGTACAGAAAGCTCCATTTTCCCTCCTTGCTCATTAAGCCTGTTTTACTGATCCGTTCCACACAGGTTCGGAAAGTTTGGGGAAAACACTTCAAAGGAGAAGTGGGGCGGTTTGGAAAAGTCACTCAGAGCAGCAGAAATGAAACACGCCAGCTCTGCAGCCACTTTTCAGTAGAGTTAGAAACGGAGCAGGAACCTGACAAATTAGATCACATGGTGATTCAAGCACCAGATATTCGAAGCTATACGAAATTGAAACTTTTACCTGGCCACATGAATTTCAAGATGGTCACCACAAATACAAACTGGATTCACTTTAGTCAAAGAAATGTACTAAAACTTATCTGTTTAGTATCACAGTTTGTAATGTGGTGGGAATACAGTGTTAGTTTGAATGAAGAAAAGATTTTACAGCTGCATGAAGTGATACATGAAAAACCAGAACGATAACATTTGCAGTTCCGAGAACAACCTTAAGAGGTTTCAGCAACAGACGGACAAATAGACAGACGGACGCACTTGATATTGGTTTTAGGGAACATCAAGATGTTTTCATTGTCTTCTTACTATGGTTTAAAAACTTCAAGACAAAAAATATTTTAAAAAGCAACTTTTAAGAATAGCTAAATTCTTCTTTGAAATAAATTCTACTATGATTTTGTTTCATAGCGGCCATCTTGATAATGGCAGAAATTGAAGTGGCCTGCAATGAATACAGATTGTCTAGCATCTGAAGACTCTTCTTACCAAAAATCATGCCTGTATC
Organism: Tandanus tandanus; assembly: GCA_039654325.1. Lineage (NCBI taxonomy): Eukaryota > Metazoa > Chordata > Actinopteri > Siluriformes > Plotosidae > Tandanus > Tandanus tandanus. Next base: position 17,732,097 of record JBCNYH010000023.1, on the reverse strand, counting down.
ACTAAGTGAACTAGACTGCCCAGCCAAAAAAAGGAAAAGAAAAAAAAAGAGGCGCACACACTAATATTTTGTTGGAGCACCTTTAGCCTTGATTACAGTACATAATCACCATAGTATTGTTGCTTCAGTTAGTCAGATCGAGGCTCAGCAACATTATGTGGCAATAAAATGAAGTTAGCTGTTCACCTTGAATGCTCTGAATGTCCAGAATTTTTTTCCCTGATGGCACAGATATAAAATTGAGGCTAAAATAGTGAAAGAGTGGTTCAGAGAGCACGAGGATTCATTTTCACACATGAACTGTCACAACACAGTCCTGACAGGCTGCGTGTATCACCCTATAAAAGATAGGAATCTCTTGAGCTATGGTTAAGTCTACTTCCTGTTTCACCTATTATTGCTGCTTCCTCACTCTCACTCATTTACCAAACTGTTTAGTTCTTCTGTTAGGGTCGGGGGACACCGGACGAAAATGGAGTACACCCGGAACAGCTCGCCAGACCATTGCAGGGCATTGCTACTTCCTGTTTCACTTATTACTCATTCCTCACCACCTTGTTTTGTTGAAAAGTGTAAACAAAGCTGAGAACTGCCGACTGCTCTGAAAAGCCAAGAACATTCCAGGAGATTTTAGTTGAAACACAAAGCAGATTTTAGGTTTTCATGACAATAGGGAAGATTTTCTTTTGTTCTGTTAAAGCAGAAGTTTGGAATTATTGTGGCCTTATGTTCCTGTGAGTTGCAATCAAAAACAACTTGTCCTCTTTCCCCATCCCTCCTTTAGAAATTCCTTTTATGGGGAAGAATAAGTTAGTGCTAAGTAAGTTTTCTTTGGCTGCTCTGAACGCAATTTCTTTTCAAACAATGAATATATCAAGATTCACCGTATTGCGCCATTTTAAATGCAGTTTAATGAGGTATCTCTGGAATCCAGGTTGCTCTTAGAAATCGACTGGGAATTCCAGAAGTAAGTTTAAGCACCAGGTTTGGCTCACAGTGACAGATGCTAATAAAGTCCATTACTGGAAAGACAGCGCAGTGCTGCTAGTGGCAGAAATCAATAAGTGTCCCTAATGAGCAACTATTAATTTCCGACAAGTCAAACATCATTAAAAGCATGAAAAAAAAAGAAAGCTTAGATCTTTTCTAACATGCGCTAACAATTCATTCATCAGTAAGCGATTAATCCTGTTCAGGATCAGTGTGGAGCGCTGTGGACTAAATCTCAGAAACTCCAGTAAGAATACACCCTGGATGGAGCTCCAATCCATTCCATCCATCCTGTGCACACACGCCTTGACTCCTGGGGCAATTCAGTGTATTCAAGGTATCCACTAGCATGTGCTTGGGAGGTGAGAGGAATTAGAAGAACCTGGAGGAAACCCACCTGGGAAAACACAGTGGAAGTTCATACTAATCTACAGAATATTTCAGTACATTATTGAGTAAATACAAAGGCTACATTCTCCAGCTTAATTCAACATGGAATTGCTCTAAGCCAGGTCCATTCTATCACTGTCTTTCACCTCTCCACTCTTTCTATTTCTTATCACTTTATATATTCCAGATTGCAGACAGTTCTGGGTTGGTTCTAAGCTGATTTTAACATTATCAAGTGCCTTTTGTGCTGAAAGTGTCTCAACTCAAAGTATTTAGGGATTCTTTAACATTTGAAATCCAGGCCAGAAATGTCCCAAACGCAGCCAACCACATCTAATGTTTGTGCTGTATTTTTAATCTTGGGCTGATTACAAGTTCTGGTCCATATCATGTCTGAGATATGGCCTCATCAAGGGTGAGTTGTGGCTGTGTTCTTGAGACCAGATTTGGATGAGTTCATCGGCCTCATTCCATAGCGATATGCGGGCAGATGACAGCGATAAGTGTGTGCCGGCTCATCACTCGTTTGCTATCTGTCTGCTCTCCGCTTCTCCTTTTTTCAGCGTTTCTTTCCTAGTCTATTGTCCTCATGTCTTGATCTCTGTCCTGCCCTCAGAGAGTGATTAAGTGTGTGATTCAGGGGTAAAGGTCAGCTTGGAAGGTCTTGTGCCCTCAATGGATGTAAGTGCTTCTCTGTCACCTTTCCCTGTATTCAATCCCCACTGTGATAATGCATCTGGAAGCTTCCGTTTTTAAAAATAATTCCACTGGTTTCCTTGTGGAAAAAAGTCCAACAGATAAAAATTATCACCACCAGGCTACCGATAAAGAAAAAACAGGACTGAAGCAAACAAACAAACAAAAAAAAAGCATTTTATTTTCCGCCATATCATTCTGCCTGTTTCATGCGCGTGTGTGTGTGTGTGTGTGTGTGTGTGTGTGTGTGTGTGCGAATACATAGATCTTCTTCTCTCAGAAAAGCCATTAGGAAAAAGAAATTGATTTCTAAATTTATCCATGGAGGGGCAAGGAAAGAATTTTCATATTTAAGTTTCAAAACCATATTCCTTCCACTTCCTGTTCAGTGTGACTTTTATTCCATGTATTTTTTTAACTCAGCAGAGGAACCTTCAGAAAAAATGACTAACCATAATTATACGTGTTAATTAAAATAAATTAGAATAAGTATATTCATTTCTAGTACAGAATAGTCATTCATTGTAAACACTATTAAATTCATGAAATGTGTCCCAATCCCTAATTGGAATCATATTACGAAAACATTTTCTGCAGTGATGATTTTTGATGGATTCACATTAGATTATATACTGAAAATAAGTTGCTGTGTTTTCAATTTTTTTCTCTTTAAATAGCAACAACAACAACAACAACAACAATAATAATAATAATAATAATAATTATTATTATTATTATAATTATTATTATTATTATTATTATTATTATAATGGGGTAGTGGTGGCCCAGTGGTTGGGTGCTGGATTACTGATCCCAAAGTCGAGGGTTCAAGTCCCACTATCACCGGCTTGTCATTGCTGTCCACCCAGTGCAGCTAACTGGGTTATCAAAGGCCAGCCATGTCTCTCACTGTCTGTGGTGAGACTGCTGACTTTCGTAAAGTCAGTTTCAATGGTTTCAATTGCAGTTTGCAATTGCAGTGTTTCGCCCTGCAATGGCCTGGCAAGCTGTCCAGGGTGTACTCTACCCTCGCCCAGAGTCGGCTGAGATGGGCGCCAGCATCCCGGCGACCCTAATTAGAATTAAGCAGTTCAGAAAAAAAGTGTTTTTATTAAGTATGCAATACTGTGCATATTTAATTTGATTGTCTTGTTTTCTTAAGTAAATATACCTTTTTAATGATTCGGTCCAGTACTAAAAATACTAGTAAGATTACAATAAATGTGATATCCACTGTTAGATATTTGAAGCATTTGTGAAGCCTCAATAGTCATAGAATATGGATTTGATGGTAGTCTCATGTCTGTCCAGTGTTTACGCGTGACCACCACAGGAAAACCACTAAGTTGATCGGTTGTTACGAATCGCTGACTTGTATGACAGCAGGAAAAAACAACAACAACAACAACAACAACAACAAGACCAAAAAAAAACCCTTTTATTATTAATAATGAAACTGAAACGAAAAAATAGAGGCTCATACACCACTGCTCAGACTCACACAGAATATAAAACACAAAATCTTAGACAGATACTGCAGTTAAATAAATGTTCATGGAGCAAACACCGAAATCAAAAGCTTGGCAGAGCAGGAACTCATTAAAGGGATAATTAAACTGATAAAGACAGGTGAAAAATGAAAGTGGGAATCAGTTGGTGGAAGGAGAGGCAGGTGAAAAGCTAACCCAGATTTGGACATATATCACTAGAGACATTTATTGGAAGCTCCACTTTTAGGCAGTGCCCAGATCTATATATTACATAATACACAATCTGTAAGTGGGAGAAAAATTATTGACCAAACAAAAAAAAAGTGTCTCAATGAGGTGTCACAGCAAGACGAGCCACTAGAACAGCTTCAGTGTGCATTGGAACAGATGCAGAGGGCAACACTGCTGGTTGCTGTTTTTATTTATTGTTGTTCTTGGGTTATTTTATGTGACTGGAGGCCAAGGATGAAAGTAATAAAGCGTTACCTTTAAAGTATTGAAAGACCCTCAGACCCTCAGAGGAGGAACGCACCATGCTCTCCTGGGTCACCAGAACAGATGAAGTCATTTGGAGACGGGGAAGTGTGTGCACTTTACATGAGTTCTGTCTGAAATGTGCAAACCAGATGTGCCTCCAGAGTAGGGGGTGGGGGTGGGGGGGTGGGGGTAAGGGGGAAAAAAATGGCTGACAGCGAGAAAGACAGACAGAGTGAGAAGGAAAAAGATGCATGGACAGGAAAGCAACATTTTACCTTATTGCTTCAGCAACTTAAAGAGAAAATCAACACAGCACATTTATAAACGTTAGCAACACGTGGTGAGCTGGTGTATCATCTGGGACAGGATCGAGAATCGAGCTATCAGAGCAGCATTTAAAACTACCGTTATACTCTATCCAACCCATAAATAAAGAGACAACCTGGCGCGGGACTAATGGGAACCCCAAGGTCAAAGGTTATACAGTGGGGCCAAATGTCAGCTTTCTTACCTGATAGGATTTATGGATTTAGGAAGCTGTAACCATGGGGCCATTTCTGAAAGGCTAAAATTAAAATTATGTAGTTAGATATTTGCTTTTTGGCAGGAAATTCAATTCCTCAGCTTATCTGGAACTGATCAGGTTCATTCCAGAGAGAGAGAGTGAATATGGATGAGGGATCATGGCTACTGGGTTCACCTTCACTCACCTCACTCGATTATGAGAACAAGGACAATCTCTCTATTTTTCTCTACTTTTTTAAGTCCATACTTTAATCTATATAACCCACATCTTCCAGCCATTCAATCTTCAATTCTCCATATGGTAAAAGAGACAGAGCAGAAATATGCTAAGTATTTAATGCTAACGCAGCATTAAATATGTTGCCATTCCTTACAGTTCCATCTCACTTTTACTCTCATTATGTCTTTACAAAGTCTACATAAAAGAAAACAACTGTGGTATAATGCTAGCCTTAGTTCTTGGCTAGTTACTACGTTCTCTGTCCATGACTGTTAGTTGCCTAGCAACAGCATTCTCATAATTCATGCAAGTTTTTTAGCTGCTGTAAATCTGCTAAGTAAAGTCAAAGAAAGTCTTTTCTTGGTACATTACCAACAGATACACGTGAAATACTAATATTCCTGATGCTTCTCTCTCATTGTCGTTACAAACTCTAAATAAAAGACAACATGTACACTACGTGCTAGCCTCAGTTCTTAGCTCGCTACTATGTTCTCTGACCATGATTTTCAGTTGCCTAGCAACAGTATTCTCAAAATTCATGCAAGTTGTTAGCAGTTGTAAATTTAGACAGCAAAAAGTATTTTATTAGTAATTTACCAGCATATATGGGTGAAATGTTAATATTCCTGAATATGTCTGAATAAAAGACAGCATGTGCTAGTCTTAGTTCTTAGCTAGCTAATGTGTTCTCGGTGCTAGATATTCCTAGCAACAGTATTTTCATAGCATGACCTGGAATACACAAAATCATTTTGTATGTTCTCTCACTCATCTCACTCACTCATTTGGTGACCTGTTTAATCCGATTAGGGTTGCGGAAGGCTGGAACCTATCTCAGCCAACATTGGGCAAAGGCGGGGTACACCCTGAAGAGCTCTAAAGGCGGGGTACACCCTGAAGAGCTTCTAAAGACCATTGCATGGCCAACACACGCACACACACACACACACACACACACACACACACACACACACAAAACCATTCACACTCATACTTAAGGACAATTTGGAACATCCAATCAGCCAACTATGAATGTCTGTGTCGGACTGTGGGAGGAAACCGAAGTACCAGGACGAAACCCACGCAAGCACTGGAAGAACATGCAAACTCCACATAAAAACGCCCGAGCCTGTGACTCGAGCCCAGGACCTTCTTGCTGTGAGGTGCACATGCGAACTACTACACCACCGTGCTGCCTATATATTCAAATGTAGAATTTGAAAACAACATTCATTGTTTAAAAACATTCTTTGAGTTCATACAGTAGTGTGCAGTGAAGATTATACACCAACACTTTTGTCTAAAATGGCTCCTAATAAAAAGAAGTTAAAAACTTACTTCACTATAATTTTTTGTTGAAAATGTATGGAACATTGTATTGATCTATTGTAGGCAATGAGAACCAAAAAATAAAAAATAATTCCGACAAGTATATTGAGGTAAAAGTATGGCTAATAAACAGAAGCACTGAAAATACCAATTTTTCAGAAAAATGGGGAAAAACATTTTTTTTTAACTTTTGCATACATGAACTTCAAACCATATGGAATGGTTTAGCGAGTGAAGATATTAAAAAAATATGTGAACACTATGCCTGAAAGGTTAAATGCTGTAATCAAAGTAAAGTGTGGCCACACTGAATATTGATTTTTTTTCTCAAAAAAAACCTGTTATTTTTGTTATTAATATATATTGTTGCTTGTTTACTTGTCCTCATCAATATGAGCCAATATTGCGTGAAATGAATACTTGAATAGTACTTGGTTTCTGAATTATCTTCATTTTGTTAAGATGTTCCATATGGTTTGAAGTTCATTCCTGCTATGCAAAAGTCGAAAAAATTAAATTTGCGACACCTTTCAATTTTTCTCAAAAATTAGTATTTTCAGTGTTTTTGTTTATTATCCATACTTTTACCTCAATATACTTGTTGGAATTATTGTTTTGGTTCTCATTGCCTACAATAGCATTGTTCAATACATTTTCACCAAAAAATTATAGAGAAGTGATTTTTTACTTCTTTCTATTAGCAGCCCTTTTACACAAAAGTGGTGGTGTATAATCTTCACTGCACACTACTGTATATGTTTACAGACTTGCAAAGAGTGCCTTTACATTCCATATTTTTCAAAGGTTTTTTTTGTGCAACATGGCTGCATTTGACAAACACTTTATTCTTGACAGAACATCACATTTCAGGTCTATAGCTGTTTATATAGTTTAGAGCGACATCATCTAAACAAAAAGAAATGGGCTTTTTGGAAATGTAGTACTGCAGAATAACATCTCGCTCTGTCCATTTATGCATACTGAAATTAACAATAAAATGTTCCACTGTGAAAGTAATGATACTTAAAGATATTTCCTGCTGTACCACCTCAGGCAAAAACAGAACCAAGTCCTCATTAGGTGCAGTATTTCTTCTAGAGCACAGGATCGAAAGAGAGCAAAGTTAAAGACTATAAAATCAGTTCTCATGCATGGCTAATTGTAGCCAAGAGGGGCCTTCTAAACTCAGACATATGCACTATGCAAGATCTCTGCTTGTTATGCTGGAACAGGGCTAGCTTATGACTTACACCACAAGCGTTAAATCTCACAGATGCAATTCAAGTCATGAGGAGAAATAAACAAAACCAAGTCATCTGTATATGGCAGTGTGTGTATGTGCAACAGGCCAGCCCTGAAATCCCTCTCCCCAGGCTCTCTTGGCCTCAACGACAGCAATTATCCAGCTAATTCACACCACTTTTAACTGGGACTCATGTGCGCATGCATTCAGATGCATGATATTAACATTTCTGACACGCACTACATGACTTTAAACGATTCTTCAGTGTTCATCCATATACACACAGATATAACTTTGTTCTCGAATGCAGCTGCTACCGTTGAGGTGTTGAAATTTCCAGACCACCAACCTTCCAAACATATAGGATATGGTGTACAGCAGTGTTCTGCGCTCGTGAGGAGGTCAGCATTCACACCACTTCAAAGACCTGCTTGCTAACACGTCCTGGAGCGAGCAGAAGGCCGCAGAGGTGGTCTAATTAGATGTGACGGTTAATAAAGCAACTCCAATCCTCTTGGCAAAAAAAACAAAGTCAAGGGTCTGATACCATCTGCAGTCTGGGCCACAGAGCAAACAGTTACAGGCTTCACGAAAGACAACAGGCTATCTAACCTTTTAACTCCATCACTGCTGAAGAAGCAGGCTACAGTCCAAAGAGCGAAGTAATTCCGCGTTTGAATTAAGAGTATAACCTGGAATTTCCAGTTTCCGATTAGCGCCCATGTCAGCTTGGAATTTCTACTCTGAAACATGAGGGGGTATCCTCAACCCCAAGAGTAGCACATGCTGTCATATCAACATGGCTGGATGCTTTTAACCACTTCTGTAATTTTAAATAACATTATACCACAGTTTATATTCGGTATATATTGTTTACATATCGTACTCATTCTTAAATGTTATTGTTTATGACATCATTAAAGGAGGCTCCAGTAGTAACCTCTTTGCAACACTCAGCGGTAAAACTGTTCTATGTTTGTTCAAGGTTTGGCACGGAGAAGTCCTCAGGATGTTTTGCTTTCTTGTAAAAATGTCTCCATTTTCTGTGTTATAGGCTTGAAGAGAGAGGGGAAAAAAATTGAGCTAGTGATAGAACAACAGCTTATAAGCTCCTTAACGTAAATGATAACAGGAAGTTGCATTACGGACATTCCACAATGGTTATAGAAAAATAATCTTATTCGGATCACTGTGCTCCCAGTGTGGATTCTTTCCATCCTGTTCCAAAGTGGTTTCTTTCTTAAATAATGCACATTTTAAAATATTGCCATGCTGCCATTCTATGCCTGTGCTAGCAGCGTTCTTGAGAAACTGCCTGGGTCTGGGTGCTTTTTGTTTGTTTGTTTGTTTGTTTGTTTGTTTTTTAGGGGTAGGAGACGAAGTGGGACAGGGGAACGACAGTGCTCCTTTCTGCAACCATATAAAAATTTACCAGGTCCAACAAGTTCTTCCCTTGTCTTGATGGTTTCTGTTCTCTTCTATACTTTCCACATTGCATATCTTTCTCACTTCCTTTGTCTAACCCTTCGTCAAATTTTGCAACCAAAATGTAAAGAAAAAAATTGCAATGGGACAATGAGAGAGAGAGAAAAATCATTCTTGCATGACTATCGTTTTATAAGCTACAGTATAAATGAAAAACAGTGACAAATTATTTCGAATAGGAAACAGGACTGTTCTGAAATCAGTTTTAAAAACATCCTGCTTAGTTTTAGTCATGACTGTTTTCTCCTGATCTTAGTGCAGACCAAATGCTCCATCTCAAAAACAGTAAATCTACAGCATTATAATTCATCTCCTCATCTCACAGGCAGAATAAACTATTTTTATTTCAATTAAAAAAAAAAAGTTTCTATAGACATGAAGAATATGTACGTTTCCCTCGCTGCAAGCGGCTTTCTGGCTGTCTTTATCGGCACCATATGGAAGAAGCATTAGCATCGACACAAATCACACACCGCTCCAATGCGCCACTCTCTGACCTTGGATGCTCCTCAGATCAGGGATTTAAGCACGCTGAGGGGAAAGTAAGAGCCCTCTGGTGCCCCACTGGGGTTCCGCCCCTCACTTTAATTCCATTTTCTAAACATATTAGTGACAGAGTGGTTGGTTTTTCTATTCATTATGGCTCTGATGTGCAACTTGGACTTCACACAGGAGTGGGAAACTCTTGCCAAGACAAAGTGAGTTGGCTTGCAGCTCTTTTTTATGCCAGAGTTGTGCTCTTAAATGCTCTTATAGGATATCTGCTAAAACGATGTTATTACAACAACCACACTTTTTTACTCTGCGTCTAAGCAGAGCAGTTTAAGTCTCCAGATCTGGGCAGAGTTTCCCAAAATGGTCAAGCAAAATTGACAATGAACTCTCTCTCTCTCTCTCAGTTGAAATGATTTAATCTTTACAATGTTGTTGGGAAACCTGGTCATCTCGTTATTACTTTTTCTAGCTATGCAATTATTCTAAATGTTTCAAAACACCCAATTTATCCTGTGTTCATCACAGTGAACCACAAAAAAATTTATTAATTGGTGATTCTTTTAGCAGGTGTAAACATAAACAAGAAACAAAGGTCATTCATTCATTTGCCGAAGTGCTTTATCTGTATAGGGTTGCGGGGAGGCTGGATCTCAGTTGACTCTGGGTGAAGGCGGGTTATACCCTGAACAGCTCACCAGTCCATCACACGGCGAACATACACAGCTGGGACAATATAGAACAACCAGTTGGCCTACTGTTTATATCTTCGGTCTGTGGGATGAAACTGGAGTACCTGGAGGAAACCCACACAAACACGAGGAGAACATGCACACTACACACTGAAACGTGCTCACTGAGCCTGGGACTCAGACTCAGGACCTTTTTGCTGTGATGCAAACATGGTAATCAATACACCACTATGCTGCCCCAACAAAGGTCATGTGACAGCAAATAAAATCCCAATGTTTTCTTAAAAAAGAGGAAAATTTAAAACCACACTCCAGCAAAATACAATCAGATTACACAATAATCAGGGGCAAAATGGGCCATTTTATATATCAATGTAAATCCTCTAACGATTATCAATTTCAGTACTCAAATTTAATTTTCCCAAGTAGAAACATGGAAGCAAACTGATCCAGGAAATATCCCACATACAGGGGAATGAAAAACAGAATAACTGTACATTAGAGGGACATTAGGGTTTAGCTTTCCTGATTGAAAGGATTCTGTAAAGGTCAAATGTGAGTCATATTTGTGAGGCTAGGAAAATTGTAATAAATAAGAAAAGCTTAGGGGGGAAATTAATAGGAAGTGTAATCAGCAGCCATTAAATCCATTCATTCATGAGTCTGCTCTCCGAATTAGAGCTCTGGGATTTTGGTTTGACTTTCCTTCACTGGCTTGGATACCTCAATCTTTTTTTTATTTTTATTATTATTTTTTTTTTTAACATTTAATTCAAATATCCAGCATAAACTATAACAGCAGTTTTTAGTGTTGATGACTCATTCATAAAGTGCCTTACATAAGAGAGCCAATGGAAATGAACGATGACTGCATTAGCAGTTAAAGGGGTAGTGTGATGGTTGTTTGAAGAAAATATCCTAAACGTCAATGGACAGAAATTTGATTTACAAAGGATACTAAACATGAATTGGGTTCATACATTATGTTTGTTAGAGGTTTGCAACAGGATCTTTGAAAATTGTTTAGCCTGACAAGATTTCAATATCTCCATGTTGCAGTCATTCTGGTAATTACTGATTTGGGTAAAAATCATGACAAAACTTCTTTAAGTTGCACTTTTTGTGCACTTTTAAAATGTTTAGTGTTTAAAGCAACTGAGGGAAAAAGGTGAACCGAAACCAAATCATGACTGATGTCCTCTTGGCACACAGTGAGGCACCCCCCCAAAGAAAAAAAAATCCCTTCCATATGCAGACCTCTGGCTCCTGCTTGACCTTATTAACCTACAGCACATCCTTTATCCGAGTCCTCGTAATGATGTGGATGGGGAAGACCTGAGCAACAACTATAAACAAGCTCTGTTTATGCTTACGAGTGTCTGCCGTCTGCCTGTTTGTTTATATGTGTAGGTGAACGAGGTGAAGACAGAGGGACCGTGTTTGTGTGTTTCTTATCAAGGGTTTAAAGTGTCATTAAGGCAAATATGTTTGTAATGGATTGTATTTCGATATAATTATTTGCCAGAATGGTGGTCGTGGTGTTTTTTTTAATCAAGTAAATGTCTTCATTAAAGGTCATTGGCAAATATCCAAGAAGGTCACAGTTTTCTTCCATTATGGCTTGTCTTTTTATGGCTTGTCTTTCACAACTAAAGTATTGAATTGGATCAAGTCGGTCAGAATAATTGCGAAATAATAGTGAAACATCTATCAGAACACAGCTCACGATCTGTTGTATACTTGTGAAATTTTCTCAAGCATTCCACCAGGAGGCGCTGCGTGTGAAGTCATTTTGGAAAACACTGGCTTCAGCACTTCTCAACATGTCGAGCGAGAGTGAATGTGAAGGAACTACAAATGTTGATTTATCTATTAATGTTACACCATGTATGTATGAACAAAGATGGTCCTTGATACTGAAGACGGGAAATGAAAGTAAAAGAGAAACATATGGGAAGCTTTCTGATGAAGTAATACAACCCCAAATGTTGGCACAACCGGACCCCGACTCTGAGACAGAATCACCACGGGATGTCTCTAAATAGTAAGTTGAAAATGCCTGTCTTTTTTTTTTAAGCAACCAATGACTTCACAGTATATAGGATTGTGATCATCGTGAAAAACCAGGCATTGATAGTTTGTTATTGTATCATGGTAAAGTTTTTGTTTCGAAAACCAGAGGCTATTACCTCCATTTAGCCTTAATATAACTTGTACATAACAAACAACCATGAAATATGTACACTGCTACAGTAATCCATACAGGTGCTAATGTCTGCTGAGCACTACATCTAGCTCTGTGGCTCTGCTGTAGATGTAGATAATAGTAGATATCTATTTACAAGATTAGAGCCAATTTACCTATAGCCTTCCCTTTTCCTCTAAAGCGCCACTGCTGCAATGTTTTTGTTTAAATCCAGTCGGTACAGCATCCTTCCTCAGTCTATTCTTCCACAAACACATCTCTAAACTTTTTCACAGTGCTGGGATTGTTAAAAAAGGAATCCTCAGTGAAATGACCGGAACAAAGGTAGGAATATTAGCCCAGCTTCCAATTTTTATCTCCTACAGTTTCCTTTATGTGAATGGCCCATTCTTTTCTTCTGTTCTCTTCACTTAGAAACAGATAAAAACTTTTACCTGATCTATCCTAAAAAGCTGGAGTCGAGGCAACTGGACTTCTTTTTTTATGGTTTTTAAAGACGTTTCGCTTTCAATACAAAAAGCTTCATCAGTTAGAAATTCTGGTGGAAAGTTCCAGCCTTAAATAGACTGAGCAAAAACTCTCAAGTCAAGTGCAAATCACCGTCCCTCCCATCCATTCCATCGCTCGTTGGGGTCCTTTGTCC
>JBCNYH010000023.1:17664551-17678329 GCA_039654325.1 Tandanus tandanus | reverse complement strand
GTCGGCTGAGATGGGCGCCAGCCTCCCCGCGACCCTAATTAGGATTAAGCGCTTCAGAAAATGAATAAATGAATGAACTCCAATGCAGGACATTACCAGTGTTTACAACTTAATGAATCATACAGTCATTGCAAAAATGGGTCACTGGCTCAGCTTATGTTTCCAGGAAGTACGTTCAAATGAACTGAACACAAAGGACCTAATGAACATTGCTACCAAACCTAAACCTTCATTCATGAATGGAATTTGCAGTTCACCTCTCATTGTGAAATTTGGGACACCAAACTATTTAATTTCGGCAAAGTTTAGCCAAGTATAGTGGATAGTGAAGTGCAAATTAATTTTGGCTGATTGAATTACATAGAGGTAATACGTTCTAGAGATACAGTGCGCCAATCATAAACAGTAAAAATAAATAAATAAATAAGGTCAAAGGTCAAGGTCAAAGGTAATTGTCTCATTTGAAACCATACATATATGGTTCCCTACTAGTGTTCCAGCATGTCTGCTGGCACTTGTTTAAAAGTTATAAGTGCTCTATCTCCAAAACTTTGTGACCTTGCTATGACCTTCACCTTCACATGCCACTATCTCATCTGTGAGACTTGGGCAGGATAGTGTCCCCACCAAGTTTGGTGAAAATCTGTAGACAAGTGTTGTCAGGATTTAGTCCACGAACAAACCAACAATTCACGCCAGTGTTTACAATACCACTGTACATACTACTTGGCAAACCATCAGTATATACATGGACTTTGAAGTCATACAGTAGGTATTTACATTATGCTAATATAAAGCTAATGTGATTACATCTTAACCCTGAGTTCCAGTTGAGAACCTGAACCTCTCCACCCTTTTTTCCACATTTCCATTCCAAACTATTGACTTTATATAATAATATCGAAGGCGTTGGAATCATCCAAGCAGGAACATGGCTTAAACCTCAAGAACAGTGTGAATAGTTGTCTCATTGTACACAGTTATCTTTGGGAGGGCTGAGCTTTGCAACAATACATGCACTGCCAAGTCTATTCACTACAGAAACACTAGCATGGCCTACTAAGGCACATTTTGACCCTCAGTTCTTACTCTCAGCTGAACAAATATAAGACTAGACACAAAGTCAGAGCTTGGCAGGATGTTGATCCATGAAGACCACGGAAATATGAGATGGACTATACAAGCACGTGTCACTTTAGAAATCCTAGCTAACAGTGGATGAACTGAATTTTCATACAACTAGTTGTGTGTTCTTACAAGCAGTAAGACTCTCTGCAGCATCTCCAGAGCGAATCTGATGCTCTGTTTGCTCTACAAGATGCAAGGATGATAGGCGAGATAAGGAAAGACACGTTTGCTGTAGGAGGAGGTGTGTGTGCTTGTGTAGATGTGGAGTGTTACCTCCATTTGTGCATGATGAAGCCAGGACACTGCTCACCACACACGTTACACGGCTTGCCTCTTCCTGGATCGTCTGGTGCAGTAGGCTAATTTGGTTAGAGATGCAAAACATAAAAAAATTAAGTACAACCATTTAATCTCAGAGAAAAAAAGTTCTCCAAAGTTTTAGAACGCCTGAATAACCTACTACTGACCTATAAACTGTTTCTTTAAGGGGGCAGTGTTGGCCTGGTGGTAGGGTGGAGGCTTAATGATCCGAAGGTCAGGGGTTCAAGCCCTACTATCACCAAGTTGTCACTGCTGCCCCCCTAGTTCAGTTAACTGGGTTATCAAAGGCCAGCGATGGCTTTCACTGTCTGTGGTGAGAGGCATGTAAAAGAACCATTGCTGTCCGTTTTTCCTCCCCTGCGATGGCCTGGTGAGCTGTTCAGGGTGTACCCCGCCCTCGTCCAGAGTGAGCTGATATGGGCGCCAGCCTCCCCGCCATCCCTAATTAGGATTAAACGCTTCCGAAAATGAATTTTTTCTGTAAGTGTGCTTCAGTTCCACCTTTTTTCCCCGGCACCACCATCCCCAAGGACACCATCTCTGAGGTCTGCCTACATCATGAATATAACAGTCAGATATTCCTAATGAATCCTTCCATAATAACCCTAAACCCCACATTGCTCCAGTGTCAGTGTCCCGCAAAAGCCTGTCAGTGCGTGACTCCTCGTGCTGGATTATTCATGCATTTCTGATGAATAGTTAATGGACACAATGTCTAGTGCAACTCTGATACTCAGGATATGCGACACTCGGTGGATGGTAAACATCATGGACAGGAAATAAAATGTATAAACGCAGATTATCTGAGCGTACTGAGGATAAACTGAAGGGGGGGGGGGGGGGGATGGATTAAATCCCTAACAGCACATCACTACTTTGTCCAGAAAGTGCATCAGTTGAGGCGCAATACTTTTGGCACACTGCTGAGCGCGGTAGTGTTGTGCGCATTCTCCAAAGTGCGCAAAGTGCGCATTACACAGTTACGCAGGCGTAAAAACGCACAGTGGGGAAAATAAAACTGCGTATCACTCACCGATCGGCTGGAGGTTCTCTTCTTAGAGCTTCTGCTGAACATGGCAGATTCAAGGAGGTGAATTCGAGCTGGGAATGAAAGAGGACACTTGGAGGAGTCCCTGTGCGTCCCTGTGTGCGCGCGTCTGTGCCTGATACCATGGTAGTGTGTGTGTGTGTGTGTGTGTGTGAGATGAATGCGTAATGATGCGCTTCCGGATTCCTCCCCTCCCCACCTCAACTCATTTTAGCCAAAGAGACATAGATACAGTATATCTTTAACCTCATGAGATCATCATTAAGATTTAACTGAAAATGTGTTTTTTATTACTGGACACTTCAGGGATTTGATTATTTATTTATTGCTGCTGAAATCTTGATACTGATTGGTCAGAAGGTGTTGATAAAGTTGCTGTTACAGCAGCTGCAAATCACATCTTTTATTATAACAACAGTTCAACCAACTTGAAAAGAATGAAAATAATCATATATAAATAATCATAAATAATGGCTAAGAATAAGTTTGGATTTTAAAATGAGAAATGATAACTTATTTATGGGAGGAGTCTCCAGTGTCAGTGCTTTGGAACAAATAGCAACCATTTCACAAATGGAAAGTCTGCAGAACAGAGGAGTTCACTGGTTTGTTACCTGCGAGAAGGAGGTTATGTTTTACCCGTGATCTGTGTGTGTTTTTAGCAGGAATATATAAAAAGTTATGTGAAGATTTTTATGACACTTTTTTAAGGATTCTTTCACATTGTGAGATACTTTGGAAGTGTGCTCTTATAGCAGGCCAGGCTCTGCTGTGTGTATTGTTATTTTTATTTTATTAATTAATTAATTATTATTATTATTTTTAAAGGGCCACATTACAGCAGGCCTGGCTGGTGTTGTATCCTTTATTTTATTTATTTATTATTTTTTTAACAAAAAGTTATGTGAGGATTTTCATGAAATTTGGGGCTTGCACAAGGAAGCATCCATAAGACGGAGATTTTTTTGGCTCTAATTTTGGAGATGATTTTTTTAAAGGATTCTTTAACATTGTGAGAGAGGCAGATTTTGGTTTGCACTCTCCAAATGCTCTTGTTTTGTTTATTTAAAAAGGGGGATATAAATGAAATGGAAAGATGGTGAAGGGATGATTTAGAGCTATAATGTAATAAGAGGAACTTGTTTCTTGGATGCTCCACAACATTAAATGCAACAATAAATTGATGTAAAAATAAATTTCATTCATTAATAATCCTTAAAAGTTCCTGTGGTATAATTAAAATTTAAATATTTGGGAGTGTGCTTTGTGATGGCACCAGTAACTCCACTTCATCAAACTATGCATCCGTTGATTATATTCCTATAATAGCATATGGAAGCCTGATGAATAGGAATAGCTTACTGTCTCTCATCAATGTAGAAGCACAAAATATGATATGATTCCTGCCTGTTAATATGTGTAATACATTGATGCTTGAGCGGCCATATTAGTTTATTAATAAGTGTTTTTTTTTTCCTCTCATTCATTAAAATTGTTGGCTTTCCAGTTGTTTGCACAAATGCCTTATGTATGTAGGTATGTATGTATGTATGTATGTAGGTATGTATGTATGTATGTATGTAGGTATGTATGTATGTATGTATGTATGTAGGTATGTAGGTATGTAGGTATGTAGGTATGTGTGTATGTATGTATGTGTGTATGTATGTATGTGTGTATGTATGTATGTAGGTATGTATGTATGTATGTATGTATGTGTGTATGTATGTATGTGTGTATGTATGTATGTATGTAGGTATGTATGTATGTATGTATGTAGGTATGTATGTATGTGTGCATGTATGTATGTAGGTAGGTATGTATGTATGTAGGTATGTATGTATGTAGGTATGTATGTGTGTATGTATGTATGTATGTGTGTATGTATGTATGTATGTAGGTATGTATGTATGTATGTATGTATGTATGTGTGTATGTATGTATGTATGTATGTAGGTATGTAGGTATGTATGTATGTAGGTATGTATGTATGTATGTAGGTATGTATGTGTGTATGTATGTATGTAGGTATGTATGTATGTATGTATGTATGTATGTATGTGTGTATGTATGTATGTATGTATGTATGTATGTATGTATGTATGTGTGTATGTATGTATGTGTGGCAGCTGTTCTGGTTCATCTTTTTGGCATAAATTCTTTTTTTAAAATACATGATTAAAATAAGTTATGATAACTTATAGATTCACAGGTTTGTTCATGAATAACACTCATTTCCACAATGCTCCTGAACTACTGCAGCGTCAGGGGAATTCGTAATTAAATTTCTTGTTAAGTAATGCAGCACTGGCTCCTCAACAAGCACTTGCTATTATCTCAGAGAAGAAAAGGCTTTAGCAGGGTGAATAAAGACGCCTTGATCAGTCTAGTGGACTTCAGATCTCAAGGGCCTTCGCATCCTGAATGGTCAAACCCTTCACCCTTAGTCGAAGTGAACTAACACTGATCTGTTATTTGATCATTCAATATCTGATGTAATGCATGCATAATTATGTGCTTTATACTATCAATCCCCTTCTCATGCATGAATAAAGAAAGGATTAGCAGCCACTTGCTTTGAGTGTCCGCATCTATGTGCTAGCATTAGCCTGATTGGAATTTTTACATAAATACCAAGGAAGTGACACGGACAATGATACCCCCATTCAATTAGCAAAAGGGTGTGTTTGTGCTGTGCATGATCATGACCTTCCACTGTGGCTGAACGTCTGGATTAGTGTTGTGTGGATCATACTAAGCCACTTTCCTATTCGTTTCCCCTTTACAGATCCAGGGCTGTGTAGGAACAACATATTTTTTCACCGCTTATAGTACGGGCTCTTAGTGGACCATGAGGACGCATTCATTGCATGAACAATGCATTGAATTTGAATATTTTCTTGATTTAGTATCTTTAAGGCTTTGAGCTACTGATGAGAACAACCAGAGTGCCACTGTTGGACCCTAGAGCAAGACCCTTAACCCTTTCTGCTCCAGGTCACCATACAATAGCTGACCTTGTGCTCTGACACCAGTTTCCTAAAACTGGGTTATATGAACAGAATTATTTATACCGTACAGTATACGTGACAAATAAAAGCTTCTTGTTGTAAACTGTTAGATGATCCTTATTTTAAAGCTACACTGTTTTGCCAGTAAACATTAAATCTCTGCTCATATGCATAACTAATGCTACAAAGCTTGTGGATGGATTATTAATTCACTTATTCATTCCTTCATTTGCAGAAATAACCCTACTATGATGAATGGGAGGCTGGAACCTCTCTCAGCCATGTCTGGGTGGAGGCGGAGTACACCATAAACAGCTCGCCAGCGCATTGCAGGGACAACATTCACACACAACCATTTACACTCACACCTAGGGGCAATTTGAAACAGCCAATTAGCCTGATATGCATGCCTTTGGACTGTCGGAGGAAACCGGAGGACCCAGAACGAAACCCATGAAAACTCCACACAGAAACACTCTCACCGAGCCCGGGATACCCAGGACCCCTTTGCTGTGAGGTGAATGTGCTAACCACTGCGCCACGGTGCTGCCACAAATGACTTAGAAATAAAACGTCTAAATAAGCAATATTTACCATGAGGTAGATTTTGAATAGCTGACTGCCCATTTATGTTAGCTGCTGGAAGCCATCGGAGTCTAACCCGCGGTTAGCAAATCAAAAGGGCTAAATTAGTGAATTATATCAAGTTAGCTAAAATTTATGCTAACATGCTTTTTCGAATTTAGAGATAAATAGATTTAGCTGTTTTCAGTTTTTCATTACTCTAGCCAGCATGCTGAAATGTTTTCCTGTGATGCTCCTGCCTGGTTTCCACACTGCAACTGACGGTTAATCCATATTCAAATGCACTCCGATATCCAAAGCCTGGAGTGCTTGTGTTGTGTAGTGAGGAAATGCTACAGACGAATGAAAAGGTCACTGGTGTTTATCGATTCTTTTTTTCTGCCCTGGTGAGCTTGATTGAGATCTCAACTAAATTGATGGGATGCTCATCTGAACTGAGTCTGTAAGCTGGATGAGAGATGAAGCAATTTGTACCAAGTCCCTGGCAGGTTTAAAGTAAAAATGGAACAAATAAAATTGTTTTTTCTTGGAAACGTATTCAAGTCATGTTAATACATGACTTTCCCAGAACTTATGGAAAGTACAAATGGGGTGAATAATTAGAGCACAACTACAAAATACTGTTTTCCAAACCCTGTCCTTTTGTGATCCTGGTCAAAAATGCGCAGTTAAAGTTCATAGGCTTTGTTACACTTATAAATAAGATTGATCTGCATAATAAACACTCTTCTCTTGCTAAAGAGCGCTTTAATCACAAACCCCCTGCTCACCTGCTCACTGAGGTTTGGTTCACTCTCCTTGAATCTGCTTTTAAAATACCCAAACCCCAAGTCATTTTCCAGAACTCTGTCTTGCTTTGCTAGCTCCTTGTTCTTGCTTGTTTTTGGTTTTCTAGCAAACTTCATGTCCATCAGGAAGAGCTGTATTCATACTGAGGTCACGTGACTCTTTAATTACACACAGGTGAGCCCCACTGGTTTGCTAGTTAAATATCTGCTGATGGGATGCAGCTTATACAAGCCAGACTTTAAGAGGGTGATCACATTAGAGGTGCGATAGAAAAGCAACTGACGTGAATGGCAATTCGCGGCTGTCGTTTTTCATTCTTAAAATGTTCTCAGATTTGTCTCACGACATCCGCATCACCACATTTTGGTCGCCTGGTTCGTGAACTCATCGCAAAAAATTTCAAATGTTTGAAATTTCTGCAAAAATGTCACAAAATGAGGCTCTGACAGAGTGGTCTTAAACTCTTTTCAAACAATCTGCACGTCGTGAGAAGGTCGCAAAGTTGTTGTTTTGCTCGCAAATTGACAAGTTGGACTCTTCCACTCCAAAAGTTTCAGAAAAGTTGGAGACTTGCTGGCGTCCGCCATATTCCGTGCATTTTGTCATCATTCTTAGTTTACTCACATTTTGTTCGCAGTAATAACATGAGACTAAAAAGCGAATGGTTCGAGAACAAAAAGCAAACCAATCGCAAATCGGTCGCAAACTTTCTCACGACTTTTGCATGATATACATATTTAAGCCGCAAAATATTTGCTTGCATGTGGAGTCGCAAAACTTCATGACATGAATTTAAAAATTCACTAAAAAAATCTAAAAAAAAATGTATTCACATCAGTTGCTTTTCTAACGCACCTCTTGTGTGATCACAAATATGTAGATTTTGTCCATCCTATTTAATACTTAGGTAAGTTGTTTTGCACATCCCTGAAATAAAATTCCAAACTAAATGCATTTCAGTTCCAGCTTATAACATTACAAAACATGAGAAAGTTTACAAAACATGAGAAAGAGGGGGAAAAGTTGGGGGGGGGGGGGGGGTGGCTTGGGGGCGCTTCAGGGTAGGGGGGGCTGCTTATACAAACTACAGAACTTCAGATCATTAGCATTACTGTTTTTTTTAATCATGTCTTTTCCATGAATCGACTCTGACAGGATGCTAACAGCATGGGCTCAAGCCTGGAGTGAGCCAAGACAGCTCCAAACACACACACACACACACACACACACACACACACACACACACACACACACACGAGAGATAGAGGGATAGTGTGTGTTAGTGGCATTAAAGAGAGAAACTCAATCTGTACATGTATGAAGGGAGACATAAAGAGGCTAGACGCAGCGGGAGATCAGAGTAATAATCTTGTTATCCAAAAAAGAAAAAAAAAAAAAAAAACAAAGAAAGAAAGAAAGAAAAAATATCCTGAAATACAATGGATCTGATTCTGGATTGGGGATTGAAATAATTTTAAAATAAATGTATTAAAATAAAAACATGGATTTTTAATTACTGATTTATGTTTTTGTTTATTATCCACAACATATGATACGCAAATCCATATCAATGTGGTTTAATCTTCAGATGCACAACACATGCCTTGATATAGATTTCAAACAAACAAAAATCAATGTACATTTGTAAATATAATAAATATAGAAATATAGACATGAATGTAGCCTCAGGTGCATAAATCTGCATTATGACATCATTTTATAAATCTGTTCAAACCATGGACTCCTTAAACTTGGCAATGAAACATGAGCTCCCTTTTTAAAGATTTTCCTAACATGATGAAAGAATAAAGTAGAACGTAAATAGCACCGTCTGGTAGAGAGGCACAGTATGGAGCAATGTCTCTAAAATGGATACACAATACACAAAATTAACAACCAATTAGAATCACCAGTGCCTGAGAAATGCTGTGAGACCACAAAATTGCAATTGATTTTTAATCAATAAAAAATATTATTTAAAAAAAGACCCTGAAAATAAAAGCACAAAAAAAAAAACTACACAAAAAAAAGAAAATTTTAATAAAAATATATATAAATAAAAATAATTATGGCTAATAATCCACATCCTTTTAACCTGAAGTAAACATTTCCTGAAATCAAGCTGAAAACAACATAAAGCATGAAAATCTATTTTATATTTCCTCTCAGTGATGAAAGAGAAAATTCACATGGTTTATTTAAAAAAAAAATGTCATTCAGGCTCAAACATCTTCACTGCGAAACTGTTTTTTTTCTTCTGTCATGTCGGCGCTCTCACAGACCTGACGCCTGGATATTTCTGCCATGTAGCAGCACTTCAGTCTTTAAAATCCCAGAATTCATAAATGCTGTACATTCTCCTGCTCACACTATCTGAAGCGATCGCACTGTTATTAAACTCTATTAAAGGAATACTCCAGCACTTTTTTACTTAATCTCGATCCACTGTGTCTGTAGTGTATACTCGATGACTAATTACCACCAACATGAATTTCAATATTAAAAAACTGTGAAAAATGGTTTACTTTCAACTTATTTATAAAAGAAGTCAAAAGATGAAGAAACACTTATTTTACTGTCTCAGACCAACCACAACTGTGTACGTGATGTCCTAAATGACTCAAATAAAATAACGCTCAGATGAAAATCTCTAATCGGCAACTAGGTCTGAGACTGTCTGCAACCGAGTCCCCAACTACCTGCGACTCTCTATGATCGACCACAACGGTCTCATAATCGAGGATAGTTGGCGATCGATTAGTACATCATTTTGCGTAATCGTCCAACATTTTGAAACAGGTTTCAAAAAACGGGACGATTTTCTACAACGGGTGGATTCCTCGCTGACAGCCACTGACAGTCAGCGATATGGTTGACAATATCGGTCACAGACTCCTCATGCTTCCTCCCGACCTAAAAATTTATGGAATCGTGGGCGTAATCGCCCAAATGAGATTAGGGCTTAACATTTCACTTGTAGTTTTGAATTTGCAAATCATACCCCCACATTTTCAACATTTATTAATGGATTTCAACATCTGCCCTTACACTTCTATTGTAAATATGAAAGTTTCAAGTAAAAAAAATGTTCCCTCTTTTTTAGTATTGTGAAATAATCTCTTGTGTGAACTATTAACACACTCATTGCTGACATGGACAGTAGAGATGAGGATGAGACACTGGAGTTGTCCTTTAATATACACCCCGCACTGCCACCCTTCACTGTTCTACACTATTCAACACTACACCTACAAACTCACAGGAACCCACGATTGGTTAGTCATTCTGAGTGACAGGGGAGAGAAAAGGTCTTCCCTCCCACGCACAGAGCACTGAGACTCCTGTTTACATTTTTATTTTCATATTCAGTTCACAATCCTGGATGTTACTTCACCTCCACGAACTTACGCTTGTTGTTCACTGTGAGATTTCAGCAGTCTTTAAAAATGATTACCTGTTGGACGTTCATTTTCAGCGGCCTTTGGTGGCAGTTGGCATGACATCAGCTATCCAGGGTTCTTACTTTTTGCTTGCAACAAAATTCCACAACTTTCCATGACTTTTCTCAAGAGAACTGAACTACACTGCCCAGCTTAAAAAAAACAGGTCGCACGCTCTAATATTTTGTTGTACCGCTTTTATCTTTGATTATAGCGTGCAATCTCCACGGCATTGTTTCAACAAACTAAAGCAACATCCCAACATTTATTTCCATCTAGAGTCGGGTTCTTTTTTCACCAACATCTTGAGATGATGATGGGAATATATCACCTAAAATCTAAAGTCTTCTCCAGCACATACCAAAGACTTTCAATCGGGTTAAGGTCAGGACTCTGGGGTGCCAATACATATGTGAAAATGATTCCTAATGCTCCCTGAACCACTCTTTCATTATCTGAGTCCCCATTTTATATCCGTGCCATCAGGGAAGAAAAAGTCCATTGATGTGAGAACCTGCTCATTCAGTACCTTCAGCTCATCATCTGACTTCATTTTATTGCCACATTAATGTTGCTGAGCCTCGACCCGACCAACTGGAGCAACAATGCAATGACAATGACATGCTGAAATCAAACCTAAAGGTGCTTCAACAAAATATTAAAGTATGCGACTTTTTTTCATGACTTTCCCGAACATAAGAAAGCTTCCATGACTTTCCAAACCTGGAGAACACAATTCTAAAATTCCACCACTTTCCAAGATTTACAGGGCCTGTAGGAACCCTGCCATCCCTGAAACACGCCATATCATGCGCTCATCTAACAACCTCTGACTTCAACTCTTGCCTGCGACAGTTACTAGCTGGAACCAAGCTAGTAAAATCCGCCTTCCTTTCTACAAGACCCACGGACTCAACAAGTCCTCTTAAACATCAGTCGGTTGTATGCATGACACCGACACGAAAACATAGGGTGGAAATTATTTTCCCGCGTGTTCTTTTTTAGCTGGTGGTTTCTTCTCATGAGAAGGCTCAAATCGTGTCTGACACTAGACAAAACTATAACAAGTACACAGGCGAAGGACATTACGTCTTTTGTTATGACTGTACAGGAAGAAACAGCCTGCATTGGAAACAGGCAACAGTTCACAAATGGCTTTGTTAGCATTTTAAATAAGTGTATAAAAATAAACGTGGATTAAAATAAATTATTTGACAATTCTGTACATTACATAGACCAGCTGATATTTACACATGGACAGCAGGAAGTCAGGGTCAGGGGATGGACGAGGCGAGCGTTCTTCACCGTCTTTATTGTCGTTAGCACCACAGAGAGAGAAGAACCCCGGGAGAAGAGAAGAGAACCTCCTACAAATAATCAGCCATGAAAATATTATGAAGGATAAATAGTGCACAGGAGGATATATATTTATAAAAACAAATTGAAAAGTTGTTCTATCCTTAGACCTTTGAATTCTATAGATCGACTGTATAACCCACTAACAATTTATGACTTAACAACGTTACTACAACATTGCGATAACATTATTTGTAGCATTGTTAATATATCACAGGTAACATTTTCAATGAATATCTTAAAACGTTGTGAGAAGATCAAGTAATATTATGGTTACAGTAACATTACTTTGCAAGAACTGTGTGCATGCGTGCTGTGGTTTCCTACTCAGTACCTGTGTGGTTCACTGAAAAGGAAACCCCAGTATGGATGTGCACAGTCTAGTATAGATGGAGCTGTACTGGGGGCCTGGATACGTGCGACATTTTTTCAGCATCAAAACAATGTCGTGGATAACAGTCATGGACATGTTCTTAATAAACCTTATGGTTTAACATTGTCACAACATTCAGAAAACATTTTGTGCAACCAACCAAATTATATGACGTCGTAATAGTGTTGCACAACGTTGTGTGCTAGCTGGGAAGTTTGTACTTATAGCTGCACAATAACAGTTCCTAAAAGTCTCAAAATGTCAGAAACAAAAATAATGGCTCTGTTATGTTGGGAAGGGGGCATTTATTTATTCTACCTGTCGCTTTAGACTAAAACACCACTTCAAATCAATACAAAGCTCTTAGGACTTATCGCCCATATATTATGGGCGGCAATTCTATACTGATGGGCGTGGTCACCTTCAGGATGACTCCACCCCCATCCACAGTGCACAAAAGCACACAAAATTGCAGTAACTGGGCAGTGCGTAAAGCGATGCGGGTGGGATTTCCCATGGTGGTTGTGCCCGTTTCTGTGACATCATCATAGAGTGTGTCGGTTATGTGACACACTGGTGGGACATCATGATAAAGAAACAGAGGGACGGAGGGATGCAGAGTCTGAGTGAAGCACTGCTTAGTGCTCTGACCATTACACGGGACGTCCCACAATAAGGACAAAAACGATGTAAAATCCAATGTTATGGGCTTGAACCAAACCCAAATCTAAACTCCAGTGAACCCATTTAAGATTTTGAAGTGATGCATTAGACAACTCTGTCCATTACCTTCATCAACTGAAATAATGTATTGTCTGTACAGTGTTTGACTACTGGAACAATTCCAGAGACGTGTACAATCTTAATTGTTTTTTTTATTTAGTTATAAGAATGAGGGATGTGAGTCTGGACCTGTAGAAGGTTGTGGGTTCATGTAACTTGGACGAGAAGACCTGAACTGGAGGACGGAGTGCATTTTCCGCAGTAGCCACCACACATTCCTGTCACTCTACTGCCATCCTGTGGAACAACAAAGGAACTGCATGTCACTGGCTGAAGTTTGCTGTATGTATGACATGAACGTAAAACAAAGTGAGACAATCCAGGAAATATCATCACAACAGAGAACAAAGCAGACTCTCATCATAATGATAATAACGATCCGATCCGCAGGGTTCTCTGCTGCTCTTAACCTGCTACAAATGATTTGCTGTCGACTTAGCATTCCATGTGGAGAGCTTTTCATTTCCATCCTTTTCACTCCCTGCCAAAAAAGGCACCCCTGACTGATTTCAATTACACACACAGAAATGGAGGTCTTCTCACGGCAACTGCTCAATAGTGCTCCTTGGCTGTGCACTTGAGGCTCCTGAAGGGACTGAAATGAGGCAATGGGTACTCATGAAGACACGAGGTGTGTTGACTTGAAAAGGTGTATGAAGGGGATGTTAAAATGGGGAGGACTGTTAAAGAACTCGAAAGTCAGGATTTGGGAAATTAAAGACAGTTATAGACAAATGATGAGGTACGATAAGGAAAATCAGATTATTGGAACATTAGCAAGTTTGCTTGACATTCATTCATTCATTCATTCACCGATCCACTCAATTCTTAATCTCAGCCAACTCTGTGCAAAGCCGAGAGTACAGATCACCAGTCCATCACAGGGCCAACACACACACACACACACACACACACACACACACACACACACACACACACACACA
>JBCNYH010000023.1:17560397-17576991 GCA_039654325.1 Tandanus tandanus | reverse complement strand
CTACTTCATATCCTGAAAAAACCAAAAAGCTAGAATTAAATTTATGAATTTCAGACAAAAATATATGGGTTCTGTTTGTTTTGGGTCACCCTGTACATTAATTAGGCATGTGAGTATTTTACCTAGAAATGTGCACGCGCATCAACTTCAAAGCTTTATGAATGAACGCTTTAGAGCGTGTAAGTTGTTGATTTTCGATCTCGCGAGATTTGCGGCTGCAGTGCTGATAACCTGTGCGTGTTTCATGCTGTGCGTCATGCTGGATTAATGAATGGGTCGGTGACACCGTGCACACCGTGATCCTAAACAATCTGCGCCGAAGAGTTGTACGGGATCACAGAACCACAGTCGGGATTTCATTCATTCATTCTCTATCAGCTAGGTGGAGCGCGCGACATAACGGGAAGCCGAAAATGAATGACTTGACAACTTGTATTTGGGGAGGAAAAGTTGTGCTTACCTTCTCCCGAGCGTGCCGGAGCTCTCTGGGTCCAAGCTGCTACATTCACTAAGTCGGGGAGTACGATGAGCAAGCCCAGACCCCAGAGAAAAGCGTGCATGATTAACCCGCAACAAAATAAACTCGCCAACAGCGCGCGCAAATCCACTAATATTCCAGAGAGGGGTTTTTTTGTGTCCTTTCTTTCCGGCGCGCGCGCGGCTCTCCTCGCGTGTGCTGCTGCTGCTGTTGCGCTCAGGGGCGGATTACATGGTCGCGAGCGTGCGCCGGGGTCCGCGAGCTCTGTCCGAGTTCCTGGCGAACTTGAATAGCGTAGCTTATTAACGGGTGGGAGAAGAAGGAGGGAGGGAAAGGATGGAGGAGGAGGATGGAGGAGGGTGTGGATGGGAGTTGAGTCACGGTGGCCGCAGTGGGCTCCGGTGCCCCGGTTCACTACTACTGAGATCAGGGGGCGGGGTCGAGGAGGCACAGACGAGGCGAAGGTGTGCGAGGAAGAAGCCTCTCGTGCACGGGCGGAGCTTGGGCTGCTCAGCAGGGCATGGGTACAACTCCGAGCATGACTAATTCATAACAGCACCACGACCCAATTTATAGCTCAGGATTAAAACATTGGAGACTAGAAATGTGGACTGCATTAATGCCTTCTTCTATCTGTAAACTACTCCGAACCCTGTTAAACAGCATCCTTTTATTGAGAAACTAAATCACTTTAGTTTCAAAATAAACCAAACAACTTTATTTCTTTATATTCCATCCATTTGCTGAACCCCTTAAACTTACCAGGGTCGCAAGGAGGTCGCAAGGAGGCTGGAGCCTATCTCAGCCAACTCTGGGTGAAGGCGGAGTACACCCCGAACAGCTTGCAAGTCCATCATAGGCACACTCATACCTAGGGGCAATTTGGAACAGTCAGTTATCCTAATATGCATTTATATGTCTTTGGACTGTGGGAGGAAACAAGAGTACCCAGAGGAAACCCACACAAGCACAGGGCAAACATGCAAACTCCACACCACTCCACACAGAAACACTCTCACTGATCCTGGGACTCGAACCCTTGCTGTGAGGCAGACATGCGAACCATTATGCCACCTTGTCACCCTAACTTTATTTCTGACCTTTACATTTGTTTCTGTTTTTTATTTTTAAAGGTAGTATACTTCATGCACTATTAAATGAGCTCATATTCATAAAATTAATGATATTTGCAGTGATATAAGGCTTATGTTTATTAAAAGCTTTTTTTCATTCTTATAGCTTTATTTATAAACAAGAAAACTTTATTTAAAACCCATATGCTGTCACAGGAAATATCTGAAGTACACATGCTCGCAATGCGACTTTTCTATTGTTTATACACTTTAAGTAAAAACACCTGGTGTTACCCATAAAACCCAACATGCACACTTGCTCAAAAGACATCAAGACAATAATTTTGTACAGTAAATCAATAAACGTATCCATTCACGACAGATGATACCACTGATAGGTGAAATAGGGGGAACTGAAAAGGGGCACAAAAATTAAAGAGCACATATTTGTGGAAATAGCAGGCCTAGGGGTTTATACGATTTATTTCTTTTTTTAAAGTTGTTCATAAGAGTCTATTAGACTACACTTAAGGTATTACAGTTTTATAAAATAAAATAAAAGTGTATTATTTTGTGCTATTACAAAAGAAAAATGCAAGATAAAAGTATAAATACATGGTTTAACAGATAAGAAAGACACACAGGCATAACAGCCAATGAGACGTGTGTAATTTGGCTAATTAGGTCCAATCACACAGCTGTGCTTAAATGAAATGGTTTGTTTTAAAAGCTTTGGTGCCGGAGAGAACTGAGCTTGTTTGTAAATTTGGAGGAAAAAATGGAGGATCGATGAGAGAATTGATAGGGATATGAAAGAGAAATAGGAGAACTGGACAAGGAAGAGAAAGAATTTAACTCTGGCTGGTAGACTTAAAGCAAATTTAGTGAACTGTGATGTTTTAGCTCACTATGAACCTGATACTGAGTTAGAGAACAGCTGTGTTGATGATATATTCCTCTGCAATGCAAATAGCTAATAGAAAAAAGGTTTAGTGTGTGTGTTGATAACATTTCTACATTAGCATGACTTAATATTTTCAATTCTGATTCATCAGAAGTTGTCGATTCATTTCCTAGAACTGGAGCTATACTGGTTTTTAAGTTCAGTTTATGTAAATGCATTCATTGTAACCATGTTCTTGTTTCTATGTTAATAATTTGCTCAGGGACTTCATCCTCAAACATATTCATTAATAAAGGTGTAAGTGTTGATATTACGTTTTCCTGGAAGGGGATGTCTGTATTTACCATTTATGGACAAAGTCAGTAGTTTGTGGTTTCTTGATAACATGAAAAGGTATGTTTTGTAAACCCTTGTAAAGATGACTAACCAGATCGTAACTAACTTTATTCCAAAATTCATATTTAAAACTTCCACAAGACCTTTCTGGAATCCATCAAGTTGTGATTAGCATAAAAAAAAAGCCCAGAAAATGTTAATTTCAGAGTCCGATTCCACTCATGTGCATCTAATTTTAACAAACAGTATTAGATTTCCCTTTTTTTTTTCCTAACTTGAATAAAACATGTCCAAGTTCTGATTTATATGCAACAAATGAATAAAAAGTACAACTTGTTGAGAAGTTGATATTAGCAAATTGCTGTGGTGTAGACTGAATAAAACACTGGGATGTGCAGCTATGGGGAAAGTATCCATTTCAGGCTGTATTACAACACCTCACGGTTGATTATTTTCCTACGGGGAGGCTGGAGCCCAGCTCAGCCAACTCTGGGTGAATCACACCCTGGACAGCTCACCAGACCATTGCAGGGCAACACACACAACTATTCACATTCTCACTCACACCTAGGGGCAATTTGGAACAGCCAATTAGCCTAATGTGCATGTCTTTAGACCGTGGCAGGAAACCGGAGTACCCTGAGGAAACCCACACATGCACAGGGAGAACATGCAAACCCCACACAGAAACGCCCTCGCACAAACCTGGGGCTTAAACCTTTTGCTGTGAGGCAGACATGCTAACCATTTTACCATCGTGTCACCCAGCACTTACTTTGTCATATTTTATTCCTTCCATAGCAATCTGAAACATTTTAAATGTGTAAGTGTAATTGATGGTTCAATCAATCACCATTCGTTAAGGTGATTATTTTAACTAGTGAACTGTGTACAGAACAAACAGTTTACAAAATGGATGACAAGCTCATAATGACTTGGAAGAAACTACATGCCAGATATATAGGTAATTATAGGGGAAGAAGAATATACGGTACACGAAACAAGCTGAGAAAGCACATGTATTAAAAAGTGTACACGTGTGATTTAAGTTATTTGTCCATCATGAAAATGTTTTTGCATGTTTTTTCACTTGCTAATTGTCCTCCATATAAACACATCGCATTACAAGAACTCCAGTGTGGTTTTTGCAGGTGTGCAAATAAGAAGAGTTGCATCATGGGACATACGTTTGCCCTGAGAACACACTTTGATATTGGCAGTATCTCTGAGAAAGCACACACTAAACACACTGCACACACAACCATAAAAAATCCCAGTGTTGCCTCTTCTCCCTCATTATCTGCTGGGTAATGTATGATGCACCCAAACTGCAGACATGCATCAAAGACATGTATTATAACAGCTGTATGGTTGGGGGGGCAATAAGACAAAGGAGGGGAGAGAGAGAGAGAGAGAGAGAGAGAGAGAGAGAGAGAGAGAGAGAGAGAGAGAGAGAGAGAGAGAGAGAGAGATTTTTCATGCAATAAGAATGGAGTTCGTTATTTGAAAATACAAATACTGCATGATATAATTGAAATTCCAATAGTTTTTAGCTATGGATTCATAAATATCAGGAAGACAAATCCTGAGATTTTTTGATCAGAAAACCACAATCTGTAAATGTAAATCTGGAACATCACAAATGGCGGAATGGCCAGAACTCCAGATTTTAATCCATTTGATTAAAATAATTGAAATTGGTATTTATTTAATGCACAAATGAATAATGCAAAGTTTTCCTCCAAATATAGTTTTCTTAGAAAAATTCACAAGCTACTTGGAACACTGTGTGACAGAAACTGTGAAACAATCTGTAAAATTGGGTTCCAAGACAGAACTTTGAGGAGACTCTTCAGTGATATTCACCGATCCTGAGGTGAATATTTTTTATAGTACATACACTACAAAGGAACATAAGAAAAGCAAACAAGATTTTTAGGGTTTATTTTTACATTTTGAAAGTGTGGCAGTGATCACACACTCCATTACGCCATGTTTTGAAACTCGCTCGCAGTTTGGGGGAAAAAAGTGCTTTTGTAGCTTGAAAAACATGAAGGCCAAATTGTGTAGCTTCCCTTGTATTTTTGGGACAGCACTGTGTTGAATTTCTAGGATTTCAGCATCAGTGACCGTAGCAAACTTTTTTTTTTCAAAGTTTTTGTCCTATTATCCAGAGATTGCAAGGTGGATAATAAGCAGTTATTGAATGAGACAAAGCATGATGTAGAGAATTATTCGCTGGAGGGGATTGGCTGAGGCAGTCAACTCCCTCCAAGACTAAATAATTCTCCATATCATACTAAAGTTTAATTTTTTTTTGTTTTATTATTCATCAAAAATATTATCAAAGTGGACAGTCATGTTTCGACATATGCCAACCGTGCAATACTCATTCAACTTATCCAATGGCATTGATGCAATACTAATAATTATCTGATGACTTTCAGCCTATCAGAAACGAGAAATGAATAATGACGTCCATTATCCAGATATTGTGAACCAATCAGATCACCCCGTTCCCTTGTAGTCTCTTTAGAAAGACGAAATTATGTATTGACTTGTGTACTCAGGTGATGTTTCATTTCATTCCCATCATCTGTTGAATGGGTCCTCATGTATTTGTGATGCATGTGTTAAATGAGGTAGCTTTGGAACTCTTTAATATTAGAGCAGGGTCTAGTATAGTGTGGATGCTGATCTGCAGTATCTAAAAAGGAATGGTAAATGATGGTGTGTGATTGTCGATGTGAGGTTTCTTGAGGTTAAGGAGATGTTTATCCTTAAGCATCTGATGTCAGCACTTTCTAAAAGTTTCTGTGACAGACAAATTTTTACTTTCTAAGTTCTTGTAACTTGACAAGCTAAGGTTTTTTGTTGTTGTCGTTCCTATCCCTCTGGCATAATGCGGGGAGATATAGTCATCAGTATATCTGTCCATCCGTCTGTAATCATTTCAATTCCATGCCAGAACTCAGAAACCGTTTAAGATTTCTTTATCAAACTTGGCGGTTACTTCTACCAGCCAGTGTAGTTTTGTCTTTTGATATTTTTTTTGAGATTTCTGCAGTCCATATTTTTATCCCCTAATGACTTTTGTTTTATCTGTAGCACAGGAACATGCACAGAATTGAACGTGTGTTCTGTTATAAGAAAAGAAATGGATTTTTTTTTTCGAAGAGTAGCCCTGTGTTGATGCATCTAAAGTTGATGCATGGTACTTGCTGGGTATGTTGATTGCTATAACACTATGGTGTAATGCTGAGAGTAAATCTTTGTATCTGCAGTTTGCTGAATGAGCAATCCCAAAGCCAGGGGTGGTTGGTGACTCTTAAAGGCTTGACTCTGGTTCTGATCATGTATCCCGAGTGACCTCACGTCTGTGTAAACTTCACTTCCCCTCAAGTCTGATGACGGCAGATAAGGGGCAGAAATCTTGAACGGGACTCTGTAAGTTAGCCCTTATTTTCAAAGCACAGAGAGGGGCAGTTTGCCAAGGTTTAAAGTGCTGATGCCCTAAAGCGCTCCTTGGAGTTACCCTGCGAGCTCTCATAAAGACCAAGTTCTCATCACGTAGTCAGGATTTTTGAAGAAAAAAAAAAAAATAGTGCGTCAGAGAAGGGCTGGTTGTCGTTAACACTGAGGAAAGAGGATAATGGTGTTTATGTTGATGGCTTTACTTGATTTAATGCTCAATGGATTGGCAGTATAACTTGATTTAAATGCACTTTACTTTAACACACACCAGACTGTGTGCATAAATGAAAGTCTTTTCAATAGATATTTGATGGTTGACTAATAGAGCCATGCTTCCTCTTAGAGTTGTCATAGACCTGTATCCCAAAACTCCAGAATTTGGCCATTATGTCTTGGGTGGTCTGCCAATAGGACGAATTTACAACACTAGTTAAAGGTCAGTATTTTTCAGCATCAAATCCTAAAAATAAAGCTGGAGCTGGAGTATAAAGATTGTGGCAAGACATTTCAAGGCAAGTACTTGTTCTTGGAGGACAGTATTGCCTTTGCTTAAGTTTAAAGGGTGAATGGGTGTGTGTGGGTTTGGGAAGTAGTGCATGTGTGATTGCGTTGATAAAGGCTAATCTTGTTCCTGTTGGCTTGATAACAAGACTGAGAATCAGACTGATCTCTAACCCACTTCATGCAATCAGGCTGACAAAAACTTTACAATAATTGGAGCATTCAGTGACATTGGCCAATAGGTCTGAGCAAAGATTTCACCCTTCATAAAGCTAAAAATTAAATAAAGGAGAGAAGAGTTTTGAGGCATGTATGAGCTCAAATCATTCTATATATGATAGGTGGCATGGTAGGGGGTCATCTTTCCACTTCCAGGGTTTTCTCCAGTGCCACGGTAGGAAGATGGAGTCTAAAATTATTTTAGTGGTCAGTACAGAGTTTTACATGTTTTTGATCCTTCCACCTCTCAGAAATATGCTGGTAGGCAAATTGGTTGTGTTCACTTGGTGCTCTGAGAGCCATTGGCTTATTCCTGCATTGTACCAGGTATTTCCTGGAATGAGAACTTGATCTACCTGGAACAGACACCCTGAGGAGTCACAGCTAATAATCATGTGAAAACCACGATAAATGGCTCTTGGATGCCGCACTGACTAGGTGCCCCACTATCTTTCTGGAGATTGTGAGTTCGACTCCAGGTTGTGAGTTCGACTCCAGCCATCCATGGCCTACCATGAGAGCTTATGGGAGGTCAGAGGAGGGAAGACATATGCTCACCCCCCCTGTCACTTAAGGCGTTCGCCAGCCAATCATGTGCATCTATGAGCTCATGCATGTAAGGGGGTGGATAGTGCTTCAGATTTGCCTTCATGCTGCCACTGAATTTGCATATGCATATAGTTCAAAAAGATGCAGGTGGCAAGCGTCACATGTTTTAGAGGAAGCACATGCTTGCTCTGGCCCCGTCCATTGTTGCTGATGGTTGCATGAATAAATAAACAAGTACAACCATCAGCTATGGTTCCTTCTCGGATGATGTGGAAAAACTGCCCAGATCCTGAATGCTGAAAACCACTGGCTTAGAAAATGTGACTGCTTCTTCTGGGCGCAGTATCATACTTTGTCCACGTGTTTTTTTGAGGAAACATCCAAATGATAGCATCTTAAATTGCACTGGTTTTGAAACCCAATGTTACTTCTATACACAACCACTGATCATGGATTCTGGGTTACCAGTGTGGCCTCCAAACACCACACAACACAGCTGTTTGGGGTCTTTCCCAAAGCCAGACACATCTCAAATCTCCCCCACACACTGTCTCTGGAACAGCAACATTAGTCAAAAAGGGATCTGTCAAGATTTATACACAAAGATTAAAGTGAGGACATCCTAACTCTCAAATCAGTGTGAGGTTTTGAATGATAACCTCCAAATTCTTGCTTTCTCAAGCCACGCACTGCCTCCTCTCAGGATGTTTCTTATTGCACATCTGTCTTCGTGGAAGCTGTCAGCCCTTCTACGAATCGCACAAAATATTGATGTATACTTTACAAGTATGCTGGGGCTGATGATTCTACACTTAGCCAGGCTCCAGAGGTTATGTGTTTAAATAAGAGACTGGTTGGGGGCATAGGTTTGGGGAGTGTGTGTTCTTAGGGACCTTAATGAATGGAAACATCTCTGAATATGATGGAACCATAATGGATGGTCTGGAGGGAAACACTTATCAGAAAAATCTAATTAAATAATCAAATCACTCTCGATTGATAAATTAAGCAATAGCATAGGGCTTTGTGGCTTTAAACCTCAAAACTGTAAAGGAAAAATCAGTTCTGCCCAACACTACCTTCTCCTAAACACTTAGCATGACACTTAATGGGTTCACTTCTTTTTATTATGATCATTAGAGACCCTTCTCAGGGAACACCTTGTACATGATGGAACTTAAACTTCTTTCAATTTTATTACACACACACACTGAGGCCAACAAATCAGCACTGCAATAGAAGGCTTTTCATTTTTTATCTCTCCACAGATTCATTCTTATATTATTCTTGGTGTATCATGAAGTTCTATTTTGGGGTGTGTCTCTTCAGCAGTATGTATGATGCAGACCCCATCCAACTAGCAAAAGGTGCAGAGGATTGGTAATTTTTGTCCTGTTCTAGCTGTTGATTAAGCTCCCATCCCTTTTTGCTATAATCCAGTTAGGTCCATAAGATTTTGAATAATGTCAATTTTTGTAATTTTGTCTCTCTACACCACCACAATGGATTTGAAATGAAACTGACCAGATGTGCTTGAAGTGTTGACTTTTAGCTTTGACTTGAGTCATTTAATAAAAATATTTTGTGACCTTATAGGAAATACAGCCATTTTTAGTCATAGTTCCCTGGATTCTCAAAAGTAATTGGACATTTGAGTGATGATCAGTTCTATGGCCAGTTCCAGTTATGGCCTGTTTGTTCATTATTTAAGTGTTGAATTTGCATTTTGCAGCTGTTCATGGGAAATCAATTTGTGTTCCAATGGTGTGTCAAAGTAAAGGAGGCCATCATTGGGATGGAGAAAAAAAAGGGTAATCAGAGAGATATCAGAAACTTTAGGAACGACCAAATCAGCAATCAGGTACATTCCTAAAAAGAAGTAATACACTTTTGAGCTCAGCAACACCAAAAAATTGGAAAACCGTTAAAGACAACTAAAGTGGATGAGCATACAATTATTTCCATGTTGAAGGAAGGATCCTTCACAACAACCACTCAAGTCAAGAACACACGTGTGCTTATGGTGGACATGGGCATGTATGACTGCAAATGGAATTGGATCACTGGTGTTCATTGATGTCACTGCTGATGAAAGAAGCATAAAGAATTCTGAAGTGTATAGAGCTATACTTTCTACTCAGATTCAGTCAAATGCTGCAAAACAGGCAGAAAGGCACTTCACAGTACAGATGGATAATGACTGAAATCATACAGCAAAAGGAACTTAACTTCCTAAAGCACAGAAAAGGAATAGTTTTAAATGGCCGTGTCGGTTAACTCAACTGGGCACGCTTTTGACTCTAGAATTCCGAGTTCCAGACTTCAGGCGGTCTTTGACTGCAAAGGATTTCCAACAGGAAATATTAAAAACAGTCAATCTGGTACTCTGTATGTAAGTGGTTGTACTTCCTAAATGGTTATTTGAACGTGTCTGTGCCTTTAAATTAAAATTAAGCTAAAGGTGAACATTTCACTCACATCTTGACTGCTTCATTTTAAATACATTTTTCTTGGTGTACACGGGTTAAAAAAAATAGTACATTGTCTAAAAACCTAAGCCTAACTGTATATCAAGTTAAGCCTTCTGGGTCCGGGATCCCATTCTGTGGCTGTCAGAGAGGTTGACTTAAGAAATGGTAGGATGATTTACGGAGAAAGGGAAAGGAAGTGAGCGTGAGCTGTGAGAGAAAAGAAAAGACAAGTGAGGGGGGGAAAGGAACAAAAAACTAAGGAACAGGTGCAATTTGGTAATATTATATATGGTTCACTAGTAATAAGTTAAAGTAATCCAAACAGCCCCTTGCCTTGAATTTAGATACTGGTAAGTTTTCCTAGTAGTTGTTTCTTGTAAAGTGAACAGTGGACAGCCTTGGTGAGCAGATCTTAGAGCAGGTCAGATATCCAACATTTCACTGATCTACCAATTCATACCAAAAACTGAGTCAAATGTTTCTGATATTGGCCAGTGTTTCTTACTCAACATGGAAAAAAGAAAAGCCATCCTTTCCACCCAGACAACACGGCCAATTATGCTATCCCAGACTCCCACTGACAGATGGCTTGCCACCACATTGGGAAAAACTTTTAATCTCCCAAAAACAAGACAAACACTTAGATCAAATTCTAGTTCGAGTTCTTGGGAGTTCCTGTGAATTTTTTTAACAGAAAATTTGTTTGAGAAAATAAAAGGGAGCCGATGAAAGAAATGCAGAGAGTGGGAGCTAGAGAATGAGAGAGAGAAGCAGTGAGCCAGAAAGAAAAATCATTTAAAAAATGCATCCCGTCTTCCTCCATCCCATAGTGACTATCATATGACTCCAGTGGGATCAGAGAGTCTTGGCCAAGCTGCTAAACCATAACTCACAAAATCAGCTGTAGACTGTACACAATATTTCAGTTATGAACTTGCGATGTAACAGGCACATCCTGTATCCATAGTAACATAAGTGACATGTGTGTATCCACTGTGACAAATCTGCAACAAGCATGTACCTATTGTAATGTTGTGATGATGTCACACATAGCTACTAGCTATATAAGTGTGAAGAGTGCTCCAGAGTTATTGTTGGACGAGTCTGCTGAAACCTGGACAACAGAGAACATCACACTGAGGACACTGCTGTGAGACCCAAGACCTTGGACATCACCTGCCATCACTGACCTTCACCTGCAGTCTCTGACATTCACCTGCTGTCCCCGACCTTCACCTGCTGTCACCGACCTTCACTACAACCAGCCTACAACTGCCACTATCCTGACTAGAACTGTTTAGCTATATACGAAAACTCAATACGTAACTTAGCTAAACAGTTCTAGTCAGAGAGTGGCAAGTTCCCCCATATCTGAGGGAAGTTTTCTTCTCTTTCTAAGGTGCCTAGGGGATCACTACAGTCTTGCGCCGACCCCCCGGCAGCGAGCCTTTCTCAGCTAAAGCTTTTTTATTGCTTTCTTAATGTCTACTTTCCTCATTGACTTTTTCACATCAATTCCAAGGGTTGTAGGGATCTCCACCAACTGTCCCTTCTAAAAAGACTCCAAAGCCTCTAGGTAGGGATTTTCTAAAAAGTCTGTAAGCTCAGCATAGTGTAGTACAGTGACTGAGCTTGCCGACTTTATAGCCTTCACCTGCCGTCTCCGACCTTCACTACAACCAGCCTACAACTGCCACTCTCCTGACTAGAACTGATTAGCTAAGTTACTTAATTGTATTTAATCCATAGCTACATTCATTGGCTCATCCTTAATAAATTGTTAAACCAACTTCCTTTGCCAGACTTGGACTGTTCCAGACACTTCTGGAGCTCACGCCAGTCCGTCACAAACTCCACTCCTACATGCTTTATTTTTACTGCGTTATTTTATCTTTTCCTAATTTATTGCTTTATTTTTAATTTGTATGTATTTTGAACCCATACATTAGAGGAATCAGGTTCTCTGGGAATAAATATTTCATACCCAAGGAAATCTAGGTGACTTTAAAAAAAAAAGTTTTTTAATTAATTTATTTATTTTTGGCTATGTTGCATTACTGGTACAGAGTAAGAGAGTTAACTCTTTGGCATAAACTTGTCAGTATGTTGCTGGGATGCAAAGTCAACTAAAAGGCGCATTAATTGTTCTCCACATCCACATGGGTATTCGCAGGGCTGTCCAGTTTCTTGTCATCTCCCAAAAACTTCAGCTACTTTAAATTGCCAGTAGATGGGAATCTGGCTGTGTAAGCTACCCTGTGATTAATTGTTGTCCCATCCAGGGTGTATCTTGTCTTATGTTCAGGGTTTCTGGGAATGCTTTTCTTACAAAATACAAATATGGGCTGGGTGATACGGCCTAAAAATAAAATCTCTGATTTTCTGCTCAGTAGCTACTCACTACACATTCTCCTTGATACTTTCTCCTAAGGCGCCTTTTAAAAAAAGAAAGGTCTTGAATACCGGAAGACTTTTCTAAAGAAAATACCTTTGTAATTTCTAAACGAATAAAAATACAACAGTTTTCATAATTTACTTAGTGGTTTTGTTTGTTTATTAAGCCAGCAAGGAAACTCTTGAGGCATGGCACGTTTCATGTACAGTGCTGTATAGATGGGGCGGGGCTACCTCAGTAAAAATGTATGGTTTGGTAGCTTTGGTATCTAAGGTCAACTTTATTTAGCATCTGAATGAACCCATTTATTTTCCTCATTGTATATTTGGGCACTAAAGAGTCCCTGAGATGGTATGTTGTGTACTACAGGGGAACATAAAGAGCAAACATAATATTTTTTATTTATTTATTTATTTATTTTTACATGTTATGTTTTTTTTAAACATGTTTTTTACTGTGTAACAGCATCTTTTGAAACTCATTCAGAGTTTTAGTATATACTACATAGGAACATAAGAGATGCACGCTAAAACGAGATACTTCATTTTTCAATTAAAAAAAGCATAACTGTTCATGCCACCTGTTTTGACCCCAATTTCTAGGATTTTAGAATCAGTGACTAACAAACCATGCGTGTTTGTCAGATGTTTTGATTCATCCATTATCCTTATAGGATATTGTCTATTATTCATTCAACATATTTTCTTATTTATGATTGGTGGAAAGCCATCAAATAATTCTTGGTACTACATCATTGTCATGGGATTACTAAATTATTGCATCAGTGCCATCAGACAGTTGAATGCTTATTGCACAACTGGTATATGCCAATGGTTTTCCTCATAGATATCATATAAAGTGGATCAGCTATGCCCCACAGCAGACTATGAAAGCACTGTGGTACTGAGCTGTAAACTCATTTAATTTTCACAATATTTATCCTGTTGTAGTCCTCTACCTATATCTCGATGCTAACATAGTTATGTGACTGTCTGTTGTATTGTAAAGAAAAGGACACATTAAAATACTTTAATTTACTTTATTCACTAATATCAAATACATACAGATAACATGACTCTTGCATCAGCTCTCCTTCCTCTCTGTTCTGTACAGCTCTCTCAGCTGGGGAGCCTACCCTCTTCCAAGTACCAAGCTCCACCATGTGGCAGGAATAATCATCACGTACCTCACATTGTACTTGGATTACAGAATTCAGATTTTGTATGATACAGAGAATTATTCAGTCTCAGAAGGTGTTATCCGGATAAAACCCTCTTGACCAAATAATTCTCAATCAGATTGTTCTGCAAGCCAATCAGATTGTTCTCTTACTGTGTAGTACAACTTCCAATTCCCAAAAAATTGTGAAATGTAAATAAAAACCAGAATGCAGTGATTTGCAAATCTCATGAACCTGTAGTTTCTGAATAAAAGAGCATAGAAAACACTTTGAAAGTGAGACATTTTACTATTTCATGAAAATATTAGCTAGTTTTGAATATGATGGCAGTAACACACCCCAAAGAAGTTGTGACGGGCAACAAAAGACTCGAAAAGTAAGTGGTAATAAAATATCACAACTTATTTGCTGAATTGGCAAGAGGTCAATAATATGATTAGGTATAAAAGATTAGGTATAAAAAGGTTCACCAATCTGCAAAAGAATACATTTACAAATTGTGGAACAATTTCAGAATAACATTCCTCAGTGTAAAATTATGAAGAGCATCTACACTACCAGCAGTACATTATGAAAATCTGGAGAAATCTTTGTACGCAAGGAACAAGGCCGATAGTCAATATTGGATGCCTGTGATCTTTGGGCCCTCATGTAGCACTGCTTTAAAAACAGGCATGATTCTTTCATGGAAATTACTGCATGGGCTCGGGAACACTTCCAGAAATCGTCTGTGAACACAGTTTACAGAGATGCAGGCTTTTTTGAGCTGATCGATAACAAGCTGGATGATCACTTTCCTCTTTAGTCTGAAGGATGTGGCGTACATGTTTTCCAACAAGAATTTCACATTTTAATTTGTCTGACCACAGGACAATTTTCTACTTTGTCTCAGTCCATTGTACATGGGCATTGGCCGAGGGAAGACGGCAGCATGTCTGGATCATGTTTGCATATGGCTTCTTCGCATGATCGAGCTTTAACCCACATTTGGGGGTGGCACTGAATTGTTTAGGTATTGGGGTAGTATATACTAACTTACATGATAACGTTTTATAGGACCAATAAACTGCATTTGCTAAACTTACTAAACTAATAAATGCCTTTGTGCTGATGAAGCAAGAGCAGAAATGCAATGTCTTTTGCTTCATCCAGCTGGCGGAGGTACGGACTACAGTAGATTGTTGCTGAAACAACAGCTGTGAGAATGAAGAAATTCAGTCTTCTTCTTTTTTCTTTTTTCCTTGGCGTTCTTTTTTCCTGTACCTCCCTAAGGCATTGACATTATAGCAACAGGTTGTCTGTTGTGAACAGTTCTGTTGCTGAATAGAAGAAATGTTGAAGTCCCTGTGGTTTTATACCCACAATTCCCCACTGTTAAGCTAAGGGATTGGACAAAAGTACATTACTAAGTTACTTTTGTTATTTTGCTCTTTGGGGGAAGGTAATACTAAAGTACAATAATATATGTCAATGGGGGGTGGGGGTGTCTTAAAACAGGTGACCACATAGAAACAGGTGACCACATAGAACCCTTAAAGGCTCTTATTGGGGGGAGCCGTCAGGGTTTAATAACCCCCCCCCCAAAAAAAAAAACACAAACAAAACTAAGCCGAGGTTCATGTCCAAGTATGTATAACGAACTCAAGAACTTAAGAATTGGCTTGTTCCTGTGGGAAGATCCTAATAGGTTCTATGTACAACAATACAATAGATATCTCTAAAAAATGCTTCTAAGTAAAACCCTTTTAGTAAGCAAATAATCCTTTATTATTCCAAGAACCATGGTTTGTCCCATTTGCCGGAATAGGGTGCATTTAAAACCAAGTGTATGAGCTATTTCAAGGAAGTCTGTGTGAACGCTAGATTTTAGAAGCAATGGGGTCTGTCGGGTCCAGAGGTGAAAGGTTGACTTAGTGTAAAAGTCTGCGGCCAGAGGTTTGGGGAAAGGCCACTTAGTGAAAAGGATATTTAGATCAGCATTTTTAGAGTGGGAGCAAAGAAAGTAAGCTGTAGTTATGCAGTTAGTCGACTCCACAGCTGTTTATTTCATGTGGGAATCATAAGTACAGGACATCGCAGACATCTACTAAGATTGCAAAATGCCAGTTTAGGACTGTCAGTGATTTCGGCAGCTTGAGCTGTACTTATAAACATTCACCTTACATTTATTTCTGATAGCTAATACAACAGCTTAACAGCATGCTCAATTAATTCATGCTGAGAGCTTTGAAAGGTTAAGAAAACGGGAAAGTCCACTTGTACTGAAAGACAAGACTTATACCATGAGTAAAATGGTTATTTACTCAAATGATCCTACCTGAGAATCTGGATATATCATAGCAAATTTAGCTGGAGCTCAAACCGGATTCATAATTATGTGCAATATTTACTCTACTTAGATCTGGCTCTGGGGAAGTCCCACAATGTAGTGGGATCTATTAGCAAAAATGAAATGCAGTATTGGTTATTATTTTTCATTAGTGTATAATTACTTGTAACAACAAATATTGTTTTCATAAACTTAGAACAAGCACTTTATATTTACATAGGGAGCGAGTCTTTGTTCATGGAGCTGCCAATGTCCATTCAATAGTAGCCCAGAACAGAAACATTTCCAGAGATTGCCATCTGTGTTTCACGTTTTTATAAGATATGAGATAAGAGATCTTTATTGTCAACTGTTGCATGAACAATGAAAATCAGTATAGCAGCTCTCTGTGTAGCAGCAATTATAAAAAGTACACAAAAGACAACTAAGGTAACTACACTAAGCTAAATATGTGCATATACCTACATACACACATATATATATATATATATATATATATATATATATATACACACATACCCATATGTACACATAGACACATATACATACATATATCCTGTATATGCAACACATCTACATCTATCCACATATTTACACATTTAGAGACAACACAGAAGGGTGCATGATATGTCAAAGGTGCATGGTATACACAGGGTGAGAGGTAGAGCTTTTTAATCATAAGGTG
>JBCNYH010000023.1:17528085-17540189 GCA_039654325.1 Tandanus tandanus | reverse complement strand
TATATATTTTAAGTGACACTCAGTTAATGAGGTCCTGGAGCTATTAATAGTTCCCACAAACCTATGAACTAATACACACACAACCACAAACAGGCAGCCAAAACACACACCCACACATACAGTCAATACAGATCAATTCAGATTCCAAAATCATTTACAGATTAAAAAAACAAAAGTTGTGATCGCATGAGCTTTCATGCTGTTGGAAAACCCTCAATCAGTTCAGATTGCAACCAGTTGCCATTAAAAGCCACATCATTAAATGAATGGAATCCACCTGTTTGTAGTTAGTGTCATGTGATCCCAATCCATGCACACATGTTCCCAGGATTAATTAGAGAACATACCTAAACAAACACCATCATGAAGTCCAAGGTGCTATCAAAATGCATCCAGGACAAAGTTCTGGAAACGTATCACTCTGCATTTGGTTCTAATTAAACATATCCTGAACTTTAAACACCTCGCAGAACACAGTTCTCAGTGCTGGGGAGAGCAAGGGCTATCTCAAGGGTACCTGAGGC
Organism: Tandanus tandanus; assembly: GCA_039654325.1. NCBI lineage: Eukaryota > Metazoa > Chordata > Actinopteri > Siluriformes > Plotosidae > Tandanus > Tandanus tandanus. The sequence continues at coordinate 17,539,665 of JBCNYH010000023.1, read as the reverse complement.
TTGTAGATATCCATTCTTAGCATAGTCTTTTTGCTAGCTTTCCAAAATACGGATTTGGACACATGTTTACATCAGAGTTTCTCATGGACTAAAAAAACAGCCTTCCACTTTGACACTGCCTTACACTCCAGTTGGTTTCGTCTCGCCTATGGGTAAACATCAGACAAAAATCCTAGGGTTTATGGACTTGAAATATCTTCGACGAGGTACGATCAAGCCCCAGAAGTGCTAATAGAAAAGAAGATTGCTCGCCCTCGCCCACTCGGCTCTGGCACGATGGTGGGAAAGCATTGATTGAAATCCAACAGATGTCAGATTGAATACTTGGCATTAATGGTCTCTTGATCCAACCAAGAGGTTACGGGTGACATTCAGTGATGCTACCACCACTGATGATGTCAGGATGCCAAATGTCCAAACAAAGCCAAACAAATTAGTTCCATTTTTACTTTTTAACCCATGTGAGAATATCTTTGATGAATTTCTAATTTGCACACATCACATTCAGCATCATGATGTGTGTGTATATATAGAAAAAATGCTATGTGCACAGCTAGGATATAGGAGACTGAACATGGTCTTGCAGATTTTAGCTACAGAGTCAGAGAAATACTGTCATCAAGACATGAAGCATGCCGACACATTTCAAGTTAGACATGACCTGCCAGAGCAAACTGGTAGAGCCTGAAATGTTGAGCAAATACAGGCTTTCTGTCCAGACAATAATACAGCACTGTTCGCCTCCTGGGAAAAACCCTTTTACTTTGAAAGCTTTAACTCTTGAATAGCAAAAAAACAAACAACACAAATAAATAAATAAATAAACACAAAAATCAAAAGATATGGTGCCTTCTTGTGTTTTGAGGAAGCCAGGCATTTTATAGTAGCTCTAAACTTTGAACAGTTTCTATAGAATTTTATAGCGCCCACTATTACAACCATGAGTCAGTCACTATGTACAATGTCAAGTCCAAATGCATCACCGATCCTATAACTCGAGAATCAAAAACATCTTGTTCGGCTCATAACTCTGCAATCCACTCAAGCAATCCATTTGTTGCTAGTTAGAAATAATAAATGTTGAGAGCGTGCACAAACAAAGAGCGGATGTTAAGCTGCGAGTCAGGAACGTCCCCTCAAAGATGGCAACCTTGAAAATTAAGAGAGAAGGGCACCACAAAAGCCGAATCACCGCTTTCACACGCCAGCTCTGTATTTGATTTCATAATAACAGGTGTTAATTAGTCCCATCTTTTTGTCTCACGAACGTCAACGTTAACAAGCAAACTTTGAAACATCTAAGGAGCATTAGGAGTTCATTGACTGCTGAGGAAATGATTAACATTCTCTGTTTGTGCTGTCTCTTATGTGTGGAACCATTTCTGGACAAGAGGCTCTTGTTCATTTACTAACCAGAATGTGACATGAGAACCATCTGAGAACAAAAGAAGTACAGTGCAGATATAAAAAATAAATAAATAAATAAATAAATAACATATTTCTGGACAGAATTATCTCCACGCCAGGCAAAGCTGATTGAGTTATGAACGAACAAGTCTTCATGTCAGGATGTAAAATAAAGTACAAGGATAATGAGCAAGTAATAGAGATGCAGAGGGCGAACGAGATACTGGTTATTAAAAAAACAAAGGCCTATCCGAATAAACGGATGTTCTGGTGAAAGCTTGGCAGCAGGTCCCTGCGTTGGTGGTTTGGAAGCTAGAGCTGTTATTAATTCTTCCTTCCTGTCCCCACTTCACTCACATTGTGAGTGCTGATGATCCCGCTGAATGCTCAGAGGCGGATTTTTAGGTAGCGCTGAAAGTTTCACAGCGGCAGTGCGTGCTCATGGGGAAATAAACGGCCTCCTTTATACAGGAGCTGCTGCTGGTGTGGATCAAAAGCAGCAGATGTTCTTCTTCCCTTTTATTCTGTTCTTGTTTGTGGTCAAATGCAGGTCGAGCGGATCGGCAGAACAAATATTGCAAACAGGCTCAGAGGAGACATTAGGTCATGTATTGCTGTTCCCTACTCCCTCCTGGACTCTGCTGCCTTTCCATTCCTCTCTCTACTCCTGTCCGCCTCTCTTTCACTCCTTCTTTCCAAGAGTGCACGCTGGAAATCTCATCAGAATTGTTTTACTGAGATCGGGGGAGAAAAGTGAGTCACTTTCACAGAAGATATTTCAAAATGTGAATAATTCATGTTTCAGGGGAAGAAAATTCAACAGGTTTATAAAACGTACAATTGATGATAAATATTTTCTGTGATATTCCCATTTATTGAGCTTTTGTGGGAGGCGTCTCTGGTGTCTGTGCTTAATAACAGTCATTAGTAACAGTAGCAGTCATAACAAGTAGCAGGTGACAGTATTAGTCATTAGATGCCCTTATACAGAGAGACTTTTTTTTTTTTTATACAACTGAGCAATTGAGGGTTAAGAGCCTTGCTCAAGGGACCAACAGTGGTCTCAACCTCTGGATCAGTAAGTCAGAGCCTTAACCACTGAACCACTACTAAACATATTAGTCCTAAGTATCAGTAAGTCATAACAAGTGTCAGTAACATTCATAAGTAAGAGAAGCAGTCATCAACAGTATCAGCAGCAGTCAGAAGTAATCGTCATAACAAGTAACAGTAACAGTCTTTTTTCTCTCTCTCTTTTTCCCCCATTTTCTCCCCTAATTTAGCCGTATCCAATTCCCATCCGTCAAGTATTTCCCTCCCTATCACACGACAACCACCAACCAGGGAGGACATGAGATGCTGTGCATGCGCATTTTACACTCGGAGGCGATTAGCGTTATCTGCCTCCTCGTACGAACGATCTCACAGACGCCCATGACTGGCTGGTGATCGCTGCGAGTGACAGGGAAGTGAGCGCATGCCATTCTGTGAGAGCTTGGCCCATGGCTGAGGCATCAACCTGGATTTGAACCGGTGATCTAGCAGTCATAATATCCATTAAAATGACCTGATGAAGTGGGGATGTTATCACATGTTACTGATCTCGAACGGTACTTTTTATTTACTTCATACAAGCAAAGCTTTTTCAGACAAGCAATTAAGACTCATGTGGAAAAAGAATTTTCAAAAATTCCTGAGTTTTCATTGATTTCCCAGTTTCCATTTTACCTCGGAATAATTGCAGAGACATTCTTAAACATTTGCTTGAGTATTATTTTGACACAGTAGCCATACTTCCCCTTATTAAATAACTTTTGTGTTTCCATCATAACTTCGCCTTCCATCTTCTCGAAACGTTTTATAGCATCACAGTTATTGGATGTACACATAGCCAATGAGAAGAAAGAAACGAAATCGGACAGTTGAAGAAGCGAGAGACGTTGGAAAGTTGTAAGAGAAATGAGGATCAGACACTGCTGGAATGGAGAGTTAGAGCATGGCATTCCATCCAGGTTCAGCGTTCTCAGGTTTGGAATAAAAACCTGAGCAGGATAATGATGGATTAATTATATGCAGATTACCACTAATATTCAGAGACTGGAGAAAAAATTGGGCCCTGCGATGGTCTGGTGAGCTGTTCAGGGTGTACACCACTTCCACCCATTGTCGGCTAAGATAGGCACCAGCCTCCCCGCGACCCTAGTAGGATTATCCGGTCCGGCAAATGATTGTGAGTGAGAGAGTGGAGAAAAATGTGGTGGTGTTCATGCTCAGCGGCAAGAGCTGACCTCACACTGCAGCTGCATTGCATGAATGGGAGCCCAAGAGGAAGAAAGGCTATAGAGAGCATCTCTGCTAAACACACACACTTCACACGCACCATCAAAGTCCAGTAAACTCAGCAGGGAGGTTAGCCACAAACAAAAACATGCTCTGGCATTCACACACATGTGTGCAGGACGGCAGAAAAGTGCCTGTGCACCAAAACGTCAGGGTTGTTGAGTCTGTGAAAAGCTATTACGTCATTGTTATCAAAAGTAGAGTAAAGCAGGAGGGAGAGGATGGTGGAGTGAGGTGTGTGTGTGTGTTTAGCTATTAGCAGGGCTCCCCTGGTGTGAGATGTTTAGCAGTCATGAGAAAGTCATGCTGATACAACAACGCTAAAACGCTCCCTGTGGCTTGGAGGAAGGTAAGACACAGGAGAGCTCGCAACACGACTGAACGATGGGAAAATGAAAGAGAGCTGTCTGTTAATCCTAACACGCTCTAGTAAATCTGTGAGAAAAGTAAGCAGGACTGCAGCGAGAGAGAGAGAGAGATCTAATGAGCTCTGCCTTGACTCAGGGTTCTGTGTGTGCCTGTATTAATGTGTGTGTTAAGAGTCCTGGTCAGAATTAAGATGACATGGAGATGATGGAGCGAGAGCACACAGCACTCAATGCTGTTAAATGTCTTTCAACACCTTCTGAACAGTCCTGGCTTCAGAAATTACAGTGTATGACAGGAAGTGCTACAAATGAGCTGAGCTAGAATTATTGTATATTATATGTATAAATAAGCCATAATATTAAAACATTATAACCACTGATGTTGAAGTGAATAACATTTGATTTTCTCATAACTGTGGCACGTACCAAGGAGTGGGATGTCAGTTCTTGAAGTTGGAGGCAGAAAAAATGAGCAAGCGTAAATACTGACTTACAAGGGCTACACTGTGATTTCTAAATTACTCGATCTCCAAAGCCGCAGGTCTTGTGAGGTAGATGCAGGTGGTCCGAGGAAGGTCAGCCAATGAACTGGCAAAGTAGCATGGGTGCCCGAGGCTCATTGATGTATGTGGGAAGGCTAGCAGAAGCTAATGCATCTGGTCTGATCCCACAGAAGAGCAAACTATTAATGATGGCTATGATAGAAAGGATTTGGAAATTGTAAAGACCCGGTCCCTCACCAGCGCATTTTTTTTTCTCCATTCTAAAGCCATACACATACCCATTTACCCTGACAGTATGATTCTTACCAATCGTACAGTGAGCCTGCGATAGTGAAGCTGCTACTCATCATTCACACATTCCAACACTAGTGCTAAAGAGACATAAATCCCACCAAACATCAGTGAGTATGAGTTAGTAAAATCAGGGATGATGGTTTTACTGCATGTGATAGCAGAAATATATTGCAAGATATCAACATATAAACACACAATCTGAGTCTGTATGTTGGAACTGGAATGTCCCCACAAGGATAGGAAGAGCTGAGAGTTTTGACCTCGTGGGGACATTTTGGTGGTCCCCATGAAGAGATGGTATTTTTGCCACTAGAAGAAATACTGAGCCTCAGTGACGAAAACAAAACATTTTTGTTGAGGATAGTATAAATGGGTTGCAATAGACACGTGACAGGGTCACGTGACTAGGCGTTGCCCCTAGATACGAAGGCTGTCCATCATTCTTGGGGCCAAACAATAAGATCACCACGCTGCCACATGGATATTAAGACGTGTGTGTGTGTGTGTGTGTGTGTGTGTGTGTGTGTGTGTGTGTGTGTGTGTGTGTGTGTGTGTGCTTGATGCAGATTAAGGAATATGATTTCTAACCATAACCATTAAAACAGAATATGTTTATATCCAACATTGTGATGGATATTTTGGCTGGTTTTCGCTTCTTTAAAGTCCTGCTTGGACTGGTTATAGGGTTCAGGTTACAATAAGGTTAGGGTAAGGGTTGGGGTTGGGAATTTATTTGTGGTTAAGATTACGCTAGAGCATGGCTGTCCAGCCCTGCTCCCTACCTTCCTGAAGACTTTGGCTCCAACCCTGATCATGCACATCTGACCATCTGATTATTGCCCTAAGAAGTTCTTGATCAACTAAAAAGAGGTGTGTAAGATATCGGTTGGATATAAAACCCGCAAGAAGGTATCTCTCCAGGAACAGGGTTGGAGACTTCCAGGGGTGGGCTAGAGAATGCATGATATCAGTGAATGTGCCCATGAAGTTAGAAATACAAGATTAAGTGTGTAAAGTTGAAGTTGCACAAGTACAGGGTTTCCTCTGAAAAAGTGTTATGATAGCTTTTGCTCAATACATCGGTCTCCTGTCAGCTGTCTCAAAGTGTGCGCACGCAAGCACACACACACACACACACACACACACACACACTGTATGGTCTGATAACCCCAAAATCCTGGGAATGTCCTTTAATGAAAACACTCTTCTGCTTAAAACCGTGATAAGTACCACCAGGGACGGGATCGAAGACAACATTTTCTTTCTCACACACAATCTCATTGTCTCTCGGCCATCATTTATTCTCTGTCCTCCTATTTTCCCTCTCGTCTTTCCCCTGCTCTCTCTCTCTCTCTCTCTCTCTCTCTCTCTCTCAGTGAAGGAGGATGATGGATCCCGCAGCAGTGTATGCCAGGACATACTAGTGCCTTTTATCTGACTAAGATGCAGTGGGGAGAGGTATATTAAAAAAAGACACACACACACACACACAGTCGTGAACTTTAATCTTTATGGGGACATTCATTGACATAGTGCATTACCTATCCCCATACTCTAGCCTTAACCATCACAACCAAATGTCGAACCCCAACCTTTTCTCTAACATTAACCTAAAAATAAATGTTACCCTTAAACCAACTCTTAACCCTCAAACATCTCTGAAAAAGTGAGAAACAGCCAAAATGTTCTCACTCTGTTGGTTAAAAATGTATTCCAGTCCTCAATATGTAGCAAGTACACACACACACACACACATACACACATACACTCTCACTAGAGGACGGCTGCACTCCTTCATTCTCCAGTTTCTCCCACTATAAAACACACACTGCTATCTCTCCTGTGTGCAGCTGTGAGGTCGAGAGGAAGGGAGGCCTGGTGTGGACAGTTTCCACAGGATGCATTCAAATGCAAAGTTGAGCAAAGAGCAGTGCGCAAGGGATTGGATGGATGGACAGACCGACAGATGTTTCATTCATTCATTCAAAAACTTATCGTCATACTCAGACCTAGGGGCAAATTGGAACAGTCAGTTAGCCTACTGTGCATGACTTTAGGCTGTGGGAGAACACCAGAGTACCCAGAGGAAACCCACGCAAGCACGAGCAGAGCATGCAAACTTTACACAGAAACACCTGAGCCCGGGACTCGAACCCATGACCTTCTTGCCCTGAGGCGCACGTTATAACCTCTACGCCATCGTGCTGACATAATTGGTAGTACTATACATAATTTATCCAGCACATTGATAAGAATGAATTGCCTTTTAGCATCACACAACAGCAGCGCAGTGATGAGATGAAGTGTCAACCTCTTAAAATGCAACCCGCTGCTGATTTTTACATTTTATTTATTTATTTCACCAAAGAGAGGAAGCAATGTGCTAAAGTGCTGTGAAGGACTTGTGGACATTCCAAGCAGCTTAGCATTAAACCCCAGAGACTGAGTGCTCCAGCACTTTTAGTAGCTTTTAGCACACAGGGCTAAAGACATCACACATCCAGAAGTCTCTGACTCAGGGTCAATCAGAGATGACCTTTGACCTCTGGTGAAGAGCAAAGGAAATGTTACTCGCTAATTGTCTGGTTGTGTTTGTATTGCTGGAAATTCCAGAGTCTCAAAGAGCAAGGTTAAAAACTAGTCGCGGAGCGATGAATGTAATCTGTTGCAGTAATCAACAATTATCAGCTGTGTTGCGATACTCGCTGTCATGCCACGCAGTTATGGTCAAGACAGCAAAGTAGATTTGATATTGATTTCCACTGAAAATGAAGGACTGCAGTGTTTTAATTGATGAATGATGCATCACATTTTATAATTTAATGATGCAGAAAGTTCGCAGAACAAGCAAGTTGCTGTTATCACTTACTCTGTTTTATAGCAGCAGTAATGAAGAGTGATTGTGTTTAGAGCTCTTTTCAAAGTTCTGATATTTACAAAATGCTACGCAAACATCTTTTTACAGATGATGTTAATGCTGTGTTCATGACGTTAAAATTAGAAAATTACAAGCTCTAAGAAAAGAGCGTTTGAACTTTGAACGCATAGTTAAGTCAGACTTATTTTTTATTTTATTTTTTTATTTATGCCAAGAAACTTGTGTGGATGTTCAGGTCCAAGCATTGGGGAAGGCCAGTTAATAAGAAGGCCTAGCACGCCATGATGCACTACTGTGCCATCCCGACCCCGTCTTTGTTTATGTGACCGTCCCAGTCACTGATCTGTTACTATTACTAGAAGCGGTGTGTAAAACTAAATAAATAAATAAATAAATCAGAATTTTTGTAACACAAAAATAAATGTATTACTCCTTAATAGAAAAACTAAAAAGCCCTTTCATATAAGCAGAACTTCAAATCTGTGTCATATGCAGTTGTGGACATATTTTTTTTTTAAAAAGAAGTTTTCCCTAGCAACCTTTGTTTACTCTAGCAACCAAAGCCACTCTGGTTGATATCCTGTCCAAAGAAATTTCATATGAACTAAATATCAAATCTCTATAAGTAGTTGTGAAGATGTACATCAAAAAGTATGTTTCCATAGCAACCACGGTTACCATAGCAACCAAATCCACTTTTTCTAAAAGCCTGTCCAATGACCTTTCATATGAAGCTAATATCGTCTCTGTCATAATTGCCTGTGGAGATATAACTCAACCACACAAAGGTCATGGCAGGACTTAAGACATGGGACATGGGGTCTGGCCGCCGAGTACCGCTAAGTGGTCTGACCAAGGTCTGAAAATGATCATCAGAAATAATTCTAATAATTCTTTTTTGTTGTTAAACTTCTATCTATTTCTAGCTGTAAAAGATTTCACGACCATGAAGTAGCCTAGCACAGGAGTGACATCAGCACCAGCATCCAGATCCCACAGTTCTCGAAATTGAGACTTCATGAGAACCGTAAAAATCAAAGTCTCGTGTTAGGCAGCTTCTGTTTGGATCTTCACTCCACATCCTGCTGCTCTCATCATCTAAACATTTCACTGGCACAGAGACTCCAGGCGTCACTACACTCACTGGCTCTCGGAGGACACACACTCAGTAACGTCACCGAGGAGCCGGCCAATCCCGGGCGCCACACACACACACACACACACACACACACACACACACACACAGGCTCTTACGCATGCTGAGGATTTACACACACTTCAGCACAAGTGTAACGTCAGTCTGGGAATGCTGTTTTTAACTGTGCGTGTGTACAGACAAGGAGCTCTGTGGTTATGGACATTTGCAGAAAAAAAAAAAAATCACAAGAACATCATTTGTGTAGTAAATATTTGCTTAAAAAAGGTTTTAAATCTTGCACAATATGAGTGTGGTTCTTCCCTTGTGGAACAGTGAGATAGAGGCAGGAAATTATTGATATTTATAATTATTAAATTAAAAAGAGGTGGTGGTGGTGTAGTGGTTAACACGTCCGCCAAGAAGGTCCTGTGTTCAAGTCCTGAGCTTGGTGAGGGTGTTCTGTATGGGGTATGTATAATCTCCCCATGCTTGCGTGGTTTCCCTGCGGGTACTCCGGTTTCCTCCCACAGTCAGGAGGCATGCAGTTTAGGCTAATTGGCTGTTCCAAATTCTCCCTAGTTTTGTGTGTGCGTATGTGTGTGTTGGCTGTTCAGGTTGTACCCTGCCTTCACCTAGAATCAGCCAAGATGGGCTTCAGCCATCCCCAGTAGGATTAAGTGGGTCAGCAAATTAACGAATGAAATAGATGATTGATTAGAGAGCTGAGCAGTGAAAATCAATCAGGATATGTGACTCGTTTATTATAAAGCCATAAGCAATAAGTCTGACGCAAAACAAAAAAATAAAGACTGAGAACAGGCGAATAATCAAACTTCCCGGAATAACCAGTTTTATGTATCCCAGTCAAAACAGCAGGTCACTAATCCGACCCTGTACCCATGAGACTGTATAACGCAGTATAATAGAACACTGAGTTTGTCTTTGGTCGTGTGAACCCCATCGTTTTGCCCTCGCAGCAGGCGACCAAGATTTGTCCCTAGAGGTGACGCAACTGGCCTTTGTCCCACAAACCTACTGAGCATGCTCGGTCGGCTTTTCCCACAGAGCTGGAGAGTCCTGGCACTTGTGCTACTCACATTACTCGCATTACTCTCCCTCTCCCTTCCTCCTTTTGTTGCTCCTTCTCTCTACTATGTGTCTTCACAGTTATGCAGCATCGTCACTTCCCTACGTGCAGCACACGCTGACATCCCAGACATCCCGTAAGCACTTTCCCCACGTTTTGCTCCTTGTTCCTCTCACCAGGGAATTGCACAACATTGAGTGCAACCACCACACCTTCCATTCAAGCCCTCCTCCCCTATGGTCCCCACCCCTGATGGTCCCAACCCAGGAGGATATGAGCCACCCCCCATTCACCGCCTTACAGTAAGAAGCGATTGCTCAAGCAGGGCGACAGGCAACAGCGAGGAGAACAAGGCTTGGGATGAATTAGAGGAAGGAAGTCCAGGTACATGAGGAGGATGAGCAGCAATGGGCCAAGAACGAAGACACTCAGCCGAGCCAAATGCAAGACCACAGGAACAAACAAGGAAATGATTCTTATATGTGGCTGCAAAACGAGCAAATGAGTGCATGTTAATGAAACCAATACGCACATGAAAGGAATTTGTAGCTTACCAGATTGTTGGGCTTGTCAGTTTTCTCAGTAATTGTTTTTAATATATGATATTACTCTCCTAGTTAGACCAGCAGAGATATTAATATATATTTATTTATTTAATTCCATCGCAGGGGTAGCATACACACAGCTATTCACACTCACATTCACACCTAGAGGCAATCAAGAATATCCAGTTTGTTCATGTTCATGTCTTTGGACCGTGGGAGGAAACCAGAGCACCAGGAGTAAACCCATAGAAATACGGGGAGAACATGCAAACTCCACACAAATACCCTCGCTGGTCATGGCGCTTGAACCCAGGATCTTCTTGCTGTGAGGAGGAAGTGCTAACCACTATGCCACCATGCCGCTCCCTTAATGTATATAATGATTATGAAATACTATAAATCAATGTAACCATAAAATGAACTCCAAGCACCTGTGTGTAATATTTTACTGCCAATTTGAGGTCCAAGCACTGTATTGTGCCCACTGTATTCTTCTCCTTCACTTACATGTTATTGATCATCGTCCTGTTTATGTCCTTCATCTTCATCTTGTTCTTGTGTGTATTTTCTTTTTCTTTTTCTTCATTATCAGATTATTTTGACATTTTTTCCATATTTTCATTATCATGTATCTTCTAGTTCATGGTCATGTTATTCATTTTCAGATCCTTCAAGTTTGTCAGGCTTCATTATGATCTTTATCATCTTCATTATGATCTTCATCATCTTCATTATGATCTTTATCATCTTCATTATGATCTTCATCCTCATGTTCTTTAATATGATCTTTATTTTCATCATGTTCTTCATTATGATTTTCATTTTTAATATGATCTTTATTTTCATCATGTTCTTCATTATGATCTTTATTTTTAATATGATCTTTATTTTCATCATGTTCTTCATTATGATCTTTATTTTCATCATGTTCTTCATTATGATCTTCATTTTTAATATGATCTTTATTTTCATCATGTTCTTCATTATGATCTTTATTTTTAATATGATCTTTATTTTCAT
>JBCNYH010000023.1:17492471-17505735 GCA_039654325.1 Tandanus tandanus | reverse complement strand
CCCCCCCCCCCCCCCCCCCCCCCATCCCATACGAAAATCAGAATGAAGAACAGGAATTTTTGGTTGAAAAACAGTTCATGGTTAATGTGTGTTCGTGTTCTTGTATGTGTGTAAAAGCTTACAAGAAGGGGTGTCAGGGGTGAAGAGCATCTCCCATCCAAAAACTCTTCACAAACCCCTTTAATGAGGTCTCGACTTCGACTCGACTCGACTTCAGGAATTAAAGCTATAAATATTAAAATATTTGAAAGCCGCTTAAGACCTACAAGACACATTTCTGTCATTTTTCTTCTTAGATTCAGAACAGACATAATAGGAAACATGAAACTGCTGAGCCGCAGTGGTGCAGTGTTGTATTAGGGTTTTTTCCAGCCCCAGGATGCTGGGTTCGATCCAGTGGATTGGAAAACTGTCTCTGTCACCATATGTAGACTTATACTTTGTCTAACCTTCACAACACTGGTTTGGTGTTAATATGGCATTTAACTTCGAAGAGTAATCTAAGAGTTTGATTTGATTTGTGTTTTTATAACGATTTGAAATCAGTGTGTTCGTAAAGGGCGTCACGGTGGCGTAGTGGTTAGTACGTCTGCCTCACAGCAAGAAAGTCCTGGGTTCGATTCTCGAGCTAGGGCGTGTACATGCACAGTAGGCCAAATGGCTGTTCCAAACTGACCGTAGGTATGAGTGTGTGTGGTCGTGTGTGTTGCCCTGGCGAGCTGTTCAGAGTGCACCCTGCCTTCGCCTAGCAGCGCTCCCTCGCAGACCTTCGACAGAGCAGCATACTAAAGAAACCATCGACTTGATCTTTCATGGCTATGGCTTGTACTTTTGTCCGTACTTCCATGTGAATAATGATGATGTTTGACTATTGTTTGACATAAACTGGATGCTGATTGGCTGTTCACTCTCAGGCTGGAATTTGATGTGTTCCGACATCCAGTGTCGTCGTGAAAAATGTCCAGTTCACAACGCAAGAGATCCAAATTCATTTTTCAGTTGTTTATTTAGCGTTCAGGGATAAAGCAGCATACAATCACTCACACAAAAAAATTGTTCCACGAAAGAACCTCAGACCCCGTCTACCAGCTCTGCATTGGCCTAAAAAGTTCCCATTCCACTCTGATTGGTCTACCATCCTCCAGCTCTGATTGGATCCTCCTCTCACCCATGACTAATTTCTAAACGCTGATTGGTCCATCAAGATCCTCCCTTTTTAACCATGGCTCTCCTTCCGAGAAATGACATCATATATCATCTCGACCTTGAAGGTCCTAGCTCGACGCCACCTGGTCGAGCTCCTTGTTTATCACTAGGACATTGTGTTCCCTGTTCAAGGTTAACCGAACAATCCTTGTAGAGAGTGGAATGGCCAGAAAAAAACTAACACTCATTTCAGTGAATAAACCACTCAAACAATAGTCACATAAACCATCCAATAATTAGACAGCGCAGTAAATCATACAATTGCTCTTCTGTAGATATAATCATTAACAATTTAAATAGTTTTCATTACAGAATATTTCCACGGGATAGCTCTCCATTTCAGGATTATAAATATGACCACTCATTCCAAAGATATTACACTTTGTGTTCATATTCATATTCATGTCGATGCTGTTAATGATCAATAATTATTTTGAGTACGTTATAGGGAATTCCAGCAATTTGCATAAGATTTATGGGTGACCAAATATGTGTTCATGGGTCCAAAACACACAGCGCCCCCAGTGGCGCGTGATACCCCTGATTTTTTCCTCCACACCAGGAATCTACATTAACAGTTTTGTTTTTGAAAACTTTAAAGTTGTTATTTTTACTGAAGAAACATCCAAACAGCAACAAATGAAAATTATTTTATATGATATACTATCTAAGTTCAACAAGATTGGCTTCCTATCAACAGAGACATCTATCAGGCAACACCTTAATCCTCACAATGTACATATATTAGCATCTGGCCGCTGGTAATCCGGAAAATTTAAATCTATGCAGGGCTTCGGCTAAACCTTCCCTTATCCTCGGAAGTCCATCCCCCTTCTCTAAACACGAGTTCTGCTCTGACTGCAGGTTGATGCATGGCAGGGTCATGCATGAGCAGGGAGAAACAGGACTATTTGATTGGAGGTTTTCCAGCGGACTGTGAAAAACTGATTGGTTGATGTTTTACAGGATTACTGGGGACACAGATGACCTTTTTCAGATCTTGTAAATTATTTATTGTTATTAGAGTGTAAAGAACAACAGATATAATAGTTTGTGTATGCAGATAAAGAATTACAAAAAGCATAAAAGAACAAATAAAAGAAAAAGTGTGCCCAATATTACCTAGCACTTTCTTTATGCCATGACAAGTGTGTGTGTGTGTGTGTGTGTGTGTGTGTGTGTGTGTGTGTGTGTGTGTTCACATACTTCAGATTCACATCTTGTTAATAATGTTCAGTATTAATAATTAAAATACTAAATAAGTGCACAGTGGGATGGGGGCATTTTCTTGTGGAGTTTGCATGTCCAGGTTTCCTCTGTGTGCTCCAGTTTCCTCCCACAGTCCAAAAACATGCATATTAGGCTAATTGGCTGTTCCAAATTGTCCTTACAGGTGAGTGTGAATAGTTGTGTGTGTTGCCCTGCAATGGACTGGTGAGCTGGTCAAGGTGTACCCCAACCTCACCAAGACTTGGCTGACATAGGCTCCGGCCTCCCTGTGACTGGAGTAGGATTAAGTGATTCAGCGAATGAATGAATGAATAAATGAATACATGGATGAAAGACGAGAGCTTTATGCTATCATTTGATTCAATCCCAGATTTTACAGACCATTTGTGTTGCCAGTGGACAACATGCATTTATGACTATTATCTAGCTCTGACAGAGAAAAAGAAAGGGTTATAGCAAGCCTAAAAGCCTTCCCTTTTTTCCTGCATTTATAAAAGTCTCCTGAAAGGCATTTTATGCAGCGCAGATCATTCACTTGAGTGGTTCCTGCACTGTTGAGTGTTGTCCTGACTGTCTTTGAATTCATAATTCTCTGGCAGAGCTGTGCCACGATGTCTGGCTGGAATTGGCAGAAAAATTGCACGCATGCATCATGTGCCGACTCAGATACGTCAAACTTCATCACACGCATGAAATGAGTCAGAACAGAAATAAAGCCGAACATCAAGAGAGCTCAGGATGATCAATCAGGGAGCATTTAATTTAGATATGAAGAGATTATTGCTTTTTTTTCCTGCTGAACAGGTGAAACATTTATTTGTTGCGACAGCTGGAGGGAAGAGAGAAGATTGTGTTATATCATGATCATAATGAATTAACCGGTACAATAATACACTGTATTAAAATTGTACAATTACAGCACAATAAAGTATGTAATTAGTACACGGTGGTGTAGTGGTTAGCACGTCTGCCTCACAGCAAGAAGGTCCTGGGTTCAAGTCTATGATCTGCAAGGGTGTTTCTGTGTGGATTTTGCATGTTCTCCCCATGCTCGCGTGGGTTTCTTTCGGGTATTCTGCTGTTTTCGAGTGGAACAAGAGGTTCAAAGAGGGACGCGAGGCCAACGTTGAGTGCGTCAGAAAGATGGTGCATGGCGATCATCGGTTGACTGTTCGACTGATCGCAGATGAGCTGGGCGTGAACCAGGACAGTGTCTGGAAGATTATAATTGAAGATTTGGGTATTAGGTTTAATATAAATTGTAGACACACAACAGGTGTCCTGCAGCATCACACCGGGCATCAAGAGCAAAACACCGGGCATCAAGTTCCTAACCCTGGTCCTGGAGGACATCCTGTCCTGCACATTTCAGTGTTGTGCTGTTAAGTAGTTAATTAGTTAAATCAGGTGTGTTGGGAACAAAAAAAACATTAAAATGAGAAATGCAGGGGGTACTTGGAACCCCTGTCATTTGAGCCTAGGGTTTGAGTCCCGGGCTCAGTGAGGGTGTTTCTAGGTGGAGGTTTTTATTTTATTTTATTATTTTTTTTTTACATGTTCTACCTGTGCTTGTGTGGGTTTTCTCCAGGCAATCTGGTTTCCTCCAACAGTCCAAAGAGATGCACATTAGGCTAACTTGCTGTTCCAAATTTCCCCTAGCTGTGAGTGTGAATGGTTGCGTGTCTGTGCCCAGCCTCCCTGTGACATAATAATGAATAAAGCGAATCAGGGAATGAAAAGAAATTTATTTTCTTTTTAATGTGTGTGAGTGTGAATACTTTTGCAAACCATATATGCTGAATATACACCTAAACCTCATGCGTTGTCTGTTGCATATGGGTGAGTACCATCAGAAATACATTTCTGTACCTAAAAAAATCCTGATTTGTTATAGTGGAAGTCTAATGAAAGTTCTCAGAGCCATCAGTGAATATACAAAACATCTGTTCTGCACAACACTAACAAGTTCAAGGTTCTACTTAAAGATACCTTCTGTTAAAGGTGTTTATAAATGAAGTGTGTACAGTATACGCATCCAATTCGTCATTTCAGAAACACACATACACACACACACACACACACACACACACACGCACACACACACACAACAATTACAAAGAAGATAATTAACACCATTTCTGACCAATCAGGATTGAGAATTCAGGAGTTCAGGAACACGTACAGCTAATTAAGAATTTCCTCAAGGTTCATCTCATCTTTGTCAAAGCTATACTTTAAGATCATATCTATAATCATTTCAGATTACTTTATGAATATTTCCAGGTTTTATGGTCCACTAAGCTGGTAAAACCCCAAATCAACTCAACAAAAGAAAATTGGACAAATTCTTTGGACAGTTCATCTTCATCTTCTCCCAGGTAATCCGGGGTCATGTCGCGGGGGCAGCAGCCTTAGCAGTGAGGTCCAGACACCACTCTCACCAGCCACTTCGCCCAGCGCTTCCGGGGGGAAACCGAGACTTTCCCAATCCAGCCGAGAGATATAGTACCTCCATAGTGTTCTGGGCCTTTTCCGGCTTAGAACCATGGCCTTGGACTTAGAGGTGTTGATTCTCATTCCGGTCGCTTCACACTCGACTGCGAATTGCTCCAGCGAGAGCTGAAGGTCCCGGCTTGATGAAGCCAAAAGGACAACGTCATCCGTTAAAAGCAGAGTCGAGATCCTATGGCCACCAAATCAGAACCCCTCAACAGCTTGGCTGCACCTAGAAATTCTATCCTAGATATTATGAACAGAACTGGTGACAAAGGGCAGCCTTGGTGGAGTCCAACCCTCACTGTAAACGAATTCGACATGTTGTTCCCAACGCGGACCGAGCGCTGGCTCCGGCAATGCAGAGACCGAATAGTAACGGGTCAGTATACCATATTCCCGGAGCACACCCCACAAGATAGCCCGAAGGACACGGTCAAAAGCCTTCTCCAAGTCCACAAAGCACATGTAGACAGGTTGGGCAAACTCCCATGCCCCCTCCAGGATCATCTAGAGTGTGTAGAGCTGGTCAAGAGTGCTGCGTCCGGGATGAAAACCACATTGTTCCTCCTGAATCCGAGGTTCAACCATCGATCGGATCCTCCTCTCCAGTACTCCTGAATAGACTTTCCCAGGTATTCCACAATAGTTGGAACACACCATCCGGTCCCCTTTCTTAAAAATGGGAACTACCACCCCGGTTTGCCAATCCAGAGGTACGGCCCCCGATGACCACGCGATGTTGCAGAGACAGGAAGCACCAAGGAGCTTTTTAACTACCTCAGCGACCTCCACCCCAGTGATGGGCAGACCCTCTTCCGAACCCCCAGGCTCTTCCTCTTCCACAGAGGGCGTGTTGGTGGAATTGAGGAGGTCCTTGAAGTATTCCTTCCACCTCCCGACAACATCCCCAGTCGAGGTGAGCAGCTCCTTACTTCCACTGTAAACAGTGTTTGTGGAGTACTGCTTCCACCTCCTGAGGCGTCGGATGGTGGTCCAGAACCTTTTTTAGGCCAACCAAGATCTTTTTCAGCCCTCACCGAACTCCTCCCACACCCCAGATTTTGAATCGGCGACAGCTATAGGCGAGCTATCCTCGGACAGTTATAGGCGTGTTGTGTGAAACTCACCTTCCGGTGTGACAGAAAATAAAGTTGTAGCCTCTTATTGTGGAGATTTAAACATGCTTCATTTTTTTTGTCTCGCAGGTAATTCTCAATGTCAGGTCCAATTCCTAGGTCTGTTGTATGATGCCCTGTTAGTATTCATACACTGTTGGGTCATCTGATGCACTCAGAACCGTGTTTTCTTACGACAGTCCTATGACTGTGGCATGTTAAACCCACAAGACTTCCTTATACACCCAGGTGTACCGTACGACATTTTTATGACAGTGCTTGGTCGAGCCATGCGACAGTTGCACATTGACCAAGTTTCATAGGAATATCATGAAAGGATTATTTTTGTCTTGCAACAAACATATCACTTTCGTATGAACATCATTTGATTTGGTTTACAGACCTTCCCTATTTTTCCCATGACAGATGTAGAAGATATACATGATATACATGAACGAAACAGCGCAGCCTTCAAATCCACCTCACCTTCGTCATTTTACTTAATTCATATGAAAAATAACGCAGGATGTTTGTGAAAGGAACTTTAGTGGAATCATTTTTTAGTCGATTTGGTAATTGTTTTACGCAGACCTGGCAACCTAGTGCCTTGCACAGTATCATGGGGTCACAGTCCTGTGCTAGTGAACCTGTGATGTGATGAAGAATTTCTTTTTAAAATGCTACTAAAATGCTCAAAGGTGGCCTGAAAGTTCTAGAAATTTCCACAACAGAGTCTTAATAATAATTGGATGCAGTTCAGTTCACAGGTGAGAAATTCTTAAACATTTTCAATGTAAATTACTGTTCACTTAAGAGTTAAACATTGAGGGTTTTTTTTAACATCAGGGGAAGCAGTAACACAGATGAAGACATTCACGTTGAACATTCTGTCCAAGACATCATACTACAGTTTTACCATATTGTTTCTGACTTCCTCCATGGGCCCACTACAGCCTCTGAGACAGACTGCACTCCCCTGCAACCTAATAGGATTAAGCAGTTCAATAAATGAGTGAGACAGTGAGTGAATTATTTTGGTGTTAGAGAGTTTGGTAAAACTACAGAAAGAAAAACAGAAAGAAGTTGGAACTTCCTTTTGGGCCGACATCATCCTCAGTATTTTATTTTTTAAGCGTACAAATTGGAGTTTTGAAATGCTTAGCTATTAAGTCATGTATTTTTAAAAGCCTCCTGATGCAATTCATTGCACTCTCATTACACTTCCATTATAAGTAATTTCCAAGGAAACCGAAGTTTTTCCTCTCTTTCTTAGTCACTACTCTAACAGATACACTACGGCTTAAGGATGGACCTAAATACGATCTGGAATGAACAGATACCGTGTGCTAAACAGATTCAAATGCAGATATGAGGGACACTTTTTTTCTTTCCTCACAGAGAATCTGAAAGAGACTGAAGATGTGAATCAGGACTAGGATCCCATCAGGCATACAAGAAATTGTGCAAGTGGGATGCTTTTCCCATTTATGTGGGTGAGACATCTTGGAAAATAGCCACCAATTAAAATTTTTTGAAAAAAAAAAAATCACAGGTAGGTCCCAAGATTAGATTTTTTTTTTTAAGTATCTTGTACTTCTCAAAAATTTTTACTTTGCACTGACACTCAAGTTAAAATAACTTCTGGGTTAGGCCACACCCACTGTTCATTTCAATCAGTTCAAATAAGTCTAAAGTCTAATCAGAGTGTAAGGTACCATAGCATGTATAGGCCCTATAGCACCAAATAGGCGCTATTATGGGTACTGGTGGACATGACCAAACTTGCAAAAAAAACTGGTTTGAAGGAGATGACTTGTGTTTGACCTTTCAAGGTCACTTAAGGTCAAAGGTAATTGTCTTATACATATACGGTTTACATAGCAGTGGAATGTCTCTCAGCTCTCGGTTTGAGGTTATAAGCGCTCTTATCCCCCAAATTTTCTGACTTTGCTCTGATGTTCGTTCACCTTTGACCTTGCCAAAATCAAACCATCTCTGGGATTCATGAAGGGTACTGCCCCCAAGATTTTTGGTGAAAATCCATCCACTGGTGTGGTCAGAATTTTGTTCAAAGGCAAAAAATGACATACAAAAAAACAACAACCACCAAACAAACAAAAAAAAAAAACCCAGTGATTACGAAACCACCACCAAACCTCCAATTTGGAGATAAATATTTGGATCAGATACAGTCAGTGTCACTGCATTACACTCTTACTCTATACGTTTGGTTTAAAAGAAATAGTTGTAATTTGTTTTCTAAATGTAATTAGCCATCATTATTTATATCATTCGGTTTTCCATCTGTCTGAAATAATCGCTTCAGACAAGGACTGAAATGTGGCAGAACAAACAGTGAGATGTTGTAGGTAGAACAGAATGGCTCCTGAATAACAATCCTGACCCCCCTGCTAACTACCTTGCCAAAGCTCCACGGATCAGAACTATGGAACTTTGGCACTTGATTAAGAAGAAATATTAACTGCTTAATGATGAGGGGACATAAACTACCACATTACTCCCTGATTTTTAAATAAACAAATCCAGTAACAAAAATAGCACATGGATAGAACACAGATATGGACGTGAATAATAATGTTGCTGCCTGAACCGTATTATGAACGCAACCTCAGATGCCCTGCACTTCTTTTCTGCAGTCTGCGTCTTGTTCGGCTCACCGTATCAGAAAACACAACTCGCTCTTCTATTCAGCAGATAACCTTGTAGGAGGAGAGGCACCTCACTGGATTTGTAATAGATGGCTAGACCATGGTCAGATTATTCAATACTTCCTCTTCTTATCTTCTTTGAATTAGAATGGAGATATCATTGTGTATCCTCCAAAAACCTGATACTCCTGGAGTGCAGGTTAGAAAAAAAATCCAAATCAAATGATCTGGCGTCTTCCCCACTGTTTGGCCGGTTGGTATTTAACCTGCAGCGTACAAACTGTAGGCTTCAAACGCAGAAAATGAAGACAAAAATGAAGATCGTGTATATAGATTTTATTCTCACATTATCATATTTTTAACTTCATGTTCCCTTCATTCTTGTAAAATGATCACCTCTGAATGTACACGTACTGCAAACTGTCAAAAATATACAAATGAATGCAGACTTGTGCTATACTCTGGTCAAATGTGTAAAAATCATTGGCACCGAGGGGGAGAGAGAGAGAGAGAGAGAGAGAGAGAGAGAGAGAGAGAGAGTGAAATAAAGAAGAAAGACACTGAAAGTGTAAAGACATGCACAGCATACATGTGAGCACCCGGTGAGGAGAGATGCTCGGTGCATGGGTGTGGTCTCTGAAACCGAAAAATACTAGAATCAAGACAGTAGTTCAAAAGACTGCCCTTTATAAAATAAAAACCATTAAGAATGGTACTATTAGGCACATAATTGATTTCTTTATACATAGTCGTCAATCTCTGATAGATGTAGAACTGTTTGTGAAATTGTAGGAAAACAAAAAACCCAAAAAGAAACGACCAACAATTTCTGAAACATACAGCAAAAACCATTCTTCCGCTGTTTGTTACAAGTTCTCAAGTAATCTGTCTAGGAAAACACAGGAATGTCAAATTCATAGCATAGTATACAGGGTCCTCAGATGAGGGGTTGTATGGAGCGAGGGCGTGTTAGCTGTTCTGCAGCAGTCTGTCAGATGCTGAGATCTTTGGAGTTCTCTTTGTAGGCCCGTCTCCTGGGCTCAGGGGGTTGGCTGTTGACTTTGCCATAGTTGGACTTCAGTTTGCTGTAGTAATTTCTTACACTGCTTTCCTTGTCTTCCTCCTCCGAGGAGACCATGTTTTGGGAACCTCTTCCAGGCAACATGTCTGGCTCAAGGCTCCTGGCTCTGTAGTAGGCTGCTTCTGGAGAGTCCGCTCGGGATAATAGGTTCCTTCTTTCAGGAGAGCGACCCCTTAACAGCGAATTGTACTTCTCAAAAGCCGTATTAGAGTCAGGGGTTCTGACGCGGGGAAGGCTCTGGTAGGTTTTCCGGGGCAGGCGGTCACTGTTATATGTTCGCTCCATGGCTGAAAAACTGTCATAGGGCTCTTGGCGAAGAGCTTCATTGTGGTTCACACGGTCATATGGAAGTCGGCGTAGTGTGTCGTCATAGGACTGCCGGAGAAGGGAGTCATCACGGTTCCAATGATCATAGAACCTGGGGATGGTATCATTTTTGTTTCCAAACTGAGTGGGAAGGGTGTTACTCTTGTTTAGATGACTGTAGGACTTTCCTGGTAATGTCAGACCATTGCCATGTTCTAAGCTATCATATGACATCCGTGGCAAGGGACTCTTCAGCCGATCTACTGCAGGCACCTCATTCAGGAAGCTGTCCAATTGGGAAGCACGCTCGGAAGATGGAGGCTCATTCAAAGCCACATCCTCATCCCGCTGTGGTTTGCCATTGCGTGGCTTATCAGAAGGAAGGTTGGCTTGTCGACGGGGGGATTGGTATCCAGAGCGATATGGTGAGCGATATGGGGATCTGTGGCGCTGAGGGGATCTGTGACGGTGTCCTGACCTATGTGGTGAACGGTGAGGAGAGGATTTGCGATGGTGGCGTCTTTCCGGTGATCGGCCTTGCCGGCGTCCATGTCGGTTGTCCAGAGAGTTCTCGGCACTCCTTGCCCGGCGCCTCCTCTCTGGCGAATGGTGCCTCCGGTGGTGTTGATGGTGGTTCGAGTCATCCTTGCTGTATTTCCTATCGCCTTTTTTCTTATCAGAACTGCCGGAATGTTTCTTATTATGGTGTCTGCTCTTGCCATTTTTGTCTGTCGAGCGGTGTCTGTGGTTGCTATGGTGATGCTTGGAGCGGTGGCCATGCTTGTGCTGACCTGACTCGCGTGTCTTCTTGTCCTCACTCCGGGGTGTTTTATGAAGGTCTTGTGTCGAGCTGGAATCCAATGGCTGGTGGGGCTGACTGCCGGGAGGTGCTGTGTTCACTTCCGAAACAGCTTCAGTCCTACTGATGTGGCCGTTGTTGTCGTTGTTGCCATCTGGAACATAAACAACGAGTAAAATAAAGCAAAAAACAAAAGCAAATAAAAGACATGGCCTACTCGACCTTGCCTAGGTTGTACTTGAGTTTTCAAACTAATGATTAATGCAAGTTAGGAATTCAGGAGTGATGGAGTGCTAAACAATTTAGAAATTTGTTCCAGTTCTAGCGCACTCAGTTGAATCCTGTGTATTAGAGTTCCATGCCACCTCAGCTTTAGAGCTATTAACACAGTAAAAAATAGCAGCTACATATCTAGAGGCATGAAAAAATAGTCATTAATCACACTTGCAAAAAAATCATATGAATCATTTTAGCAGGTGGTAATGGCTTTGCCCTCAAACTAATTTTGGGGACTAGACAATGAGATATTAACTGAAAGCCAGGCTCTTGGTCTAGTTCTTATATGATGAGTTCTGGTGATCAAGACAAAGTATGGAATAAATGGTAAAATAGTTATATACATATGGCACAGCAACAATTTTTAGGCGTGATGGAGAAAAATAAAATCAGGTTGAAATAAAATTAACTCTGGGTTTAAGGCAAACCTTCTTATTACAGCAGATGTCTGTGGAGGGTTTAGATTATACTCAGACAGAATGCAGCAAAACTCAACAAAAATTGTATCTCCAGGAATTAATTCTTGAGGATGATTTGTGGACAGGTCTCGGACGACTTTTAAGCAGTGGGCTTTCAGCCTGTCTAAAGGCTTCTGGTCTGGTTTGGACTTTGGGTAAAACTTTATCATTCATGAAGTATAGTATTGTAAAACCTTCTCTGCACAGTTTTGGTTATTTGCTGAGATCATATCCATCTTATTTTTTTTTCACACTTTCATAACCTGTACAGTTATCACCATGTGCACATCAATTTCTTTGGCAGTTTCTTCACTGAACTGTTCAGTTTTGGTGTCTTACTTCCAGTTCTTCTCTAATCAGTTCCCAAGGTCACCAATTTCACCATCATTCCCCTTAAGGGATACTGGTTTCAAAAAAACAAAACAAAGGAACAAAAAACCCTCAGTTGACTCAATTAATGAACCGAATAAAAGGGATACTTGGAGTGTTTTTCTAAGACATGAGTGCTAATATACGCATTGGCAATATTTCTAATTAATAAACTACATGATCGTTTCCCTATAAGGCCAAATCGGAAGACGTGCGCCAGAGTATTGGATGGGTGGTGTTACATGGAGCGCCACATATGTGCAAGCTGTGATTTCTGTGGGACCTATCGAAGTCTGCGTAGGTTCTTCACTCTGGTAAGTGCGTGCTGCAGTTGGATAAGGTATGGTTTGATGTGTTCAGCACTTGCAAGGTTAAGGTGAATGATTCCCTTTAATAAAATCACTGTGGACATGTCGACACACTGGATGATGTTTAAGAGTGATGTGTGAATGCATGTCAATCTGCATTGAGGGGAAAAGCCTCATCCAATCTGACCAAGATCAGATATCTGTGTCCACACAGTGTGTTATATTACAGCAGAAAATCAGATGTGTCCCTTCAGCCTGGTAATGTGGCATGGAAACATCTGTGGCATGGAAACATCTGTGGCATGGAAACATTTCCCATATGAAAGTCACCGTGAGAAACAGAAGCAGGAATGTGTGATCACAGAGTAAATGCGCAAATCCACTGAAATGAGAGGCGCCATCACAGAATTGGGTTGCAATGCATTGTGGGTGAATGGATAGAACGAACAATGATGACACAGCACAGCACAGCACAGCACGGACACGGCAGCTACAAACCGTGGTCTGGTTTTGGAAGAAACCAGCCTCTCCTGCCTTTTCGTTTCTCGCACTGGCTGTGGCTTGTGGAGCGGCCATGGCTGCGAGAAGAGGTAGAGACACCACCACAACCGATTTAAACAAGAAAAGAGAAAGAAAGAAAGAGAGAAGCAGATCATTTAAATACCAGAAACCAATTTTTTTGGTGATTTTTTTTGCAATGGAAAATGTGTTTATTTTGTTCAAAGAGATTGTCCTTGTCCTTTTTTGTCCTGAGTCAAAAATAAACATTAATAGGACAGAGATATGCAGAAAACCCAGAACACCATATACACCAACACAGCAGCCAACAGATAGACCCAAGCAACAACACACACACACATAAGTATACATAAATACACACACACACATACAGAGTGGCTGTAACATCACAGAAATCTGGATGGATTTGATATACACAGGATTCCCAGCGTG
>JBCNYH010000023.1:17458127-17492448 GCA_039654325.1 Tandanus tandanus | reverse complement strand
GTGTAATACACACTGCAAACAGAAAGTGGCAACATGTGAATGAACATAAAAAAAAAGTACAAAAATATACAAAGAGATCATTTTTTACGGAAAAGAAAAATTCATACATGGAAAAAAGAATGCATTATAACACTGGCAAATCGAGGCATCAAAACAGTTAAGAAGAACCTTCCATAAATATTATGGAAAAATAGAACTATATATAGATATATATAATTATTTTTTTCAGCTGGAGATGTCATGCAGCAACAGACATTGTGGTTGGATTGGAATCACATGACCTGACGAATCCTATAACAAACAATAAATTTACGGAAGCATCAGAGGACGTAGACTATGCATGGAAAACATCTGTGAACGGCTCTACTACAGTATCTTGGTGGAAAGGGGACACGGATGCCTTCATAGTCTCTTAAAGTCTTTTCAGTAGCGTACATTCACCTTCAATAAATAGCATAAATATGTTACATCGCATGAACTCCAGACGTTAATCTATTTTTTTTTGTTTATTAGCGTAAAAAGATACAACTCTACAGCTTGAGGCCTCTGAGACACAACAGATCCAGTTATACTTTTCGAAACAATTCTTCTCACTTGTACTGTGTGTGTGTGTGTGTGTGTGTGTGTGTGTGTGTGTGTGTTGTAAAGCATGTGCTCATAGATTATTTCCCAGCGTCCCCTGCACAGATGCAAACAGAAGGCCAAAGGCAAGACGAAGAAGCCCGTCACCAAACAGCAGGAGGCCGTGACAGAGAGGGTTGGCACAGGGGTGTGTGTGGGGAAGAGAAGAGGAGAGCTGTTGGTCTGTCATGGTGTGAAGACTGGCGAGAAAGGGATGTTTTCGTAGATGGACCCACCATACTCAGGTACAGAACCGTCGCCGCGCTTCAGGACAAGGTGCACCATCCGGCCGCCGCTTTTGATCAGCTCGATGGCGCGGGTGTGCTTCATGCCTTTGGTGTTCTCGCCGTTAATCTCCAAAATCTCATCTCCTACCTGAGAGAAGATGATGAAAGAGGACGAACAAAAAAGGTCAGTGGACAATAAGGATATAATAAAAACAATAATAAATAACTTCTTTGTTGTTTTTCATAGTTAAAGGTTCAGTTTAAGGATCAATGTAATGAACACTCTGTGAATTAATGACCCTGATGTGATTCAGAAGTCACATGGTCATGAAGACGACTGCGAAATATAAAAATAAAACTGCTAATAAGGATCATTATTAGTTTTATAAATGCATATACAGTGGAATCTATGAGTGAAATGGCATCTCATTACTGGCCAGCATACTGGTTTGAAGTCACTTATGTAAAAATAGGTTCATTTAGCCTGTCCGAAGCAGTGCATGATGCACACACCCCTGAGCTCTATAGATCAGTAGCAAACACCCAGAGCAGTAAATTATGGGATTAACGGTTGCCCTTTTTTGAAAATTTAATTTAATTCAATTCAGTTTTATTTGTATAGCGCTTTTTACAACTGACATTGTCACAAAGCAGCTTTACATAGTAAAAGCAATTTAAAAAGGAATTTAAACATTTTCCTACAACCTAATGAGCAAGCCTGCGGCGACAGTGGCAAGGAAAAACTCCCTCAGTTGACACGAGGAAGAAACCTTGAGAGGAACCAGGCTCAAAAGGGAAATCCATCCTCATTTGGTGACAAGTTACATTCTGTAATAAATTAATGTAATCATAAAGACGTGTAATTAATATAATTATTTTGGATAAAAATAACTAACTAGTTTTTGATAACTAGCTGTTTTTAATGCTAAATGGTTAACGCTAGCAATTTTACCACTGTTATCAACAGCCTTATTTACCCTGTTTACAGTAGTGCTTTGGATCTGTCCAACACTTAGTAATTGCTCTACCTTGCCACGCCGCTCCAGATACTAGCAAATATGTTACTCCCATTCCACTCAGAGATCACTTTGCACATGAATTTGTTGGGTTTTTTAAAAATAGGAAATTCAACACCTGGATACATTTATACAGTATTTCCCTTTTGACACTTAACAATGGAAAATGATTTTCTGCCACTTGCTTGTGCTTTCAGGTCGGCTCTGTATACTGCACTTGAGTGGGATTTTTTTTCAGAGCCGAATCTATAAATGTTTGATTTTTAGACTTTTGAAGACACGCCGATTTTAAATTCCTTTTGAAAATTTCATGTGAGCCAATAAAAACCAACCAACCAAACAAACAAAAAAATTTTCCTTGTATTCTCATTTTCATTTCGAGATGAAAAACAAATAAACGTAATGTACGCAGACCACAGAACAGCAAAAAATCTAGGAAGTCTTACAATGTCATACAACGCTGACAGCACAGACCTCACTGAAATGTGCTGCTGAGAGGTAAAGGGGGAAAAAAGACAATGTAGGAATCCATTTGTTCTCTTTTCCGCCCTGCCTCAGGTTAACTGTCAGTCCTGTCCTGAAGGGAAACACTGCTTTTGCTCTGCTCTTCTGTTCCTGACACCTTCTCACCAGACTTTCCAGAGCTGGAGTGCCATTACCGTCTCGTCTCTCTCTACAGCTTTAACGCCGACATATTCCAACTCCAACTCAAACTAGCAGTCCGAGCTGCGTGGATAGCTTGTTAGCTACTGCTAACGATAGCAACGATAATGGCCCTTCCGCTGATCCGAATCAAAACTTGCTAAAAGGGCAGGACTTGTCATCCTTTCTCACTGAACCGTAGCCTTCTCAGACTGCTCGCTGCAGGAGAAAAATGAAATCAGTGCTTTGGTGGTATGGGAGACGTTATCAGATATCAGACCAGCATTTAACAGACAGCACTTGTCTATGTCTTTGGGAGGAAACTGCCGTACATGGAGGAAACCTATGCAAGCACAGGGAGAACATGCAAACTCCACAGAGAAACACCTTCGCTGAGCCCGGGATTCAACCTCAGGACCTTCTTGCTAAGAGCCTGACGTATTAACCAATACGCCACCTTGCCATTCTTTAATTAATCAAATCAAATTAATTCATTACTAAAAGCAGTCGTGTGACAGGGAAATCCAATAGGAGGGAAATGGCAACGAGAAAATTGGGGGTGAAAAAACACTACAAAGTTATTTCAATACACTTATGTACCCTAATTTAAAAAAAACAAAAACAAATGTTGGGCATGTTCAACTGTGATTTTTATTATTTATTTATTTTTGATTGATTGATTTTTTCTAATCTAATTTCTCCAATTGGTTGTTGCAGCACTATACAGTAGTATTGAATAACACAGTTCACTAATAAATATGTACTACATTTTATTGAGATTGTGTTCAACACACATTTCAAACAGAAGCCATTCATTGCGTTTGTTTGTGTGTTTACGGTCAACACGTCTGGCTTGGAGATGATTCATGTTTTTTTAAGTAGTCACACAAAAATCCAGCAGGTTCTTCAATAAACATGATTATATTTTATAGATTACACATGATTCATATGTACCCTCATCTTCCCGCTGCGCACTGCTGCTCCTTCTTCAGCCAGTCTCAGCACATACAGGTCCATGTTGTATTCGCGTCCTCCACGCAGACTGAAGCCAAAGCCTTTACTGTCCCTCTCCAGATCCACTGAGTAGAGCTCACTCTCCTAAAGACACACACACACATTCATGCACAGATCCAGTTGTAAATAAACATAAACACTTTATTCACATTAATCTCAAGGAAGGGCTTGGTGTGGGTGTGTGTGTGTGTGTGCGCGCATGTGTAAACGTTCGTTTAAAGCTCTGAGCTCTGGTTTCCAAATTCACCTGCAGGAAAGTCACCATAGAGCTGTGATGACTGAGCTACAGCATGAATAATAGATAACAGAAGCCCTGTTTTGTGTATGTGTGTGGGTGTGTGGGGGGTGAAGTGAAATGAGGACAGGGGCATCTCAAAAGCACCACACAGAACAAAATGAAAGGACAACACTTGGGTGATGCAAGTAGAGAAGGACAGATTACCTCGATTTCTTTTTCAATTTCATGTTAAATAACTTTGGGGACGATTGAGATGTTAAGGATGACAGCACATACTTTTCAAATGTATAATAATGAGGTAGAGATTTAGAAACACAGTTTCTGCAGTTTAATCTGGAGATTTTTAATCTTATATCAATTGTGTACGACGCACTCTTCAGTGCTGCAAAACATCATCATGAAATGAGATCGCAATAAAAAAAATTAAAAACAAAAGCTAGTAAGACTGCTGTGATTGACCAACACCAATATTAAGTCTGCAGAGTTCTTTGTTCAGCAGTCAGAGGTGAAGGTGAAGACACAAGCCACCTTTTCGAATTTAAGATAAGGAGCAGGGTCTGAATGAATTAGCTCGCATAAAATGAAACATGGTAGGAAATATTAAAGCCAAAAGATCAGCTTTAGCCAGCGGCACTTGGTACGATGACCAAAAAAGAAAAAGCCGCGAGCCTGATCTGCATTATTGAAAAGAATATGCTTAGGGAATTAGTGGACAAATTTCATATTCTGAAAGCTGCTATACGTCAATAGCCATGGCAGAAAAACAATAGGATTAAAAAGGGATGGGTACAAAGTACCATACAAACAGTTTATAAACTGATTGGATCAGACAGTTCTACATTTATACCACAACGATATTATATTCTCCCTTCAGATCGGTCAGATGGTGTTGATTTATTTTTCTATAACAGCAGCTCTGATGGTTGTTTCAAGTGCAAATCACATTTCTATTAATAATCCAAATCAATGATATATGAATGAACCCAAGACCTTGCTATGAGACGGAAGTGCTAAGCACAACACCATGCCGCCATCACCCAGATTAAGAAACGTTTTCAAAAACTATGTAATATTTGTTTTTTTGGTTTAATTTGTACAGCAACAAAAGCAAACATAAATAACGAAAATAAATAAACAAACAAAAGCATAAGGAATCTCATTAACTACATGTTTGATTTTTTTTTTTTTTAACCGGATCATCTTCTGATACATAATACAGGGTAAAAATATGTAACTGATCACGACAAGTAAGGACATGAAAATAAGCCATTTACAAGAAATTTGAAAAATCAAGCTCATTCCAGAACATTATTCTGACACGTCTATAAAAGTAATAACGGACAAATTCATCATAAACTAAATGGAAAAAACACTCACTGCTTTATCGAGGGGACTATTTGAGTGAGACGTTCTTAAAGTGTTTTGTTATTTTTACGTTTTCGGCCATTTTCAGAGCCTTGGAGGAGGAAATGTACATAGGATACACCTGATCTGATTACATTTATTGAATACTACAGAAACTTGGGCTATAGTCATAACATTTTAGAACTGGATACACACAATATTTTACACACTAAAGGCTAGTTGAGCAAAATAAATGAACAGTTAAATAACGTGATGTAGCTTTAAACCTATAGTATTGGAGATACAGACCTAATATTTAGGATTATTTCCCAATAAGTTTGGTCATTTTCACACCTATGAATTTTTCAGGTGAATCCAAGAGGTGATCTGGGATCCTTCGGGATGGTCTGATATAGAATGAGACTAAACCATTTTTATTTTTCTGTTATAATTTTTATAACTTACTTGACTGTAACACCCAGATAGAAAAAAATGACACAGCATGACGGAAGATTCTGGCTGTATATCACTCACTCAGATTCAGTGTGTGTGTGTGTGTGTGTGTGTGTGTGTGTGTGTGTGTGTGTGTGTGTTACAGCAGCATGTTAGTGTGTACCTGGTTTGTAGCTTGTGTGGGGGCTGGAGGGGGAGGAGCCTGTGGTGCTTTGAACTCAAAAGACTCCTGTTTTGGTTTGCTGTTGTTTCTACAATAAAACAGACAAAATTCATGCTGACTAGAAGCTTGTACAGGCATAGAAATAAATTGTTTTCCAGTCCGTCGGCAGGTGTGTGTGTGTGGTTTGGGGGGTGGGGGGTGTACCTTGGCTCAGGTGCAGCCTGCTGCTGAGGTGCATGTGTGGTAGTGATGGTGGCGATCTTCTCAGCGTTGGTTAGCAGCGCTGCGTTTGAGCTTTCTGAGGACGCAGAGAGATTAACTGATATGAATCAAGACAAAAAGAAAAGACTATGCAACATGGAGGATTGTCAGAAGTAATGGCTTTGTGGACTTTGGTGTGTGAATACAAGAAGGTTCTCTATGAATCCTGTACAGCATTTTAAATACACTGAATGCATAAACACCATATAGATTCAAGTAGACTCAGGAGCTGGTCTGACATGGCTGAGGTGCAGAGTTTGGGTTTGGGGGGGGCACATTCATCACAGTGTGATGCTGGATCTCATTCTATGCAGACGCTGAAGATCTTTTGTACTCCTTGTAGATCTTCTGTACTTATTTTTTCATATATTGTGAATCCAAATAACTTTAAAGATACTTGTTCCTAAAATCTGCACAGCATCAGGCTTTTTAATAAAATGTTTAGATATGATTGTAAACTCTGGACCTGTCAATCATTCCCACCTTTATTACAGTGCCTCCAGGAAATCAGAGCAGGCATTAGGTTGCAGGCCCGTTTCGGCATTACTGGCCTATATCTCCAACCTAACTGTGTGTGTGTGTGTGTGTGTGTGTGTGTGTGTGTGTGTGTCCCTCTCCCCTTGCACCTCTCTCTGTCATTTCCACTCCGTTGACCATAGCAGGCTTTTGTTTTTCACTTGCAATTTCCCCCCCTCTCCCTTCTGTCATTGCTGAAAAATTCAGCATACCGACTTGCATGTCTCAGGCACAAGGGATGTTGTTGGAAGATAAATTTATAGTGAGCCAGAAGAGAGAAAGATACATTACAAAATATCCACAGGAGGACAAAATTACATCTACTTGTCTCAGTCAGTGTGCATACACACCATAAGGAAAAGACAAAATAGACTATCCTTCTCCTCTGATTAAAGCTCAGACAGACGCCACGGGCAACAGAGAGTTCGCTGTCGTAAATTATAGCTGAACAGGATCTTACTGAGCGCATCACATCCGCACTCACTCTTTCTACTGTCTTCTCCACTCCCTCTCTCTTCTAAACAGCATGTGCAGGATGGCTTGTGTTCAGAAATCCAAGTTTTCCTTTGAGTAGAACATACTGCTTCCTTCAGCATGTTCTCTTTTCATTACACTGCTCTTCATTAAGCCAAATGTGCAATCCAGCCCAGGGTCTGGCCACACACCTACACATGCTCTCACAGCAATAAGCTCTAGTGACCAAAACAAACTGGAATGGAAGTGGCTTGCTCTCATTATAACGGCTCAGCGTAAGCTTATTCTCGAGCTCTAATGGAGAATTAACAGCTAAATGAGAAAACAGCCCTAAAATAAAATATGGAGCGGTTTAGCATGTCAGGGTGAAATGTGCTAATAACAGCTCTGACAATTAGGATAAACAAATCAACAGTAAACAGTTTAACACGATACTACACATATCTAAATACATGACCTGATGCATAAAGTAAATAAAGGTACAGTGTGAAGACAGAATGAAGAGCAGTGTAGAAGAACTATTTAAATGTGACATGACAGAACCAATACCTGATAGAGACTGAAGCTGAGGACTGAACACCTGGGATTGACAGGTCTAAAAGAGGCCACACACCCTCCATTTAGACTGTTAGTAGCCACACCTCCTGACTGAGACTGACAGAATTCTGATAAATGTCATGCCTCTTTTAATAAGGATGACATGGCCATAAACCACACCCCCTTCAGAGACTGATAGAGGTCTGAGAGAGACCACACGTCTTTTAATAAAGGTGTCCGGTTGAAGCCACACCACCTTCATTACCATTGGCAGTGATGACACAGGCCATGTTTTTTCAGTAAGAATGAGAGGCCACCTCTCTTTCAAATACTGCGTATATATACACACTTTAAAATATGTATTAAATTAAAAAAAAATAAAAATAAAAATAAACAATTCTGCATAATCTCACCATCTCCTGGAATGATACGCAGTGTGACTGTGTTTCCTGCCTCCTTGATCAGGTTGACGATGTCCGAGTGAGATTTGTTGGTGATGGAGCAGCCATTGACGGCAAGAATACGATCTCCCACTTTCAGCTTCCCGCAGCGGTCTGCCGGACTGCCCTCGATGATTCTCCCTATTTTATGAGGCATGGCCACACATGTGTTTCCAGCTTTTTGGCATTTGCAAAACGGTGTTTTCATTAAAAAAAAAAAAAAAGGAGAGGCCCACAGAGAGGAAAGAGAGGGTCAGGAGAGAAAGAGAAGGCAATGGGGTTAATACACCAAGCCACCCAAGATGGAGTGAAAAAATTACAATGTAATATAGAATTATTAGTACGTGGTGAGCTCCATTATAGCCCAAGTCCCAAAAACAGAGAAGTATAAGAAGTGTGTGAGACAGTGAGAACGACAGAAAAATGTAAGGAAAGAAAAAGACTGCCATTTTTGTCATGATTACGAGATGGAAAGGATTAAACCAGCCCAGAATGATGAGAGCAGAAAGTGAAGTTTTGCCATTTCAATACATCAAGTGTCTCATATTTAGCTTTTAAAATCATCTCGACAGGTAAATTATTCAATCCATCCTTTCCAAGTTGAACAACTCTATTCCAAACTCACGCTGATCCCTGTAGAGCTGCACATCGTGCCCTCACTGTGCTCGCTTGATGAATTATGGAACGCACAGAAATAAATTACGGGGGAAAAAAATGCACATTGTACTCGGCTCAAGCACAAGGTTTGCATGTACGTAGTATATAATTAATTAGCACAAAAAAAGTCACTCAATCCTCCACAGACACACAAACAACGTGAATTAATTAGCTAAAATATTCACTACGGTTGTTATTACTTACAGCACGGGCCTTATTATATAGAGACACTTTAAAGTGTTCAGCACATTAACCTTGGGATTCAGAGGAAAACATGCTACACTATGAATGACATCAGTAAATACAAATACTGAAAAATTCTCTTCCTCTGTTAAAGCGAGATGCCTGGTACGATGTGCTGTGTGTAGTTTTTTGTGAAATATGGCCTTGTGTGCTGCATAAAGAACTGCGTACATAAGACTCTCAGCATCTCTGGCTTTGCCCCGAGGCTTTCTTTCCACCCACACACTTTACTGCCCTGAGCCTCCATTCTTCATTAGCAAGACTGAACGTATGCTGCTTCCCTCGCTCTTCATTCCTCTCCAAGACGGAAACACTTCATTGCTTACTGCATGCTGTTTCAGAGGTGACGAGCTCTGGTTGCTGGCTTAGCCAAGACATCTGCTCATAAACTGAGCAAACAGAGAAAAAGTCGCTCAGTAAACATCGGTTATTGGAAACAGAGGGTTGATTATTCAACGCTCTCGCCTTTTCTATCCATATGAACTCGTTCTTATGTAGCTGTGAACACTAATGTACAATATCGCTGTGTTTTATGTTACATTTTTGCATTACATTCTTTGCATTATGCTTTTTTTTCTTAAGCGTTTCTATTAAAGCATGATCTGCACTTCAGGAGCAAATGCAGAGTCGAGATGGAGGGTAAAAAAATTTATTCAGCTACATATTGCAATTCATGTATATCAAATCCGGATATTTGTGACCCGCTCCAGCATAATACGGATTAAGTAGGAAATTTGACATTTACCGGCACTTAAAAAATTAGGTATAATACATAATTATAGAATGAACACCTAGTTACATCACTTTGTATGTCGGTAATCAAGAAATGCTACTTTTGAGAAAATAGCAATTACAGTTAAAAAAACAGTTTCTGAGTTTTTGAAACTCGCTAACATCCATAAACTAAATGAATCCGGCTCTTGACCAATCAGCGTGATCATACTAGCGTCTTCCTAGTAACAGATGAGTTCTATTTACACAGAGTCATGTCTGTTTTGAGGCTTCTCATTGGTTTACCGTTATTTGATTCAGGGAATCCTTCTGGGATTCTGTAAGTAGGAAGAGTTTTCTGGTAGTGAATATGGATAATAAGAAAATACCTTGAGCAATCACAAAAGCGGATTGAAAATCGGTAAAATAAGTGGATAGTTCCAACAACGTGAACATGAAGTCCTTTCTTAAACAAGTATTTTAGCATGGATAGATTGTGCTCATGGATACTTGAACATTTTTATCCAGGTACGCCATTTTCAATTTCATTTCTATGGCTTTTACTCAAAACACTACCCTGCGACTTAATCCGTATTACGCTGGAGCGGGTCACATTTATAGAATCACAACGCAAATCGTATCGGAACCTAGGTATTGTGATATTATTGTATCAGGTGATCCCCAGTGAGCCCCATCCTTAACAAAGAGGTACAGAAAAAAACCTGAAAACGAAAGCTTTCTGAAAACCCTGCAGTTTTCCTCCATAATTGATTTAATTGATCATCATTATATTATCAATATCATCACTATGTACTGTATTAGTGAGTAAAAAATTTAAGACACGGACATGCGCTCTGGTAGAAAAATAATCAAGACGAGGAAGTCAGATGGTCCAAGACGTGGAGTGGAGTTACTCTTACTCTTACTATCCTGATGTGTTTCCTTTCCTCTGCCACCACATTTTAATCCTCTTAACCCACAGCAATCTGTGTCCAATTACAAGTTTTTATATATGACAGACTTTATTCTTCTTTTTGATCATTATTTATGATTTGCACTTTATTGAACCCTTTAATAATAGTAAAAAATATTAATAATCCAAGCAAGCTATAAAACATAATGAAACCGTAAACTCCTCCGTCTTTAAGACCTACCCGTAGTGAAAAACCTAAAGCAGTGGTCACCGACCCTGTTCCTGGACAACTACCTCCCTGAATTACGCCCGCTTGCCCATTTAATCATTGATTTAAGAAGTTCTTGGTCAGCTAAAAGAGGTATATTTTATTTTCGTCAGAGATAACGCCTGCAGGAAGTTCGATCTCCAGGAAAATCTCCAGAAAAAGGCTGACTGTAACCTCCTATATAAATGTCTCCTCACAAAAAATTTAACCATATCATATTTTTAATCCCTTTACTGCTAGCATTAGATCACACCACGCCTCAGCCACCCAAATCTCTGTTTGAAGGTGTTACTATGCAAACAATGACAGTACAATGAGCACGTTATTTGGTTTGCATCAGTCGAAAATATAAAAACATATATATGATCATTAGTGTTAGTGAAATACATCAGGAAGAAGCCTGCACCAAAATATATAAATGCTGATGTCTCAGCAGTCATCTCACCAAAAGTTGTCCCTGCGTCGGGTCTGGAGACAGACGAAACGATGACAAAACCGAATCCCTCGTTCTCCCCACGCCGAATCTCGACGTCATATGGCTGGATTGCACTGGGCACCACACTGCTGTTGCCTCCGCCTCCTCCTCCACTGCCAATGCCACTGGTGGAGCCTGAACCCGAGCTAACTGTGTTCAAAGAGTTCTGGCTGCCCTGGGGTGTGCGCTTGTCCTCGGTCAGAGATGCAGCGTGGGTACTGCTGTGATGGGACGAGGCCGGAGATGGAGGAACCTCACCATCCACCTTTGGCACTGAAGAGGAGGAGGGAGTGGCATTAAAAATCACCAAACAACTCATTTAGTGCTCTACAGTTATGTGTAAAAAAAAAAAAATCAAAACTGATCAAGATAACATTATGGTGTGATAGCAAATGTGTCCTTAAATAAGGAACAAAATGACATTTAAATTTTAATAGCAACTGTTTAATAAATTATCTTATGATATTATAATAGTTTTCTGTTTCAGTCACAGGCAGCACAGTGGCATATTGATTAGCACGTCCACCT
This sequence comes from Tandanus tandanus, assembly GCA_039654325.1. Lineage (NCBI taxonomy): Eukaryota > Metazoa > Chordata > Actinopteri > Siluriformes > Plotosidae > Tandanus > Tandanus tandanus. The sequence continues at coordinate 17,480,707 of JBCNYH010000023.1, read as the reverse complement.
CATAACAAGAAGGTCATGGGTTCAAGTCCTGGGCCTGTGTGTTTCTGTGTGGAGTTTGCATGCCGCCCCCCCCTCTCTGCTTGCATGGGTTTCTTCAGGTACTCCGGTTTCCTCCCAAAGTCCAAAAGACATGCACGTGAGACTAAGTGGCTGTTTCAAATTGCCCCTAAGTGAGTGGGAATGGTTGTGTGTGTTGCTCTGCGATGATCTGGCGAGCTGTTCAGGGTGTACCCTGCATTCGCCCGGTGTCAGCTGAGATAGGTTGAGCCTCCCCACAACCCTAAGAGCAGGATTTAGCAGTTCAGCAAATGAGAGATGAGATGAATGAGTTTCAGTCACATGATTCTAACTAGAGGTAAGTTTCATAAAGACATTATGGTTAACTAAACTATCATTCTATCGTAACGCAAGACGACAGACATTTTGAAACTATCAAATTCATCAACTTCCATCAAATCTGTTCCAGATAAACAATACAGATACAGTGGACTCCATTTCGCAGCAGTCCAATAATAACTTGCGAGGTCTCTGAGGGACGAGCTGACCTATTTTCATTTTCCTACAGTCCACTGGCTGCGCTGTCACAGACCAGGAACGAAGCATGATGCCGAGCACTAGTTGGTGTTTTGGGTGCAATGGAGGAAGGTGAAAAGTCGTTTAGCGGAGTACCATCATGTCATCATGTCTAAAGTCTGGAACTTCTCATCAGTAGGAAGGGGCGGGTGTGTGTGTGTGTGTGTGTGTGAGATGGGTGATGGGGGAGGGGGAGGGGGGCATGCTCCATCACGTTTATGATCGCTGCTTGCTTCCCGTCAAGGCCGTGGAGACATTTCACACCCGCGACAAATGCTCCAAACATGGTTCTCAACTGCTTAAATGAGCTGTGGATGATGCCAGACGTTTAAGGTGCATCTCAGATGACGCCAGATGGGATTTTTCTTGGGGGACTACATTCATTGCCTTGCATTTTCATACTTGCTTGGCTCAAGCACACTGGATTGCAAAAAATCTGGGTAATTAACTCGGGTAGATGAGTCAGGTACATGTTTTAGGACAGGACTACCATGAAGCTGAACAGGACTGCAATTCCACAGTGCCATGTCTGAAAACCCTTGGGTTCAGCTGCAGGCTTTGTTAAAGAGACCGCAGCTGGAGCAGGGATGGCTACTTCATTAACATGTAGTATGAACTCTCATTTAAATAAAATCTGTCCTGTACAGGAGAATAATTAAATCACATTTTGAATTATTTATTATTCTATTAAAAGGGTGCAGTCACGGGGTATTGCATTACGAAGGCAAGTCAGGACTGTAATATCAGTGTATATAGACACATATTCAGAAAAATTTATTTGGATTTGCTATACAAAAGCATATAAAATAACAAATAAAATAATTTGCATAGCGCTTTTTACAATTGACATTGAGGCAAAGCAGCTTCACATAGTAAAACAACTTCAGTAAACAATTTAAACTGATGGTTTTAAACATTTCTCTATAAACCCTATACATCCCTAATGAGCAAGCCTGTGTCAGCGGTGGCAAGAAAAAACTCCCTCGGTTGACATGAGGAAGAAACCTTAAGAGAAACCAGACTCAAAAGGGGAAACTCATCCTCATTTGGGTGAAACCAGATAAAAATACAAACCATGTAGCAGAAACTTCACTATAGTTTTTCATGAAGTCTAGTTGGTTATCTTATAACTGTAATGGTAATTGCAGTCCTAAATCATTTTATATCTCCGGTAGTGAAAAGTCATCTTCATAGTTTGAGTACTTAGGTCCATATACATCATCAGCTGGAACAAGGGGCTTCTAGGATGAGAACTCCAACAAGTGGAAGCACAACAGGACAAATGAGATAAAAGCACCAACTGAATTCATTTAAATTCGTACGTTGTAGTTTTTTTAATCCAAATTGGTCACATGGATTGCTTCTAGTAATTTCCTAATCTCTTAGGAAGAAGCATTCCTCAATGAAGTTCTTCATGTAGTTAAGGGTGGCTTCTACGTTTTGTAAAGCGACAAATCCTAACGATTGCCTCAAATAATTACTTTTAGAAAGAAGTCCATATTGATGGTTTTTCAGATAATTGACGGTTCTTTGCTTTCTAAAGAACCTTTTTAATCACACAATTACACTATTTTGGTTTTGGAATCGACTGTAGCCTGACGTGACCAACCCAAATAACTAAATAGCTTCTAAAAACAAAAGCATTTTTACTAAAATAATTTGGGACAAAGTAAAATGGAAACAGTACAACAACAGTGAAATGTGGTACATTGAGTTGATAGAGTATAGCCATAACATTATGGATCTGGGTTATTTCTCACCCCCGAATCCTGTCTTGCGTCTGACAGTCAGGTTGACGTGGCCCTGCTTGGCTGCCTGCTGCATGAGCTGAACCACAAGCTGATGGGATTTGCCCACCACGGCTGTCCCGTCCACACAGATCAGCTCGTCTCCCGAGCGCAGACGCCCGTCTTCGTCTGCAGCACCGTATTTCACAATGTGGCCAATGTAAATCTGGAAGAAAGGAGAATGATAAAGGTTTTTTTGGAGAAAGTTCTCAATAAAGTTCTTTTGTTGGTTCAACAATGGTTCTTTTTTCAACAAAGTTCTTAAAATGCTGGGTGGTTCAAGAAAGTTTTTTTCCTCAAAAAAGTTTGGTTGGTTCCACCCTCCGACCCCAGACACACATGAATGTACATGACAAGGTGTTACACTGTTTAAGTTTAAAGAACTCAACTAAAGAACTCAACTAACAGGGATTATCTGTGGATTTCTTTAGGGCTGGCTGCAGTCCTGCATTCAAATTTCGGTCTAATTGTAATTAAATTGATGACTGGTGCTTGCCACACTAGTACACCCATCATGGTCCAAGTCCCTGTGGAAAAACTTGGGCCGAGTAACCAGCATGTCCATTTGAATGAGTTTCAAACTCATTTGGCAGCCTGAATGGAGAACATGGGTGGCCTGGGAGATATTTTTCTAAGACAATGAAGCCAAGATGAAAGCAGGCACTGTGTTACTAAGATGAGAAACACACTCTCAGATACAAGCTCGCACACACATTCACACACACCAGCCATGGTACAGGTCCTGTCGTAGATTGAGGCTGTTATAATGTGGAACATTAGGAACTGTACATGGAAATGAGCAACCCGTAAAAGCTGATGTTGAGACCTGTCAAGTTACATGTGTACCATCTTCAAAAGGCTTTGGAATTGTAAGTGCATGAAAGAAAAAGTGCAGGCTTCAAAAGAGCGAAGGGTCGCTGACAACTTTAATTATAATATTTAATGGACAACACAATGGATACAGCGGCTGTTATTCATCAAACCAGCACTGAAACGAGCGCAGATTTCAGTGTATGGAATGAACAAATCATATTAAATGAGTGCAATGATGTTTGTTCAATGTGAACAAACGGATGAAAATCATTCAGCAAGATACCAAGATCTGAGGAAATTACTCATCAAAGTATTTTTGCTTGATGCAAATAAATAAAGTTATAACAGGGTGTTAAGTTTCTTTCTTTCTTTCTTTTTTAATAAAGCTGTTTAAGGTAACAAAACTGGACCTTTTCCATAAACTCTATTTATACATAGTTTATGGAAAAAAGTTGAAAGAAATTAATTTAACAATGAAAAACAAAACAATACATCAAATAAAATGGGATCTGGTGGGTTTTAACCCCTACGGAACACCACGATCATGGAGAAAATCATGCAAAAAGCTCTAATAATACAATTAAAGGGTTAATGATCTGATAAAATACAATATCTTTACCTCAGGTGATCATGTTTACTAATTAATATTCAACACCAAATGAATCAGTTATCAGTAATTATGTCCATTTTAGTACAGGAGCCCCTGTGGAAAGGTCTAATTATATTATTGCACTATACACTTTACAGTATTTGATTGCAATTTAAGAAATTTTCACATAGTTAAAAAGTTACATGCACATTATGAAGTTTAGGCATACAGATACACCAGAGATGAATTCGAAAAGAATTGTTTTGTGATCAGACTGTCTGACACAGTCTGGGTTTCATCATACTTGAAGAGAGAAAATGTTTCCATTATGTGCCTGGTATGTCCTTGAAAATTTCTGTTGAAACACACCGGTCAAATGCAGAGACCCAGGTTCACATTTCAGTTGCACTGTGTGCCGTGAATAGTCAGGGCCTCCGAGAAGGGCATTACTCATGTTTTCATCACAAAGCCAAGCAGCAGCTAATTTGTAATAGTGACTGCAGTTATGATGAAGTACTTTATAATGATCCACGACTTGAAGACTAAAAGACTGTATGGCCTGCTCAATATTTATTGTACAATATAAAATGAAACTGTTGATATCAGAGTCTATGTTTAGTGGTACTGGGGTGAAAAGGATAAAAATCAGACAAAAATGCTCAAGCCTTAGAAATCAAACTTATTTTTGAGCTGTTTTTATTTTGATTATTAGGATTTTAGTGATATTATTACAGGAAGCAGTCTGAGCAGATACAATGATATTGTAATAAATTCTGCTTGAATATTTATATATTCAACATTCATTAGTAATTTTTCAACACTGACTAATTTTTCTACACACAGTAACAAGCAGCCACTTATCGTTATTATTACCTCCACCAGGGAGGTCAGGTTATTATCTTCGGTTTGCCCATTTGTGAGCAGGATTACACAAAAAGATTTTCATGAAATGTTTACCAGAGGTGGGGCTTTGGACAAGGAAGACTCCTTTAGATTTTGAAAATGATCTGGATAAAATTCTGAATCCAGGAATTGAAGGGTTCAGTGCCATAATCTGCTAAGTCAATACATGATGAAAAATCATATTCTGACAATAGTCTCTGCTCATATACTGAAAGTCACTCCAAAGTGGACAATTGCAGCTTCTTTGCAGCTAAAATCCCAAATCAAGTGATAAAAATGACAGAAATGTATTACTTGTGTTTTTCTCAAAATCACAAAATTGTGACTTGGCAGGTTATGGCACTGAGCCCTTCAATTCTTTAAACAATTCTTTAACATTGTGAGATAAGACAATTTTTTGGAAATGTGGTATAGTCATACAGTCACTCCCCTCATTGGTAAAGTTCTCCAGGTGTTATCATGGATACGGAAGTTGTTTAAAAAATCCAAAGGAAAGCACTAGAGCTGGCCGTTCTAAAGTCCTTTGCCAGTTTAATTTTCTTCTGTTATCCTTCAGAAACTGGTAAAAATGGATGCCCAAAGCTTTAAAAAAAAATACATTGTGCATCTTGTGGCACAACAGCTAACGGACATATAATTTATCATGTTAAAACAGCAAATAATATTGTTTGGTAATCCAGGTGTAAACTGAAACAAGGACTCATTTGTTCTTTTTTGAACACCTGAAGAGTCTGGTTCGTCACCGGTAAATTACAGCAGGCCCAGAAGGGGGTGCTGTTTTTGTATGGGTTTTTTCTTGGTGGAGGTTTGTGCTCTCTGAATGTTACATTACTAATTGGCTATTTTAAACCGCGCTTAGTTTAAAATAGCCTCCCCCACCTGCACTGACTGCACTTGCACTTCACAGAAAATGTTCTTGTTAAGTCATTAGTTTTTTTTTTTGAGGAGAAATAAGTTTTCAAGTACAAATAAAAACACAGTAGGTTATAGCTGTTTCTTTACTGAAAAGAAATACCAACATTTTTGTGATCACTGTTACTATATCACATTAATATGACAAAAAAAAAACAGATTAGACATTATAATGGACCTTTATATGGGGCGCATTTACATTCAGACAAACAAAGAATCCAGATAATTGTGGAAAAAGTACACAATATAAGTATAACTGGAACTGGAAGTAAACTCACTACAAAATACCCCCTGCGTCCAACATGATCTAACTGCCTTGGATTACTGCCATGGAGTTACATAATCCATCAAGTTTTCACAATCCATCCAATAGTTTAGGAGGAGTTGTGCTTACAAGCCTATCGCCATACTCTAAAATACAGAGTGAAATAAGTTAAATTATCTCCCCTTTAAAAAAATCAGACTCAGTTTATTTTACTTCATCCACACCTACATGTAGTACACTACAACTGCGTAAAGTCTTCATCTTCATCTTCTTCCGCTTGTTCCGGGGTCGGGTCGCGGGGGCAGCAGCCTAAGCAGTGAGGTCCAGACGTCCCTTTCCCGAAACACTTCCTCCAGCTCTTCCGGAGGGGACACAGAGGCGTTCCTAGACCAGCCGAGAGACATAGTCCATCCAGCGTGTTCTGGGTCAACCCCGCGGTCTCTTCCCGGTCGGACATGCCCGAAACACCACACCAGGGAGGCGTTCAGGAGGCATTCTAATCAGATGCCCAAGTCACCTCAACTGGCTCCTCTCAACGCGAAGGAGCGCTGCTCTGTTCCCGGATAACCAAACTTCTCACCCTATCTCTAAGGGGGAGGGAATGAAAAGGAAGCTCATTGTATTCACGATCTTGTTCTTTCGGTCACCACCCAAAGCTCGTGACCATAGGTGAGGGTAGGAACATAAATCGACTGGTAAATAGAGAGCTTTGCCTTCCGGCTCAGCTCCCTCTTCACCACGACGGACCGGTACAAGTGCCGCTTTACAGCAGAGCCTGCACCAACCCGCCTGTCAATCTCCCGCTCCATCCTTCCCTCTCTCGTGGACAAGACCCCGAGGTACTTGAACTCCTCCACTTGAGGCAGGACCTCAATCCAGACCCGGAGGGTGCATTCCACCCTTTTCCAGGTGAGAACCATGGCCTTGGACTTGGAGGTGCTGATTCTCATCCCGGCCGCTTCACACTCAGCTGCAAATCACTGCAGCGAGAGCTGAAGGTCCCGGCTTGATGAAGCCAAAAGGACAACGTCATCCGCAAAAAGCAGAGACGACATCCTATGGCCACCAAACCAGAACCCCTCAATGCCTTGGCTGTGCCTAGAAATTCTATCCTAGATATTGTAAACAGAACCAGTGACAAAGGACAGTCCTGGTGGAGTCCAACCCCCACTGGGAATGAGTTCGACATGTTATTACCAATGTGTCTCCGGCAATACAGAGACCGAATGGCCCGTAGCAACGGGTCCGGTGTCCCATATTCCTGGAGCACACCCCACAAGATAGCATGGGGGACACGGTGGAAAACCTTCTCCAAAACTGTGTAAAGTTTCATCAAAATCCATCAAGAGGTTCAGGAGAAGTTGCGCTTACAAGCATAGACAGACGGTGCACAGACAGTCTGATTCCTGTATACCCCTTAGATTGCGCAGGGTACAATATAAAAACTTTGTACACTGAGTACTGACACGCTTCAATAATGCAGACTCTGATATGTGTATAATTTCCCTAAGATGAAGTGTTCAGAGTTAATACACCAGTAACACAGGATGCTGTCCCTTTCTTTGTTAAGAATGAAAATTGTTTTTTTTTTTTTTAATAATAAAAAAATAAAAAACACTTACTGGCTCTCCTGGCTCATTCCCTCCCAGGATCCGGAAACCAAAGCCTGTATCCTTCCTCCAAAGAAAGATATCCTGCTCCTGGTAATCTGGCACTGAAATGGAACAAATAACCCAAGGCCATGGTCAATTCACCTGCGGCATGACGCAAATGGTCTTAATCATTCCCACTGTTCTGTTCTGTGCTCGAGTTCAGCAGCAGCCAAGAAACACAGGTAAAAAGCGGCAGCAGCAGCACTAATAATGTCATCATTTTAACAGTTGCACCAGGGGTCAGACCCAATCAGAAATACGATCAGGTTCAATTTTTCATAAGGCCTTACAATCGACAGCCAGTCCTGCAGCGGCAGCTATTACCCTGTGAAAATTATCCTGTAAATCACTGCAGCCTGAATGAGGTAATAATGGACTTGCAGAAATGAACAAAGAGTATAATGCAACATATATATCTCTTATTTATTCAAGCTTCTCATATGGTGCCAGGAATAGTCATTAATTTACATTAGCATTTCGCAAATGTGGAAAAGAATCCAGCCGATGGGATAACACTCAATCTTGCTCTGAATATGAAGGCAACTTTTTGGACTGAATACGTATTTGAAACTATTGTCATATATGCCACATTTATTCTGTTTGAATTGAACCTCGGTGCATTCTTAAGATGATTATTAGTGACGTCAGTAGACGACTTCCAGAACTCCCCTCTTAGCCAGAGCATACAGCAGCAGAATGTCAACTGTTAGTGGGATGAACTTATCCTTAACCTGTGGTTCCTACATGATGCTGTATGTGAAATTTCACAAAGTCATCTGTAAACACATGGATACTGGTTCAGTATCAGCTTCTCTTAATTTGGAATAATGACCTACAGCTGTTTGCTGGAAACAGCCTCACAAAGCACCAGACATCAAGTGCGAGCCAAGCCGAAGTCTAGTTCAGGTTAGAATCTATGACTACTAACCTGCAGTCAGAAATATCCATCTCAGAAGCTGTGAAGACTTAAGCATCACCAAACACAAAATCCTGCTTTACTACAGTTCCCAAAACTACTTGTTGAAATGGAGGTTTCTGTGTGACAGACTCCTGGAATTTGATAAAGGGATTCGGGTTTATTCCGCACACTCGAGTTGCACTATGGGAGCACCAGGAACAGAAGCAGATTGGCTACAATCTGTCTACTGAATCATGGGTAGCCTCCTTTCCTGCTTATTCTTTTGAGAGTGTGATTGTTGGTCCCAGTGCCAATTAGCTCAAACATTCGCTTAACTGACCATGGTGCTGAGTTACAATGTCATTTCTCTGTGCTAAGCTGACAGTGTGTAATGATGGAAAATGAATGAATAAGACTCGAAATAATATGGCAGAAATATAAGATCAATCGATGAATATCTAGCACATGAACGTTTCAGATGCGCTGAGGATGGATTTTGAACTGTACTTGGAAAAAAATGACACTGAGCATGGTTTGTCTGGTGCTAAACTGAGGCAAAAAGGAAGCAACGCTGGAACTAGTACAATATATGCTCTGTTCCGAACCATTGCATTTGGCACTGTAGAGGAAAAAAGCTCACAAAAAGTGATATGCTTGTCCAGGCAGTAATGGATTTAGCAATAATGGCAGTGTGCTGGACTGTTTGAAGTGGCAACATACTATAAGACATAAATGCAAACTTTTTGAATCACTGGAAGGAAATGTGAGCATGAAATTGAGAAGGGTGTTATCTTCTTCAGTGAAGGTGATCTTGAAATCAACACTAGTTAAATGCTTAAAATTTCTAAGATCCAGGCAATAAGAGGGAGCGAATTGAAAGACTTCAACAACATACAAAATGGCTGCCATTGGGAGTGGTCAGTTTCCCCAACCCATTCAGTATACATTAGGATGCAGAAATGGGTCTCCAAATTGCCTATTATGGTGCGCCCCAGCTTTCAGCTCCCATTCACTTAAGCTGAAGTCACTTAATGATACTTTTGTGTGTTTAAACTGAACTCTGTAATTCCCTCTTCAGGGCTGCTCAAGCACAGGTTACAGCCTTCAAAAGCAGCTATTGACTAGAATCTAATTGATCTGCCTCTAATTCCATCTCATTACAGATAGATTGGCTGTTCTTGAAGGGAGACCTCATGTTTCATTGGGCCACAACTTCAAACCATGTGCCCACGCAATCATAATAAAACAAAGTTAATGCAAGCTGTCTCAGAAGCAAGTTTCCCTCTTCCAATTTTTTCCACCAGGTCCTCGATTCCTAACTCCTGCTCAGATCCGTGGGCAGAGCTGCTGGTCGCAGCTTTAAAGTGTTCAATAATGAAAGAGTTGCATAAAAGCAGGGGTCGCTGGAGCAATGATTAGCCGCTAAAATCTCCAGACCCAAGAACCATGTGTCCTTTCATGCAACTTCTTGCCGTTCGGTGAAGGGTATTCTGGCTAATTAGCAGACTCGTCTCTGACACGCAGACATAAAAGGAATATGGGATTTCACCGTCTTCAACTTCCATCTGTTATTTACACATTTGTCAGCCTTTTTTTAAGGGCGTTAATGCGTATGAGAACACTGACAGAGGGAGAAGGTATAATTGGCCCATAGAGCCAGGGCAGTATTGGTTGATTTCTGGCACCTTTGTTCTAAAGAGTCAGATCATCGCAAAGGATAAATATAACTACACAATGTGAGGACAGCAAGGCATTGCAAAATAATGGTGCCTGACAGCAATATCAGACAGCATATTCTCACTCAGAGAGAGCTAATGGTTTGCAAAGTGATATTTTAATGATATCTCTCTTTGCTGGAGTCAAGGCTCAGAAATCAAGATTTTTACAGGTTCTTCAATTAAATCACCATTTAACCAAAAAGGAAACACCCAGACCCAGAGAAATTTAAACCACCATCAAACAGGAAGTCAAGCACTTGCCTGATGCAGATGGTGATACCTCTAGGATTACTTTAATGTTATTGATGGATCTAATGGAAGCACTGGCAGAGAAAGCTTTGGTTCAACTAGAGGTTCCGAAATCGACGTTGCTGACAATACCTTACTCTACGAAGAAGAGGGTGCTGGAAAGCATTTTGAAAGTAAATGAACCAACCACAAGGGGGTGTGGGGGTGTGCGGGAGTTTATGGGGCGGCTGGGGATTGATCGTAGATGTGTCTTTTCTGTATTGAAGAGACTGGAAAGATTTGAAAGCCATGCAGGCTAATGCCAAACATGGTTTTCAGTTTGGGAGGTTATTATTTTGTTTGGTCGGTTTTTATCCTCTGAAAATGAAACACTATAAAATACACTGCATTGTTAGCCAAACAGGAACCACACTTGGGTGTCCACTGGTATTTAACTGTTCGCTTTTAAGTGCAGACCTTTGATTCGGTTACCGCCCACACTAGTGCTTTCAGGATAGTGATGCTAGATAATGATACACAGACTTGCACTGTGACTGTAGAACGGGCTTTGGAGGGATTTTTAGATGGACGGCATGAGATTTGATGGAGTAAACAGAACAGAAGTCTGAGGTTAGCAAAACGGCAAATCTGAATTTAGAGGCTTTAACCTCCAATTGGATATGGGCAGTATTTTTTATAAAGAAAGACGGTTAAACACACTCCTTGTCCATTATTTTCTACCATGGTTAAAATGAAATGAAATAAAAGAAAACAAAGAGCACATGGAAAGAAGGTCAAAAGTAAGTTTAAGGTTTATGGGAATAACAAGGAAAGTACACCAAAGCCAAAATGAAAATACCCAATGCATAGGATAGAGTCCTCTTAAAAACAATGATTCCTCCCTGTCCCAAATTATTCCCATTTCACAGGCTTCTATTAACAAAACAGCTCCCGCTCCCCAAGCACCCTCCACCAAAATCCCATATTACTTACGCCTACTTTCATACATGCTCCTGGACTGGGCCCAAATTTTGAATGGGTCCGGTTTCTTGGCGAGCGTGCCGTCTGTTGCCGGCTCCTGAGAGGGCAGGCCGGGCAGAGGCTGGGCGGGGGGAGGCGGATCCGCCGTCTCTGTTGATGGAGCCTGTACTGAGTGGAGAGGTGAGTCCGAGGGAACACTGCGGTGGCTACCCTGGCTGTCTTTTCTCTCCAGCGGCTGCTGTGGGCATTGAGATGAGAGCACACATGTAGAGATTAAGTGGATACAAGTTGGGTGAGAATTAGAGTTATATGAAACATGAAAACAGTTCAAAGAGCAATACAAGCTGAGAAGCTCAGGCTTTGGTACCCAAATGAGCACCTCTGGGTGATTTTTAAGTTACATTTGTAATTCAAAACCACCATCCAAACTAAAGGTACAGTGAAGTTGTACTGGTGGCTCATGGTGGGCAGGCACCTTCCTAAAACCACCATATTGCTTTTCCCTTTCATTTGTCACACATTTGTAAGTTACTGCTACGTAGGTGTGAAGCAGTTTTCCTTCCCCAGCCTGAATCCTTGAAGAATATGTGGGGGAATCCACATACACCGTATCAAGTTCACTGTTATTGCTGTCACTTGGTGTATTCTCACCTACTTGAATCAGTGTAGAAAACAATTAGTTCATATCTGTAAAGGAAATCCCGTATGAGAAAACATTATATTGCTGGATGCAGCTGAATGAAATTACAAAGGCTCTGCATACAGCAGTGTGCCAACTGGGATCCAAGATTATCATAAAGCAAGAACATGAGTGGAATCCACTTGTCTCTACTTCCATATTATAGATATCAATATTACACTATATACAACATTCTTGGCTACCTGGTGTTCATACTGCAACCCAGTGTCTAAGGAGTGTACAGTTAAAATATTTCCCAAAAATATTATAGAATTAAAAAAAATAATTAAAATAATCAGGAATCTAGAGTTGTATATTTTTTTAATAAAAATCAAAAATGTTTAATTATACTTTAGGATGTTCATCAAGGATTTAATCAAAGATTAACAAGATTATGATTAATATAAGAATAAGACTATTCTATTTTAACTTAAACAGGTACTAACTTTAACCTAAAGTAAAATGTAACCCAGGAACTGCTTAGGGTACTACATTTAAAGTTCCACTAAAGGCACAAGCTCAGGAACTGCATAGGGTACTAAACTTAGGGTTCCCCCAGAGGCACAAGCTAAGGAACTGCTTAGGGTACTAAACTTAGGGTTCCCCAAGAGGCACAAGCTAAGGAACTGCTTAGGGTACTAAATTTAGGGTTCCCCCAAAGGCACAAGCTCAGGAACTATTTAGGGTGTTAGATTTAAGGTTCCCCTAAAGGCACAATCTGAGGAACTGTTTAGGATCCTAGTTTTAATGCTTTTTTTCTTAAGCGTGTAAACAAAAGAGGTTCATCAACGGCTCTTTGGATTAAAGAGGTTCCTGAAGCCTTTTGTATATGGTAAAATTACTGCTGTATGGTTTGAAAAAACTTTAATGATGACAGATTTAACCAGTTCACGGTTTTACATCAGACAGAGAATGGTTCCCCAAGGATTTTAATGGCTGAAGATTCTATTTGAAACCTTTGTAAATGCTAAGTGTTCTGGTGTCGGGTTTATATACAGGCTTCATGGCTTCTCCCAAGAGACAAGCTGAAGAACTCAAACTCCTAAAGAGCCTTCAAGTATAAAATTTCCCTGAGATCCCAGAGTTCTATGGAGGGTTAATCAGGTTCTACTTAGAAGAAAAGTAAACCATTGGTCCTTTATGGTTCTTTCAGATTTATTAACTCAAGACTTTGATTTAATGTTTGAAAGATTTCTTTGCATAAAAGGTTTCTAACTTTCTACAGGAGGTGTAAAAGGTAAACATGTATAGAACATGTCTAATTAAATTTTCTAAGAGAGAAAGGGGGGAAAAAGGTTTCCTTAAAGGTTCTTTAGGTGGAAAACCAGAAGTATTATTTTTAAAGAGGTTGTTTCTACTTTGAAACAAATTCTAGGTTAAAACTAATATCTTTTAAGGTTCTTAAGTTATTCCTCATCCCAACTCTTTATTAGGCTCAAATCATAACATCCACCTGTGTTTCCATGTGAGAAAGATTTCCAAGTTCATTTCTCCAGCGTGGATCAGTAGTGCCCTCTGTTGAATATCACACTCGCTGATATGTAGCAGTACTAACAACATGGATTGTATACAATCTATATTTCTATAATTGTAGCACGTTTAGCCTTGCACTTTAAAACATAAGAAATACAGGTCAGAGACAGATTATATTTTATAAACAGCTGACATAACCACTACCTTTAAGCACACACTCCTGTAGGAGGTGCTCTTGGAGCTGTTCCAGCTCCGGTCTGTCTTTAAAGACGTTTCAAAACCTGGTACTGAGATGAACACAAACAAACCCTCCTCCCAGGGAATCAGAGCACAGCATCCCAAGCTTCCTCACACTGATCACTGACAACATTCAAACACCTCCAATTATCTCTGCCACACACTCTGACGCTTTCACACATACACGGAGGGAAATACACAATAATAGAATGGGAGCTAAGCAACAGCAGGTAAAAACGGCACAGACTGAGAAACAGAAAAAATGAAACATAGGACACTGAGAAATTTAGTAAATAAAATACTCACCAGTTTGGGGCTTTTTTTGGCAGGAGCCACTCCTACAAAAAAAAAAAAAAAGCATCAGAGTGAAATATTAATACCGCACACTTAAATGTCACCTTCCCCACAGGAAACAGCAATTCCAGATAGAACAGATCTGATTGTAGAGCTCAGCATTGGAGCAGCAACAGCCTCCTCTCTGTCTCTGAACCCCCCCCACCCCACCCCCCCTCGCTGACTTGCTCGCTTGCTTGCTGTTGTGAAAAATAAATGAATAAAAAGCAGCGATCTGTATCAGCACTCAACAGTCAGAGCAGGAACAAACCACTAAACCTGTGCAAAAAAAAAAAAAAAGATCAAAAATATTCCTTTCCCTACTCAGATGCTGTGTAAGAGAGAGGGAAGAAAAAATAAAGACGCAAGAATGGTAGAACCAAGGACAGGTTCTAATCTATTACCCATAGAGCAGGAATCCAAGCTACTGAACATTAAATTATAGGCAACGCTCAGTTCTCCTCTTACTGAGACCATCTTCCAGCATGCCAGATCCTCGTTCCTCCTCTTCTGAAGGCTCCTGAAGCTACAGGCTCCCCTTCGCTCGTCTTTTCTCCTCCCTCTCGCGCTCTCGCCCTCCCCCTGGTGTGCATCCATCTCAGGCTCTCTCTCTCTCTCTCTCTCTCTCTCTCTCTCTCTCTCTCGATCTCTCTTTTTTTTTTCTCCCCATGGTCACTGTCGGTACCACAAAGACAAACATGTCTCCCATCCCCTCCTCTCTATCCCTCTGCTGGAGGTTGGGGTGACACAAGCAGTGTAAATTACATGCTCATAGATAAATTCTTTAAAAGATATGTCTTAAACAGAGAAGAGGATGTAAAACAGATCAAAAAAACACAACTTGACCTGAAATGAGACGCATCAGCAGTACAACAAGCTCAGGACAGGACGTTTTTTTAAAGTGAGTGGTCGACCAAAATTTATATTTACTGATCTGTGACTAAAGTGAGCCTGTTTACAAGTAAACATCTTTATTGATGAAATAAATCAACTTTTTCCCCCCGGTGATACGGTCCGCCTTTGACCTTAAAGCTTGCAGTTTGTGTGCGTTTGCGTGTCCTGATTCTATCTATGCACGGAGAGCAAGAAAATGCTTATTGATTGTGGACTGTCCCAAGGGCAAAGCATTGGTGGACACACACACATACACACACATGTTAGCTCCTATTATCTCGACAGCTTTTTCACATTCCATAAGTGCTTTAGTCTGGTTTCATTCACCGTGTCTATCACTCATCCTGCCGTTGAACATAATGTACAAACAGCGAGTGTAAAACTCACATTACATCTTTTATACTACGCAGCTTTTAACTTCAGTTTACAATTTACACACATTAATGCCTTCAATTAATCGGTCTGTGGATGAATTGGTGCAATTATTGGTTATGCTTCTAAAGAAAAGAATGGCAACTCAAAAGGGTTTTACTGAAATCTTTTGTTCAAGGCCCAAGTTAGATGGATACTGCCAGAAAACTGAGGGGTGGGGCCAAGTAGATCATTCCAGAAACCTGAGACAGCGGGACCAGGTGAATATTGTTAGATATCTGATAGGGCAGTGTCAAGTGGATACTGCCAGAAAGCTCAAGGGCAAGTGCCAGGTGAATATCACATGAAAGCCGAGTGGGCAAGGCCAAACTGATAACACCAAAGTGCTGAAGGGTGGAGCCAAGTGGTGGGGCAGTGCTAGGTGGATGACACCAGTAATATGATGGGGTGATACCAGGTAGATGACATCAGTAAGCTAAGGTGGCAATGCCAAACTGATAATGCCGGAGTATTCGGGGGTAGGGTCAAGATGATGAAAGCTAAGATCCAAGTGGAAGTCTCCAGAATGCTAAAAAGGGAGGAAAAAGTTCCTCAAAGCATCTACGAATCTAGGAGGGAGGGCCCAGACGGATGGCAGATGGGTAGGTGTATAGCTCTGGAGAGCCGAGGAGGACGTACTTGAACAAATTCCTGTAATTCATCGCATCAACTGATCAAAACTCCAAGTAAAAAAAAAATACAGTGTTGATTATGATTGGCAGATTTACAGATTACATGAAATGAATAAAACTGAAAACACCAGTTGAGTTCTTTTTCTGTCAAGCATTATAGCACACACTTTAACAGCATCCTGCCTTTGTCCTCTTTTATCCAGCTGCGATACTGGCCATTAAACATTAAAACTTCTTCCTCTTTCTGTTCTCTCATTCTCTATCCTTCCTTTTCCCACTCGCCTTTCCCTTCATCTGTTCTTCTCTCCAATCGGTGCCTTGCAGAGGGATGGCGCTCGTTCTGACAGATGTCAGCTCAAAGGTGTGGTGTGAGGAGACAGCAAATGAAGGGGCTGCATGGCACGGACTACACCACAACCACAACCACAACTACACGAGGACGAACACAAGGTGAGTGAAGATAAAAACAGTAAGGACCCACGGAAAGCACCATTTCACTCTGTTGTGTTATCTTTTTACACAATACATACACAAGTGAAGGGTACAAGAGGTGTGGAAAATGCTACGCCCTGAAAGCACATTAAACACATATCCAGACACATTTATCTCTGCGAGATCAAGAGATTAAACCCACGCTACAATACAAATTGTTTATCCAATGCAAGGCACAAGCACAGCATCAAAGAAGGTTGGAGAAATCCATCGTTATGACAGTTCACAGCAAACATTGGTAAGGGTGCCAAAATTATTGTTTAACCAAACCTTTTTAAAAAGTATCAAAATAACCAGAAATGACACTTGGGTCTTTTTTAATCCAGTACATTGGGAGAGAAATACATCCAAAAAATGCATTAGAAATTTAGGAAAGTAAAAAGAAAATAAATAAAATTCATTATATTCTAACAACACTAAATACATTGTGTACTCGGACCGGGGTGTAACTGACAGTCAAGTTAGCCAATAGATAGCTGCACCATGCGCTATGATCTATAAATATCCTAAGGAATAAAGAGTTTACGATATCCTATGAAGTACCTGCTGCTTGTCAGAAAGCTTTTGTTCATCACGGGAAGGGAAAGAAGCCAAAAACCATCCAAGCTCTCACAGACATGGATGAATCTGGTGGTTTGTAGATAGCACTGCAGCCGCAATAAAAAGTAAAAGCACCTGAAGTGGATTTAAAAAGCCAACATTTTAAATGATAAAATACTTATTATCCTTGTTTGCTCGGTCTGTACAGAGAAATCGCAGCCCAACCAAAGTCTTTTTTGCGCAGACCTCACTGTCAAATGTCTGAACTGAAGTCCTTAGGCTCGGTTAAAGCTGGGGTTGGTAATCTGAAAACCTAGCAAAATTCAAAAGTTGCATCTCTTCCATCTAAAATCTCCCCCGCCAAAGCCAAGCCCCCTCCTCCACACACAAGAGTTCCACCCTGACTGCTGGTTTGGGCACAGTAGGGTCAGGCACAAGCAGGAAAGCACAGGAGCATTTCCTAGTGGACTGTGGGGCAGTGATTGTTCAGAGCTTTTTGGGACAGCAGTTATATAGTGACAGCTGCTGGATATTTGACAGCTGTCAGGGTATAAAGACCTTTCAACCAATATAACAGTTTGTGTATACAGATAGAAAAAATTACCCACCCCAGCTTTAATAAGTAGTTTATACAATAAAATTTGTACTTCAGCTCATTTGCATAAAACAGGTAGACTGTGTTCTGTATGGGTGGATGTGGGAAAGATAGATCGTTCGGAGTAAGCATTTGGTCTTCCATCCTGTTTTGTCCTTTCAAAACCAATGTGTAACTGATTGGAATAGCAACGTTACATTAAGTTGCAGAATACTGAAAGTGAGTTAAGCGAGGGTGAGAAACACGTCTCTATTCGCTAAACTGAACTGGCGTTGAGTTCACGCTGTGTCTGCAAGTGAAGAACAGCATGACCTGAAACATCATGACCCTCGTCAGGCACAGTGGAAACTAATCGCTGTGTTAAATGAAACGGCTGTGTGGTGAGAGTGTATTTGCACGCGTGTGTGTTCACACAGTGAGGAATGAATTCCAATGGTCAGGTCCATCTGGCGGCACAGGAGCAACAGACGGTTTCCCTGGAAACCGACAGATCCTGTCCCAGTGCTCTTGAGATATGAAGAGAGCATGCACATACCCACACATACACCCGAAAAACCTGATGCTCAGTGGCTAAGCCCTCAGATACACACTGCTATGATTTCAGCCTCACTACTGTCTAGTCGGAGCTGATTGAGCATACAGGGACGTTAAAAGGATGCAGTGAGGCAGAGAAAGGCGTACCAGCACAAGACAAGCTTTCCAATGAAGTTGTGACGCTTGTCAACTTACATGCATACCAAACCGTTACAGGCTTCCTGAGCATCTGTTCGGATCAACACGACACACGCCTTGCCAAAAAACACGTGCATCAATTCCAAAGTTGTGTTTAAAAACCTCTCCTGTGTGCAACTGTTGCAACTAAGACAAGACCCAGAAACCCAAGAGACAACTGTCTGTTTCTGTGTAGTGTGTTTGCTCGTTGTCTCTTTTGTTGGCATGAACAGAAGCCCCTCATGGGACTGGTGTTGGCTTCACCATCAACAATTTCCCCTTAAAGGAGTGGACCACCAGCCCTGTTCCTACTGGTCTACTGAAACTTGTCTTCATGCAAGTTTCATCTCCAACCAAAATCTAACATACAAAAGAACCTCTTAAGGGAATGATGAGATGGTTAGGAGGACACTTTCACAGATGGAGGTGAAGTCTTCAGGAAGACAGCTATCCAGCAAGCCTGAGAATTCTTATACTGCACTCAAGTGAAGCTTCTAACTCCTGAATAATTTCCAATCTCTGAGTAGGGGAAACCTTAAAAAAAATAAAAAATAAAAAAAACCCTAGCATGTTTCTGATGTACTCGGAAACTTGCATGTTTAGCATGCTATTATGCCTGCTCACATCAATGTTAAATATATATCACTACTTTAAAATTGTTTATCAGCCCCTGCAGAAATTTGTGATTGCATCGACTCTTGTAAGTTCAAACAATCCCCGTACATTCTGTGTGGCCTTGCAATTTTAACCAATCACTACCACTATTCCGCAAATTTGGCCAATCACTGTATTATGAAGCGAGTTTTACCAAACATAACAGTCTCCCTCACAAACGTTGGGCCATACGTCTTCATACAACACTACCATGTTAAAGCTTTTGAAGACATCATGATGTAGACATGAGCACAATGGTTTGCCATAATCTTGCAATTTCATTGCAATACATACGTAAGAACATCACAACAAGGATCAAGATTTTTTTTTGGCAGCAGAATTTGATATTTAAGACCGCAACACAAAAAAGCCTGCAAAATCCTAGAGGGACTGTTTTTTTGTGGTATTTGCTTTAATTCAATCACTAAAGACACATGGGAAAATGGAACTCGTGCTGGTAAAGGAGTCGGAATGTGCACAGGCTAATTAGGAGCTAAAGGCTAAAAAGTGAAAAATTCAGTTTTGACCAAAATGGTGCACATGCACACAAACACACACATATATAAAGGTATTACATGAAATGAATACTTGAATAGTACTTGGTTTCTGATTTATCTTCTTTTTGATAAGTTGTATAAATGTACTGTATTTTTTTAATTATTCACTCGCTAAACCATTCCATATGGTTTGAAATTCATTCCTGCTATGCAAAAGTCAAAAAAATAAAATTTGCGACACCTTTCAATTTTTCAGAAAAATTGGTATTTTCAGTGTTTTTGTTTATTAACCATAATTTTACCACAATATACTTGTTGGAATTATTTTTTTTTTTTGGTTCTCATTTCCTACAATATCATTGTTCAATACATTTTCACCAAAAAATTATACAGGAGTAATTTTTTACTTCTTTTTTTTAGGAGCCCTTTTAGACAACAGTGGTGGTGTATAATCTTCACTGCACACGTGAAGACGTGGCTTCTATGTGGTTTTGTTTTGGAATATTTGGAAAACTTCACCTTTATTTTTCTCCAAACAGACAAGACTGAATTGGGCAACTTGTAAGCGTGTAAGTTTGCAAATGAAGGTTGTGACCAGAGAAGAGACATTGTTAATCCTGAGTTTATGATGCATTTAAAAATAAATCAAAATATCTTCACGATGAATGATTGGTGGGAATCAGACAAATACTGACAGAGCTACACTTTGCACATTCTCTGCAGTTTTGTCTCCTCTGTGTACAGGTGTTCCAGTACTGAAGGCAGCACTGTTTAAAAAACTGTATGTCTACAGGAAAAAGTGCCTGCTGTGAAGTGGTGACAGCATAAACTACAGCGATGCAGGAGTACATAAACAAATGACAGAACATGATGAAGATGAAGAACTTCTCATTCCACAGCACAAATGGAAGAGATTAGACGAGTATGGAACGTATGGGAGACTTAAATAAATCAAGGGTTGAGAACCAATGATCGGCTTTGTCACAGTGCCTCCATTTACACATTTTGATTTTTTTTTTAATTATAAGCCTTTAATGTCCACTGTATCATACTGCCATGACGCCTGCCCTTGGGATAGGTTTTACACACAGCTTTTGTAAAGTGATTAGTTCTGTGGTTTTCCTCCAGAACCAGAACTGTTCATTAAAGCTTTGCACAAAGTCAGCAACACCTTAATGTACAGAGTACAGGGAAAGCAGTTGGTACCTCTCTTTTTGAAACACTAAATCAATCCCTTCCGTCTGCTCTGTATCACTGTCATTTATCTTCTCCCGCTTCTTGGCAGCCCTGCGCATGTATTTGCTTGTTACTCTTTGCTAGCTTTTGCGAATATTATATCAATATGAATCTTGAATCGTCTCAGGACCGTAGTAGAAAGGTCAAAATCCTCGATGAACAAATGGGGACTTGGTACCAAAGAATGACGTTATCTGCATGTGGGGTAAAGAATGACAGAATATGGACCATCTCATTCATTGCTCTCTGCTGGTGAAGACCTGGCTGCATTCAAAAAACAGCCCAGATGTGTCTTCAGAAGTGGAAGGGCTGCATTTAGATGGATGTGTGGACACGATAAGTAAGTATCTTGGTGCTAAGGGGTTGCTGGGTAAGATTGGCTTCTGTTCTTCTGACTGGCTGTGTTAACTGACAATTACAGAAAATTACAAAGAGTTTAAATCCTCGAGCAGCCAGGGGAGACACTGCTGGACCCTTGAGCAAAGCTCTTTCAGGTACAGGAAGTCAGCATCTGTGTATCCTCATCCTTTTTACCTGAAACTCAGGTTCAATTTGGTTACTTATTGTCAGTGGCAAAATCTTTCACTTTTTACTTTATTTTCTTGTTTTTGTTTAATTTAATGACCATGATCAGCTGCAATATTACCATCATATTCTAAAAATAGAATAAGATCTAGGCGAGCACACACAGACACACACGCACACACAGTAACACTTTATCTCATGTAGAGCTATCTTAATTAAGTAAAGAAAGGTATTCAAGCTGCACGAATGAGAAAAGGATGCCGACGCCACTTGAGTAACAGTGAGTTTAGGAAATCGAGACCAGATGGATCATACGGGCCTTGTCCTGAAGCCACGGTCCTCACTGGGGACCAATTAAAGCAACTTAGACCTTATCAGTGAAGTTCAGTGTGATAGGAAGCCTGACACACACACACACACACACACACACACACACACATACAAAAAGGATTGCTGCATAGTGGCCAATTAGGAGACTTCATCCAGAAGCCAGAGAGCATCCATAATTGGTAAAAGTATGATGTACCCGGTGTTTTCCATTCCTCTCCACACGAACACACTCATAGACATAGATACGTTCTGGCTCTCTGAGGATGGTAGTTCAGCATGCTAGTAAAGCCTGAGACACATTTTAGCACTTGAAGCTCTCGATGTGCGTGAATGTGTGAATTTCAAGCAGAACAGAAGAGTCAATGTCGCGATTCTAAAAAGGAATTCAGCTATAAAAAGCTAGACTGTTCAGCACGCATGTGTCTGGTGTGTGATTTAAGAATTAAATTAGGCTCTAGCCTTTCCTCATGATAAATGTGCTGTATATCTTGTCAAAATCACTCATCTCTCTCTCTCTCTCGTTCTTCCTGAGAGATTCTGGTTGGTTGCTAATTTGTTTTTAGCGATGGCGCCAAGGATTGGGTCTAAATGTCATCACACCTAATGCGTAGTGAATGGAGAAGCAGGCATCTGCAATAGCTTGAGTAATGAGATGAGTACAGTATGTGTGTGAGACACACACAACAAGAGAGAAAGAGAGAAAGAGAGAGAGAGAGAGAGAGAGAGAGAGAGAGAGACAGGCAGACAGACACAGAGAGATTGACAGACACAGAGAGAGGAACAGACACAGAGAGACAAAGAAAGAGATAGAGAGAGACAGAGAAACAGAGACAGAGAAAGAGAGAGAGACAGAAAGAGAGGAGAGAGAGAGAGGCCGAGAAAGAGAGACAGACAGAGAAAGATAGAAAGAGAGACAGAGAAAAAGAGAGACTCAGACAGAGAGACAGAAAGAGAGAAAGAGAGAGAGAGAGAGAGAGAGAGAGAGAGAGAGAGAGAGAGAGAGAGAGAGAGAGAGAGAGAGA
>JBCNYH010000023.1:17443042-17455755 GCA_039654325.1 Tandanus tandanus | reverse complement strand
AGAGAGAGAGAGAGAGAGAGAGAGAGAGAGAGAGAGAGAGAGAGAGAGAGAGAGAGAGAGAGAGAGAGAGACTTTGCTGAGTGATACAGAGAGCCATAATTAAGGTTAAGGTGAGAGCAGAGAGTAATGAGAACAGATTGAGCAGATTCTCCCACCAGGAGATATACTGGAAATCATTCAGCCATCAAGTCTAACTGGAATTTTAAAGCAAAGCAAATCAGGAACACTGATCTCAGACCAGCCATGAGAATTTCCCACAGCCTGAAATCTATTTTTAGTTTCCATCCTGTGGTAAAACTGAGATTTTGGTATACATGTAGGAAGCCTTGTTGTTTCATTTATTTGAAGCTGAAAAGCATAAACAGTACCTCAGTAATCTTTAGGATTAATACAGCTCATTTAAGAGTCATTCAGCAATTTTTGGAGAATCAAAAAGTAAATCAGCCCAATACACAGCAAGCTGCAATACGCTCTCCTTTCTATCATAGTCAATATTAACAGTTTGAGCTACAGTAGCTCTTCTCTAGGGTCAAATCAAATAAACTATCCTTCGCTAGTCTTTCATGTTGCCAGTTCATCGGTTGTCCTTCCACTGGTTGGACCACCTTCAGTAGGTACTTACCACCGTATACCATCAGCAAACCACCCCACAAGACCTGCCTCCCCGTGACCCTAGTAGGAGTAAATGTATGGATGGACAGATTTAGGCACTGCCTTAAACCGGAGCTCCCGATAGATATCTCTACTGATAGGTCTCTGAAGCCAGTGCTATAAGAGTACCTTACAGGGCTGAATCAACTTCGGCCCTGGAAGAAATAAATAAATACATCTCCCCTCTCTATCTGATTTCCACATTCAGTTGTATCACCTGTCTTGTTCGTTTAGTAATCCGTTTAATGAGTTCATGTTCTGTGCTACCGTGCATGTTTTGGTGGTGTATTTGCTTGGCAAAAAGTTTGTCTGCCTCCTTGAGTTAGAATGTGTTTTTTACTCTGTGCAAATCTGCGTGGTGGTGCCTCTCTTTTCTGGCTTTCAGTTTCGTTATTAATAATAAATCTGTTTGTTGGTGATGTGGCAGCCTTATTGGGTTTCCTGTGGGGGCATGGACACGGGACAACCATTTAAGTCCCTTTTCATGCCTATGGTGCTCCACTCTGGAGTTCTGCTATTAATTATCCTTTCCCCTGAAGTGTTGTAATAGCTTGGCCGCAAATGAGAAACTTGCAGTAGCATTGTCCCTCGCTTCTCAAACTTTCTGTAGCCAGCGACCCTGTCCACGGACTTGCTCTGAACATGTTCATACATTATACTTATTATTTAACTGTAAAATATTCTGCCTAATCTTTGCAGCTATAGAGCCTTTTTGAACAGATTAAGCTGACAGTATTTACCTGTGACTTGTGTTGGAGTTTTTAAATTTTAAGCAACATCATTTGATTCAAACAACCAGCCAAATGCTGATATCAATAAATACCATCCCCTTGATAATAATGAGTTGTGATTTACATCATAAAGTAAAAATGAAAAATACCAGAATAATTTATGGTGAACTAGCAGTCAGGTGTAATGGTGGGGGGTGTAATAAGCTTTTGGTTTTATTTAATATATCTCTAGTGCATATATTTACTTCAATATTAACTAACACTAATGTATTTTGGCAACGTCCATGAAATATTTTGTGTTATTTTATGTACGCATTCTATTTTAAAGTCAGTTTTGCTTCTTGAAGACTTCTAAGGTTTGTAAATGCTCATCTTTTAGATAGAGAGCTCTGTGTGAGTTGTAGGAGCTGAGACCAGAGATGGGTGCGGTGCGGTTCACTGCTATAACTTCCCGCCCTGCTGCTTTCAGGTCATACTGCAACAGACCAGCTGTTCTTGCAGGGACGTTTACGCTCTTTGCCATGACTCTGTTTTAATGTTCAACGTCCCTAATGATATTTTTCAGAGGATGTTCACCATGCTTACTATTTGTTATGTGAAATCATCCATCAGTCTTTCATAATGACACCAGGTGCAGTTATTACAGAGTTTATATCAACATCGTGGTGTGATGGCATAGTGTTTAGCACTCTCTGTCTCGCATCACAGTAAGAAGCTTCTGGGCTGGAGCCTTGTGGCTGGCGAAGATGTTTGTGCAGTTTGCGTGTTCTCCTCATGCTTCTGTGGGTTTTCTCCGAGTCTTCCCATATTACAAATTGCCCCGAGAGTGAATGTAAGTGTAAGTGGATGTTCGTCCAAGAAAACAGATTCTTGCATGGGGTTTGTAAGGTAAAAATATTCACTGCAAAGGAACCCACTAAAGTGACCCAATGCATCATGGTACAAAAGCGTCTCTGATGTTTGCTTCTCAACCACTCTTCAGGCGTCAGGTTACAAAAGGATTTCGTCTCACAGAAACAAAAAAGCCAGGAGTGCACCTCCTACGCATGGCTTAAAGAATCTGGAAGCACAGCATGTTCCTTCTCAGGGCTACAATCTGACTAACATGAGTGATATACAGTATATAAAAACATACGGTTGTGACCTGAGCATTTGCTGTTAAAAGCCTGTCTGTCGTGTCTCAGCCTTGAAATCCATTCACTGAGAGTCAGCTACGTAAACCCAATGTTCCTTAAAGCACAGTTCTGGTGGCCTGGGAGTACTCAGTGACTAATCCATCAATTCAATTTCGCCAGCTCATTTTCTTTTAGACGCTGTTCCAAAAGAGCCCAAATCTCATCACATTGTTGATCTAAGCACCTGATGATGTAGGTGTTAGCAGACACGTGGGCAAGCAGCTGACCACACAAGCATACATACTTTCACACGCTAACGTACAAGCATAGGATAACGTCCATATACACAGGGATAAAATAACATCACACTCAAGACTAATAGTAAGGATCAAACCTGATGTGTTCTTTTTTTTACCTTTCAGTTTGAGATCTAAATCAGTTACGTACTAAGAAACTGTGAGGAAAAGTGAATACACTGGATGTAGTTTATTACTGGGCTGTTTCGGAATAGCTTACTTCCAAAGAATTGTTTTTCTTTACTTATTATTATATATATTATTTTATTATCATTTATATTAATTTATTATAATTTATATTAATTGTTCATTTCTTTTATAACAGTTTAACATGAAGTGGAAATTAATCTGAATACATTTCTGGCAACCAGAGTATCGTCTCAGCTATCGTAACATCCAACACGCCATATGAACTCCATCAGCACACCGACGTTCGTCTATGAAACATACATTAACCCGACTGTTCTCAGTCAGTAATAATTAGATTAGATTTCTCCTTTTTCCTTCTATATGATTATGTTCCTCTGCTGATACAATATGACAACACATTATACTACAGCATTGCTGAATTCCCAAATCTGATAAATCAGTAAAGGTTAAGTACTTGTTTTTGTTTGAAGGGGCCCATTCACTTAGCAGGCATATTAAATAAAAATGTAATACAGAATTATCATTTGGAAATAAAATGAAATTGTCCCCGGCATCATTCTGAAAACATTTCCTTACTCCTGTACGCAAGTGTCACTGACCCCCTGCACCAGGCGTGATGATCTGGAGACCGTGGCAGTACTGCTACCATAAGTTTTAAGTAACTTCAAACATGTTAGATGTAATTTCTGTGTGTGAGTGTGTGTGTGCTTGTGTGCCGAGTGAGAGAGAGCGAGAGAGAGACAGAAAAAGAGATGTGCTACCCTAGTTGTATTGCTTTTAGAACACTTGATCTTGGATTTTTTCCTCTTTCTATGAAGTTATAGAACACACAAATTGTTAATGTAAACAGACACTTGGAAGCAAAATAAAATGTAAAACAGCTGGTGAATAAGAGATACTAAGTCAGAGAGCTGGAGCGGTTTCTCTGGGAAATTTTTTCATTTAGCCAAATTGAACTGATAATGGAAGATAAAACTCGTAGGCTACTGGATTGTGAATGGCACCTTTAAACAGAGCAGCTCTGAAGCAATTCCCGGCTTAAACTCAAATCACGGGTTTATATTAATGCACTTATCATAATATCAAATTTACCTTTACTTAGCAACAGCCAATTCACTAGGGCTGCATCCGAACACTATGTCAGTGTTTTATCAGTATGTATGTCAGTGTACACTCAGTATGTTGTAAGTTTTAACTACCTGATTGTCCATGTAGAACGTTCTATACACATGTGAGTGAGTACATAAACACACAACTGCATCCGTATCACTGACCTCTATTTAATTTGAACTAATTATATTTTAATGACTTTGGGATTCATAAGTTATGTCTTTAACTTGATAAAAACATTTTATTTACATTTACACAGACTCTTTACGCCCATTTTTGTCATGGATGACAAGATTACTTAATGTGGTTCTTCATTATTTACTTAACATTCAAAATGCATTTATCGAGTGTTAAAGTAATTAACATTCATTGTGTATAATTAATTCTGAAGGTCATGGATTGTTCATATCAATTGATGATGTAAATAAACAGAACATTAGCGTAAGGCATTACGTAAAACCCCATTAGCTTTAATAACTGATTATATAAAACACTAAGTGTTATTGCACTCTACTGTATACTACACTGCTCTCGAACGCTGGGGAGAGGGAGAGGAAGAGAGGGAGCGAAGGTCAGGGCAAAGTGTCTCCAGCAGTGGGCAGGACTGACAGACTCCATAGTCCATCAACCTAAAGCAACTGCAAGGCCACCAGTCTCTCTCTCTCTCTCTCTCTCTCTCTCTCTCCCTCTCTCCATCTCTGCCATTTTCCTTAGGCCCTTTCCTGATTTTCTTAATTTTCGCACAAACGTTTCTGCATGATTTCTTTCCTTTTGTCCTTCCTCCCTATCCTACCTTCATGATCCTCCTGCCTTCATGATCCTCCTTACCCCCCTTTTTGATTTTCCCTTGTTTCCTGCCGTTCTGCCTTTTCTTCTTTCGTTTTCACTCCCTTTATGCTTATTTTTACCTTCCTTCTATTCCTGCCACTGTCCATCCTTGCTTTCAGATTTTCCTTCCTTCCTACACTTTGTTTTTCATTCCTACACTTCTTTCCTTTCCCTCCTTTCAACACTTCCTGCTTTTTCCTTCCTTCATACACTTCCTGTTCTTCCTTTCATTCCATCCCTATGAAAGTTCATAAGAAATCATAAGCACTTACCTCTCTGGACCAGCATGGTGACTTCGCTGCCTTTGGGGCACTTGCTGAGCATATCCACCACCTGGTTGTGAGTAAGATTCTGCACATTCCTCTTGTTCACCTCCACGATGATATCACCTTCCCTGAGCCCTCGGCATCGTGGGTAATCCACGATCTGCTTGACACGTTGACCGCCGCCCCCTGGGCTGTCTGCAATGGTGAAGCCAAAGCCCTTGTCTCCTTTCTCCATGTGCACTGTGATCAGCTCGGGTTGCGTGGCGATGGACGACGCCAGGGTCACGGCATCGCCGGCAAAACGCTGCTCGTGTGAACCGTCTAGGGTGGGCTCGTGGGCAGGGCTTAAGGGGCGAGGGGGTTCACTGGCGGTGCCATTATGGCTGCCATGGCTGGATGGCGAATCGTAGCTTTCTTGGCCATTAACGATGATGGGCTCCTTGTCCAATATGGCCACTGAGGTCACAAGGCTTGTGTTGGGGTCATCGGGGTCAAACGGCAGCGGGTAGCCCCGGCACAGCTCCAGGTCCACCATGGAACCGATGGGAATAGACTGGAAGATCTTTACCACCTGTGCGTGCGTGTAGCCCAGGACGCAAGTGTCATTTACACTGACAATTACGTCACCTGAGGAGAAAGATTACCAAGCACTGAGACATTTAGGGTAATTACAGTAGCCTGAAGTGGTAACAGCACATCATTTCAACACATATGTTAATGCTGCTTGGAAACGCAACCCATGATTGGGTGTTTAAATCTCTGGTATGTCCTTTTGTTGCACTACTACAGAATACTGGCATGGAAGCAAAAAAAATTTCATTCCACTGAATTGAAAATGCATACAGTTTTCTAAATGCTTGCAAGACATAATTGGAACCTATTAGGAGAACAGTAAAAGCTAAGACCAATGTTTCACAGAAAGACACTTCAAGTGGAACACATGCATAGAATAATATCTGCTAAGATTCTTTTCACAAAGCAAGATGCTTTTTCAATAAAAATTACCTGCCCATTCAATAACTTCATCATTACAATGAACTAAAGTACCAAACGAAGGCGCTAGCATCCTTCAAAACCCCGTCAACAAAATAGGGAAATGAAGTCAGTCATGATTCGGATTTATACTATAAAACTGTCAACCCAACACAACTTTTTATATAGCTCACCTGTCTCCATCTTGCCATCCAGAGCCGCCGGACCGTCCAGCACCAGACTTTTAATCTGGAGAAACTCGTCTGGTTCGTCTCCACCGACCACCGTGAACCCAAAACCACGCCGGCTTTTCTTCAGCTTCGTGTTAATGAACGTTCCCTTCAATTCGGCAGGGTTCCTGGTAAAGAAAGGCTTCACTCCTGTGAAAAACAATGACCGACAATACTGAATTTCCAGCATGGCTAAGATGGACAGATAATACTTACTAGATGAAACACCTGTAAAGCTACACATATTTTATGCATTACAAAGCAATATCTTAATTATAATCAAGCTGAGGAAAAGGGACCCTGCTTGAGCAAGAAAATGGCATATCAGCTAAGCAGAACCCAAGAAGGGTGCACAGGGAAGCAGAAGACAGCAAGTGAGACTGATGAAGATGTTTGATTGGCTTTGCCACACCTGCTATGAATGACACAAAAAACAAAAAAGAGAGGGGGAGAGAGAGAGAGAGAGAGAGAGAGAGAGAGAGAGAGAGAGAGAGAGAGAGAGAGATCCACAGATCTACATGTTCCCGCAACCATTATTTGACTCTTGTAAACAATGAAAATAATTACGTATCGAACTATTTAGAGCAACCGAGATGAATTAAGAGTCTCTGTACACAGGCCGTGTAATTTATCGAAGAAACTCAGTCAAGCATTTTCAACAGTCAATTTGAACAGTCAATTTCTTTTTTTACCATAATGTTAAAAACATTAACTTACTTAGAACTGGGTTTTCTTTTTGTTTTTGAACACCTGCTTAGCTTCTATCAGACTCAAAACAAAGCAAAAGCAATGATGAGTGAGCTAAAAAGAACAGCGTTCATAAATAAATTTGCTGAACAACATGCAATCCAAATGGCGGATGTTTTTTAGAGCAGTCAACTGGCACTAAACAGGCTGAAGACTGTATATTTATTAAGGCATATAGACTTTTACACAAATATATAAAGCTAACATTTGCCCCCTAATTTAATCATCGCCAATTGACACCCGACAAGGAGTACTTCCCTATCACATGACCACTAACAACAAGGGAGGGTGACAGCAAACCATACTTCTTCCAAGTCATGTGATTCTTTGAAGTGCTGTGCATGCATATTTGGGGCAGCGTAACATGCTTGGAGGATAGCTTTATCCGCCACCTATGTATGAGCTCACAGTCACCTATGCCTGGCTAGTGCTGCAAGTAAGTAACTCAGAGTTCGGTCAATCAACTCTCATGGTCTCCTGGACATGGAAGTCTGTGCTTACAGCTTTTTTTGATGTATTAGCCTCATCAGGGCTAATGCCATGCTAACATCGTGCAGTTTTGTTAATTGAGCAATCTGTTTTTGCCTTTGATCTCCAAAACTGGATGGGTCAAAAAACAATACCTTCTTTGAAAAAATTTAATAATGTGTATGTAAATATGTACTTTCTCTAAAGAAAGATAAAAGTGGACACAAATGGCATCTATTAGAAGGGAAAAGGCTGCTACCACACATTTAAAGGCTCAATGCTGTTCTATCGGTCCTGTCCGCCTGACCATCATACACCTACGTGAAAGCCATTGAACGCTGTGAAAGAGCTGAAAGACCTCATCTGAAGTGATGTTGGGTGACATATGAGAGAGTCATTATCTTATTATTTTAGCCTGAATGTGTTAACTGTGTGTCATTCACAAAGCCTAATAATTGACAGAAATTGGAGGGTTTTCAAAGCACACAAGCGACAGAAGAAGAACAAGAGAAAACGAGCTGAGAAAAGGGAGCGAGAGTGAGAGAAAGAGAGAGACAAATGATCAGTACGTGACGTACTGAAGCATCTGGCTTCTAGCTCAACAGCTCGCTTGGAAACCAGCTCAGAAAAAGGTGTGTGTGTGTGCAGGGGGGAAAGAGTAAACGTAAGCTGATATTGATATTCAGAGTTAAGGTGCAGCCATATTGGTGAATACAAATCACATACGTTTTGCTTCTACTGGGGGTAAAGGAGGCTTGGGGCTTCTTTGCCTCTCCCGATGAATGGTGGCGTAGCTGGCTAGCGATGCTCTTGAAGAGTTCTCTTCTATCCACTCTGAAAGATTAAGATCTGTCTGTCTTACCACAGTTGTACTCACCTTCTTATGCTAATCAATGCAACTGGTTGAGTTAGAGCCAAAATAGGTGTCAGTTACTATGCAACACCTGCACTGATTTCAGGTGCAATCTCAGCACTTCAGTGATCAATAACAGAATGACATTTCCAAAAATGTGTGCCAGAGAAAAAGAGAGATAGGAGGAGGTAAGAGGAAAGGTGGTGTGACAATGAAGGTGCTGTTTAGAAGGCAAGATACAGGGCCTGAGCCAAATCCCATGAGGACAAGCCTGCATTTAAAGTGGGGCCTTTCACAGGGTATGTTAAATGCAAAATAGGGCAGGGACAACTCGCCTGATACAATCCTGATGTTAAGAACAGGAGGGCAGTTTCATAGTGTCAAGTCTGTCCATGATTAAGCTTACACGATAAGTAATATATGGATGGACCCAGTGACCATAAAGTTCACACTGTAGGCCTAACAATTACTGACCTTCGCCCATCTGTTCAGTCCCAAGTACCCTATCCATCAGGGGAGAGGAATGTACATAGATATATAGATATACAGGGGAAGATATATGATATACGGATAATAGATATATGGGGCAGCCGTAGCCTAATGGTTAGAGAAGCAGCTTTGGGACCAACAGGTCTCTGGTTCGATTCCCGAGCCAGCAGGAAAAATGTGTGGCAGTTGGGGAGTGAGCAGCACCTTCCCTTCCTCCAACTTCATGACTGAAGTGCCCTTGAGCAAGGCACCTAACCCCCAACTGCTCTTCGGGTGCCTCCAATGTGTGTGGCAGCCCACTGCTCCAAGTGTGTGTGCTCACTGCTTACGTGTGTGCTCACTTTGGATGGGTTAAATACAGAGGTAAAAATTTCCCTTGTGGGATTAATCCAGTATAACAAAACAAAAAAAACAAAATACAGTATATGTACACCAATCAGCCATAACATTAAAACCACTGGTCCTGTATTGTGGAGGTCCACACAAAAACAGCTCTGACCCATTGAGGCATGAACTCCACAAAAACTCCTCTGAAGGTGTGCTGTGGTATCTGGCACCAATTTACTATTAGATCCTGCAAGTTGCGAGGTTGAGTCCCCATGGATCAGACTTGTTTGTCCAGAGTATCCCACAGATGCTTGATCAGAGAGAGAGATCTGGGAAATTTGGAGGCCAAGTCAAAACCATTCCTGATCCATTTTTGAGGTTTGGCTTATAATCATCCTGAAGGAGGTCACTGCCATTGGGGAACACTGATACCATGAAGGGGAGTATTTGGTCTGCAATAATGGCTTCTTAGGTGTTACGCGTCAAAGGAGCATCCATATAATTGGCACAACCCAAGGTTTTCAAGCATAACATTGTCCAGAGCATTATACTGCTTTAAACAGCCTGCATTCTTCCTTCTTCATAGTGCATCCTGGTGCCGTCTCTTCCCCAGGTTAGAGATGCATATGCACCTAGCCATCCATATGATGCAAAAGTTAATGTGAATGATCAGACCAGGCCACCTTCTTCCATTGCTCCATGGTCTATTTCTGATACTTAGGCTATGTCCTTGTGAACCAGTGTCAGAATGTATTCACTGATAGTGACTTTAAAACACTTCTGTAAGTCGCTCTGGATAAGGGCGCCTGCCATATGTTGTAAATGCAAATGATGCTCACATGACCATTGTAGGCACTTCTGATGGTGGACAGGGGTCAGCATGGGCACTATAGTAGGTCTTCTGTGGATTGAACCAAGCAGCATAGCTTTCACTCCCCACATGCATCAGCTTCACTGGTTGTCCTTCCTTGAACCAGTTTTGATAGACACTTACTGCTCAGATGCTTGCATCTGCCCATTTTTCCCCACTTCCAACAAATCAACTTCAAGAATTGACTGTTCACTTGCTGCCTAGTATCTCCCACCACATGACAGGTGCCACTATAACAAAATATTCAATGTTAAACATTTCTCCTTTGGTTTTAATGTTCTAGTCGATCAGTGTATATCATATATTTATACAGGTTGGTAATAGTAGTGTTTACAGAGGTAAAGTTGCTCATATTCAGTTGGGTTACGCAGCTACCTAAACTGCATGCATTGACTTCACAACCCCCAGGGTTGCCATATTTTTCATGACATTATGTCCTCTCGATAACATCAAGACTACAGCCTTGAAAAACAAGCTCTCGTCTCAAGGCCAATAAATAAATAAAAATCGAGGACAGAAAATATGGACTGAAAATGAAAAATGGCAGTCAAATGTAATGTAGATATGATGTTATCTTTGAAGAAGAAGAAGGTAAGTTAAACCTGAAATCCATTTAACAGGAGTGTAGAACATGGGCATGATATGGGGTGAACTGCACATAAGAGTATTGCATTGATCAAGTGATTTCAAATTTCAGATTTCAAAGCAGAAAAATCATTTTTAGTTCATTATGAGAAAAAATTAAACTTAAAATTCTCAAGAGAGATTAAATATTATTTCATTTGATTTGTAGTAAATTAAAAGCAAGATATTTTCACTTGAAATACTTTTTTTTGCAGCATGGCTTCAAGCAAACATTATTCAAGGACTTCTTCAGCTAGTCATAAAAACATCATGATAACAGCCTATTCAGAGTGATGGACAAGTCCAAGTCTTGGATCCACTGCTCACCTTCTGCAGGCTGCGACTGCTCCAACTGCTTCTTCCTCTTAGCTTCCAGTATAGGATTCTCATACTGCGTCTTTCTGTTGATGTGACTAATAGAGGGAGAGAGAGAGAGAGGAAGAGAAAGAAAGAGAAAAGATGGTAATTCAGAGGTACAATAAAGTACTTGTCAATTTTTCAGTTTTGGTGAATGAGATGTGGCCTCCGCTTGTAACCATGATTTGGTCAAGGCAGAGGCGTGTCTTTGCACATTTTATTTTTTTTAAATCATCATATCTCATACCACCCACCCACACCCACACCCACACCCACACACACCGTCTTGTTTTCATAACTTCAGGGGACAATAAAAAGATTTACATTCATTTCCTGGAGACTTACCCTAACACTAACCATAACTACTACTCGCCCAACCCAAACCCTTACCCTAACCTAACCTTTCCTGTACCTGAAAACTTGTCTTCACCCTTAAGACACCCAATTCACTAGTGAATAGCCAGTGTGTTTTAGCTTCCATTAGAAGTTCATTTTGGCCGAATACAAAGGTTTCCTGGTGAAACCACCCCAGCTCATGGGCTTAGTATCTCTTATTCACCTGTTTTACATATTGTTTATGTTCTGTGTCATACACACAAATTATAAGTTGCAAACCATGTCCTTTTTTCTCTGTGTACAGGTTTTCACAATTCACACTGGACTCAGACATGATATACTTAAGAGCTCTGCTGATCCATAAACAGCACTGCATGTCTGTGTGATTTTGTAAATTAGGCTTTGAATTACAGTAAATAGGATCATATCATCACAGAAAAGTGGAAATGCACACCAGACAAAATTCCTGGCATACTTTTCAGAGTCAGACACTGCGCCACAGTAAAAAATACCTACACTGTAGTGATGTTTATGCATAACACACACGCACGTACATACATGCATGCACATGCGTGCACACACGCACCCTAGCAGGATGGAATAGAGACAGTGGAAGATTTAAAGATGATATAGACTTGTTCTTCTTGAGTACAGGTCTGGGCTTCTGTGTGAAGTTTTATACCATAATTAAAACACAAAAATAAACCCTGAGGGAGCCAGAGGTGTACTGTGGGTGGACTTATTTCACTACTTACTCTACGTAATAAACTCCATACACTGGATCGTCGATCCTTTCCCAGCCGGTAGGCAACTCTGGAGAGAAGAACAAGGAGAAAAAAGAGGAAATGAGCTCCAGTGCTGCTACTAATGACTGATCATTATTCCTCCTTCTCTCAGCTAGTCTTGTTGTGATCATGCAGGCAGGAGAAAAATAATACACCTTGATCTTTCATAGCAGACGCAGACCGAAACAGAAGCTAACACAGAACCTCACAACAGTCCCGAGTCCACTACTTTTGAATTGAATTAAATAAATAAATAAATAAATAAATAAATACAAAAACGCTTCTGAAACAGAAATCTTTATTAAAAAAAAAAAAAACAAGAAATTCACTGAAAGTCAAATGCGCCACAAAAGGTCTTTAGTTTGTGTCACTGGGTAAATGCTTAATGGGAAACTCATCGTTTCTAGTGGGGGGGGGGGGGGGGGGGGGGGTTTTAATTCACTCTTTGCCCCCCCCCACCAAACCCCTTTTTCCCCCACCCCCCCCTTTTCGTTCCCTTCCCCCCCC
>JBCNYH010000023.1:17385113-17395628 GCA_039654325.1 Tandanus tandanus | reverse complement strand
CTCCCTGGTTGGTGGTGGTCGTGTGATAGGGAAGGCAATACTTGATGGGTGGGAATTGGATACGACTAAATTAGGGTGCAAAAACGGGGGAAAATTTAAAAAAACAAAAAAAAATGTGTTCACGAACGGATGGGCACAATGTTTGCGACACAAAACTCAGATCATTGCTATATCAATTTCTCTTAAGTATGGTGTTCCACTTGCGCGGCATGATTACCTCTGTACATCACTGGCATCTTCCTATTAGATAAAAACAATACGTTTATATTTGATGTTGATGTTTTTGGCATGCTGTGTTTCAGGATTTAATACTTTTAATTTACTCAGGTATTTGTCATAATTTGGTGTATTTTTGTTGAAAAACTATACACCCATTTATATCCAGTTTCGGCACACTTCCTTGCATCATATCACAAATTTTAAGTTTTACTATGCTACTTTCAGGAACGTTTTTAGCACTTTTGTGTTTCTATGTTTTAACCTATTTTTTTCTTCAATACCCAACCATTTCCAGGCATTCTCGAGAAAGACTTTGCCAAGCCCCATCAAACTTCGCGTATTTGGACATTGCATATTATTCAGAAGCCTACAGTTTTTCAGAACGTTACATTGCAATTTCATGGGTTTATCAGCATTGTTGTCTAAACGTTATCAATAGGTAGTATACACTGACATCATTAGATTTTGTGCACCAGTGTCACCATTTTGGAAGCTAAACAAAGCCTCAATAAGACCCTGACGCATTTGCCAAGACAGCTTTTCCAATCGACTAATTAACAATAAAATATGTCAATGCCGACTAAATACATCGACTCACTGGACAAGGGAAGTAGGGAGAGATATCTGGAGAAAACCACTGAACCACCACTGCCCATACAGAATGGATTAGATTGGGTGGATTTCACTTTGTTACAGAAAGAGGTGAGTAAGCCCTAGGGCATAGACATAGCTAGTCACTAGTCATTGCCTAAAGCTGCAGTTATGGTTATGGTTGGTTATCTTTATCCCTATCCTGCTTCTCAGATTAAGGGTAACGATGCGTTTTGCTGTTTTTAAACTTCCCAAGTTTGTTTTGTGCTCAGATGGTCTACCTCCACTGTGCATTCTCAGGATTGTCTTTGTCGGTGTGTCGATCACTCTGTAGTTAGATCGTATTGGTGGTCAATTACCGCCGGAATTCTATAGAGAGACTTTGCAGGAGTGTTTGAACAGATGACCACTGCAGAGAAATTGACCATTCTGACTCAAAAGGATGTGATGAAACAGTAAGATTTTAGAATCTTGCTGTCGAAAGGAGTGTTGATTATTGAAGCATTGTTTTGGTTATCTTCCAAGATGGCAAATAGACACAACGGCCACATTTCTGTGATGTCATGATAAAACCTATAGCTGGTGCTCAGTCCACACCCAGTGCTGATGGCTGCATCATGTGAGTTTTAAAAACGGGGTGGTGGAGGTGACACATAGAGCCTACATTCTGTCTGTCATATGCTCGGCTTTGGCTGTAACAATTCGAAAAATACTACGTTTTATTAAAAAAAATAAAAACAAAAAATGTAAACCTGGGAAGCCTCCTCTAGTTTTACACAGGTGTTTGCGCTCCTTTACCCTGGCCCATTTAGAAACTGGGGCTCTCTTTAAGGCTCTGTGTTTAGGGAAGGAATAGGGGCTCTGTTAGGCTTCACCTAACAACAACAAAAAAGCTTTAAAAAGCCTAGCTTCATGAATCCTGAGAAATATTTAAATCCATAGACCCAACACTTTGTGTGTAAAATTTATTTCAAATGAATGACTCTAGAAAGTAAATTCTTAGCCATGTCAAAAGCCATGACAGAGTCCCTTTCAAGGGGCTGCTGCACAGAATGGGAATTCTGAACTGGCTTTGTTGTTGTTGATTATAGCATTATAAACATAATTACAATAGTATATGTCTTATATCATGAAGATAAAATTTCTAAACTTTCCAGAAATATCGTTTATTTTTTGCCCATGGCGTACTAATCCTTGAAGTGTAAATAGATTAAGAGTGATGCAAAACTCCCAATCCGGAAATGACCGTACATATTCTTATATAGTATTCCATGGTAGTGGCACACTTCGAGAGGAAGATGTATTTATTTTGACACGCAGTTTCATGAAAAGGAATGGAAACATGACAGAAGACTTCTGGATATCGGCAGGCAAGTAAATAAAATAATAAAACATCAATAAAGTAAATATTCTAATAGTTATTTGCTTTGACAGTTCTGCGTAACCCTATTATCACTCACGCTGGTAGTTCCATTAGAAGCATTACGGTAATGTTTTTGTTAAACAAACTTCAGCCGGGAAAAAAAAAAAGCAGCTCTAATGTAAACACAGCCATCTTTTTTGCTTCAAAATTAAATCCACTAATTATTTTTGTTAATTTAATTAATTATTTGCTAAAATCTTAGCAATGGGGTCGAATTGGGGGAATTTATTTTACGCACACAAACTACATACATTTATGTATTGAATTATGCAATAAACCAGATTTTGATAATATATAAATAAATGGAGGAGCAGCAGTAGCTTTAAGAAACATACATAATTATACAGTATGTATGCCCTCAATACAAACCTGTTTGTGAAGAAACGCTCTATTTTTGTAAATAACCTCCATAAATATCAAGTGAACAGTACTTTAAAAAAGAAATGCCTGGTGCAAGTACCGAAATGTTAATATTTCTAATTCTGGTAACAGTTGATTATCAGAAAAAAGCCCCCAAATTCCTAATGAACGCCTTTAAACACACACGTGCAGCTTATTGACAAAGATCAAGACCATCCTCTCAGACCAAGATCCCTCTCAGAGCTAACGCTCACATCTGTGAGGCTTGATTCAATTTTTCATGAGCGTGACCCAGTGAGTGATATCGGCCACTCGAGTTCTCTCAGCAGGCTTTCCACTCCCTCGCAGTAGTTTTCTCGGCTCCATCTTGCATGGATGTTCATCCTTCAGTTCTTTTGTTTTCCATGTACCCTGATTCTTCTTTTCACTATTTTACCTTGATTTCAAATGAATGAAATAAGAATAATTATCATAATACTCAGAGCTGGAAGATGTGATGATTAGGCCCAGAATCAGAGTCAGTGTGGAAAAACAAAATTTAAACACATGTGAAAGACTTGAACATACAACATTATCTCTATTTTTGATTCTAGACCAATATGGGATGTATACAGAATCCTTCAAACACAAGCAGATCAAATAAAGTGTGGTTCTCATATCGCATAACCTTTAGCTGAACCACAGGAATCATATGTGTATATCCATTACAGTAAGTATGTTCCTTTTAATCTTTCATCTTCCTAATGGTTCTGTACAGTTTATCATGCTCCCTATAGTCCCATACAGCGTTTTCCGCTTCCATGCAGCTTGCTATATATCCACAAAGATTGATCTCTTAGAGTTCTTTGTGTTGCCAGTGGTTTTCTAAACTTTGTTCCATAGTATTCCTCATGGGTACTGAAGTTCTCAAGTTCTCAATAGGTTCAAAGACCCTTGAGTTCCACATGTCCCCTGGATAACTGCCCTAATCTACACTCAACATGGCTTTCCCTGTACCATGCAATTCAAACCCAGGTTTCCAAGGGTTCAATAGTATTCCCCATTGTTTCTGTATGTTTGTGTTTACTCTGGTTTCAAATACCTCCCCATGTTCTCCTCTGGTTTCAGCTCTTCCTCATGTTCACCACAGTTCACCCTCCTTTCCAAGGCCCTGTATGGTTGATTACATGTCCCCAAGTTCCAAAAAATGTAGTGTTCCTTATGGTTTGCTCTACTTCTACAGGAATACCTAAGTTGACCCTTCCCAATATATCCTGTACTTTTTAAGAGTTCAACATGGTTTCAAACAACTGCACATTCTCCATGTGTTTCCCTAATGGTTTTCCATGGTCACTACAATTCATGCTTCCATGTATGATTTCCAACTTTTGCCAAGAGACAACTTGGTGGTGTAGCAGTTAGCACTTTTCCCTCTTCTGCCAAGCACTATGCCTGGTGTGGGTGTTCCTGTGTGGAGTTTGCATGCCTTCGCAGTGCTTGTGTGTTTTCCTCTGGGTACTCCAGTTTCCTCCCACAGTCCAATGAAATGTACATTAGGCTAACTGGATATTCCCGATTGCCCATAAGTGTGAATGTGAGTGGTTTGTGTGTGTATTGGCCATGCAATTGCCTGGCAAACTATTCAGGGTGTACCCCGCGTTCACCAAATATGACTAGGATGGGCTCCAGCCTCCCCATGACCCTAATAAAGGATAAGGTGGTTTGGAAACTTCCCATGGTTCCTACACTTCTCTATGTTCACTGGGGTTCCAATCAGCTCCCAAGTTTCCCTTTGCTTTCAGAACTCTTTGTGGTTCTTGAGCTTGTTTTACTTCCTCAAAGGTTTCCTATGCCTCGACACATTCCCTTAGGTTCACTGCGATTCCCCATGGTTCCTGCCGTTCGCTCTGTTCAATGTGCTTTGTTTGCTTTACTTCCCCAGGGTTTAGATTTCCCCATATTCTCAACAATACTTAGAGGTATTCTGAAGCTCCTTGCACTTCAGTTTCGCATGGTTTCCAGCCCCCTACTACAACTTTAGTACTACTCCATAGGCACTACAGTCCGCTCTCCTTCCAAGTGTAGTTTACGGTTTTCTATACTCCTCCAAATACTTTCTCATGGTTGCACATTTCCAACATCTTGCCATGTTCTCTGATGGTTCGAAACAATCCTCCACATTCAACAGTTTACACTTCTTCCTCAGTAATTTTACACTTTGCAATGTTTCAGAGTTTCCCCAGCAATGCGCTACAAGTACTTCCTACAGTTTCTTGCATCATCACACCAGGATAAAAAGGAACCAGCAGGGATGAATCCATGCTTGACGGTCTACCAATAGTGACAAAATCTGTGGAGTTTCACTTGTTGGCCATGTTCACCAGACAAGACCAAATAATCCTTAATTTGTTTCAAGACACAATGAGGTAAACATCTTTTATTAATTTACCAGGATTTTATGATGGTATCTGGTAAAACAAGATGCCAAGTTCTCTTCCAAAGCATTCGCAGTTCACTCTGTAGTTCTTGACAGAAAAAAATTGCCCCAGCAAATACAAATCTGCCATTGTTTTAACTTGCAGTGAAAGTTCCCTTCTCGTTCCGACTGAAACATCTGAAACCACTACAGCTTCTGAATGTTTATGGAACAAAATAGCTTCAGGGCGTTTTACTCAAAGTTCAGCTCCAAATTCAGTCATAAACATTTCTGAAGCACATAAAAACACAATTGTACAGGAGGAGCTACTGATTCAAGTTAAATCTACAAGGTGTGCTATAAATTTTTATTAATATGATGCAGGTCCTAATGTGAATTGACCTCCAGGTAGTTCATACTCTCTGGAGATTTCAAAATTTAATTTATGGTCAGTTGTGATTGTTATAAACATATCCAGGCAAAACGCAAAAGCAATTTATGGCTGTACCTTTGCAGCTGAATCAGTGAAGGCATTGCTTTATACTAGCCTCAATCTCGTCTTGGCTATTTTGATAGGTAGTGTGTTTGAACCATTTCATTGTCTTTAGTAATCGCAATCCCAACGCAGTCTGAGGCACAGTGTCAAACTACACTACTACGGTGAAGCTCTAATAAAACATCAATCAAACTTAGCTTGTGCCAGAAACATTGAAGGGCATCACACTGCAAAAGTCCGGACGGATGTATTTCTCTATTCTTGCTTTTGTCTTCGGGCTTTAGACAGTTCAGCATAGTTTCTCAAAACCTGATGCCCACATAGCCAGCTGTCTTATACTAGCACTTTAACCAGAAAGAAGATTCACTTCAGGAAACATGGCCGACTGAACAAAGTGTACCATATCTTAGCTATTTTACTCTTGCAGTGCTACCAAATATTCCTGATGAGATCCTGTAGTTCAGACTCTTCCTCATGCTCCCCATGGCTAGAGATCAGCATGTTCTCTACACTTTCTTAAATGTTCTCTGCAGTTCCATCGATTGTCCATGTCTCCTATGGGCCTCTGTATTTATCCTCGTTTCCCTCATCCCGTTTCCAAGGTTCACCAAGACATCGCCTAATTCCCAGCTTTTCCAAAACATCCCTGCTTTTTAGGTTCACCAGATTCCCCATGTATACTGCCTTTCCTATCATATTCGCAAAACCCAATACTCTTTGCAATATTTCATCCAGTCCAGTCAACAACCAGTCCTCAAAAGCTTTCTAGAATTTCCCCTTTTCCAGATATTACTATGAACGTATAGTTCCTTATATAGTATAAAATTCCTTATAGCGACAAATTGCTATCAATCTTCCCCATGTCTCATGTATCTTCTTACTGTTTATACCCCCATATTCCCTTCAGCTGTACACACTCCTTGTTATCTATTTGTTCTCTTACATTTCAACATGAGCCTTATAATTGCTGTCTCATAATACATTCCCAGATTCTTGACTATTTCCAAGAGTACACCATTCTCTGTGTAGTTCCCTACAGCCCCTCATATTCCTTGTGATGTCCACACTTTAGCTACAGATTTATATCGAGTACAAATGTCTCAAGAAGTGTGATATTAGGCTCACGCCCCTCCCAAGTCAGAAGCTTAGGGACACCTGATATGCTCTTTGCAGGAAGGATTCATAGCAACATCAGCAACATCCATAATTAAAGTCAATCAGGTTAGCTTGACTCTAGATTTGGATGTGGTGTCTGGCACTTAAAAGGTCTATCAGGACGGTCCAAGTAGAAAAAACAACCACAGTTTTGGAGATTGGCCAGTGTGCCAATCCAGTGTTAATTAGCCACCATCTACTGGTGTTTACAAACACATTTATGATCTTTTTAGGCAATCTAGGCATTAACAAATTGTGAAGATCAAAAACTATGCTTCATAGCAAAAACAGAAACCAGAGAGATGGGACCAGAGTGAGAAAGGGATTTGGCTCACAGTAATTCTTGTGTTTGGAAAAGGAAAGGCTGTGGGATGAAGAGGCTTTGGGATGGGAGCCCATGTTGTCTGTGACAGACAGGCCTTCTGGCTCAACTCAAGAGGGAGCCATCTGTCCTAGCAAAGGGTTAATCCACAAACAGCCAGCCATCGTTCCAGCATTTTCATCCTAAAACCTTCCAATTCCAACTCGCGCTAATCAACTCGATCCTGCTGCAGCAGACAGATCCTCATGTAGTGGTATGATTAGACCATATACTGTGAACCTCTTAGGACTCACATAACCAATGCTAACAATGAGTGTCATTTAAACCACTATGACAATGTGTATTATTCCCAATCTATAACCAAATTTGGGTAAGCACTGGAACTTTCCTCTGTTCAGATATCATTTTAAGGCAAATATCATTCATTTGAACAGTACAGATGTGCAAAGGGAGGGAAGAGCAGACATTAAGCACAGACCTGTAGGCTACATAAAACTCAATTACCCAGAAAGCTGGATAAAATGCAGTCCAGACACAAAAATGGAGCTCTTTATCCCAGTGAATGCACATTTTCTAAAGGCAAAAAATACTACACTGTATAAAATAAAAAAAGGAAAGATTGAGAATGAGTCGGCACTGGAGAGGCAGTGTAGAGGGGTTGAAAGATGCCGACATCCTTGAATCCATCCTGATCGCTTGCCACCCAGTGGCAACACACACATAATGGCCTCCAATATGTCAGTGATCATGGCTTAACTCGGAGCAATGGCACCTCAATCTAAGCAAACACACACATACACACACACATGCACACACACCCAAAACACTCACTAAATGTCTGCATGGATGGTTTGTATACCAAAGACACAGACACTGGCATGTGACATTGTTTTCAGCTTCTTACACACGCCTTCTTTCCTTCATCCTTCAATCTCTCTATTACACTCTTATTATTCCAGACTCCCCACCTCCACCCATCAGATCCCGGAAGCCAAACTGTCACCATCAACATCATCATCAAATAAGAAGTCTCCGCAAATACCTTGGAAATTTCAGATATCCAAATGCCAGCAAGAGGCTACAGGAAGAAATGGATCAAACACAGTAAATTATCTCCTTCTTCTGAGAGCATCGGGTGCTCTGATCGCTTCAAGCACTGCCTAGTCTGTCCCTCCTCCTCCCTTTCTTTCCTCTTGCTCTTTCGTTCTCCCTCTCCTCTGAGCCAGTCGGCCAGTCCAGAGCTGAAGCTTAGCCAATGTGAGAGACTCGCACAGCAAACACCGTCTGACAGAGAGAAGCTCGCTCACCCACATTCACCCGC
The DNA here is from genome assembly GCA_039654325.1 of Tandanus tandanus. NCBI lineage: Eukaryota > Metazoa > Chordata > Actinopteri > Siluriformes > Plotosidae > Tandanus > Tandanus tandanus. The sequence goes on along the minus strand of JBCNYH010000023.1, from coordinate 17,387,346 downwards.
CCACTTCTCTCCCGCTCACTTGCTCTCTCTCTCGTCCCCCACCTCTCTTTCAGACACACATGCTCCTTCTGCAAGCAAGACATTCTCATAAATCTCCGTTTCGCACACACAAGGCATGTGACCAAGCAAATAGGCAGCCGGCAGTTGGAGAGAGAAAACGGTGGACCAGAACAAACATTTCAAGGAGACGGACGAGATGAAAGGCTTGCCGCATGCACCTTCCTTTGTTTTCCTTTCACCAAACCACTCCAGGGCGGTGGGGTACAGCTACGAGGCGTATCATAGTCATTACATTACTCATCAATACACAGCTGTTAAATTATAATCCGACTATAAATCAGTTATTATTTAGACCACAGCACTGCTAAAGTCTTTCAATGTCAATTCAATTTCTATAGCAGCAGTTTAGATGAATGAACCGCTATTGTTTCTATGGTAACAAGTTGCACAGGAGCCTACTGTATATTGTAAATGCTTCAGGATATTTAAGTCTTAAAACATGCAAAGAAACCCAACGAGAAACCAAATAATCATTGTTATTGATAGGAGATGTATATTTTGTGTTCATGGAAAGAGTCTCCAGTGTTAGAAATAGCAACCTTCAGTCAGCCATTGCAAAGGCCTCAGTTTGCTTATTTATTTGAATGTATTCTTGCAAGGGGTATAATCCAGTCCCTCGAGGAATTTGCAATGTCGTGATCACATCAATTCGCACAAATTCAACCAATCCTTGTGCAACCTTGCAACTTTTTCCACCTGAGTTTTCTCCCCCAAATTTAGTCGTAGCTAATTTCCACTGGTCAAGTATGGTCTCCCAATAATTTGCCCACCACCAAGGTAGGGTTCGAAAGCAAGCACGTGTCCCCTCCATGACATCTCAAGCTGCTACCTGCATCTTTATGAACTGCTGCACATGTGCATTCAGGGGTGGCCTAACACACTTGGAGGGAAAGCACTATCCACCCCCTTGTATGTATGAGCTCACAGACTCCTATGTTTGGCTGGTGATTGCATTGAGGGAGAGCAAGGTGAGCGTATGTCATCCCTCCCTTATGAGAGCTCGGCCAATTAGCTCCCGTAGATTCGTGGATAGCAGCGTGCATCAACTTGGAGTCTGGATCTGGATCTCCAGGATGATAGTCATGCACCTTGTTAATGTTCTACACAGGAGTTACAAACACGTAATTTTTAAACAATCACCACAACTTTTCCACAAATCACTGTATTATACTGCGGGTATCAACAATCATAGCAGTCCCCCACGCAAACGTAGAACCATACGTGCTGATATATCACTTATGTGTTTATGCTTTTGAAGACATCAATATGTTGATTATTTTTGCAATTTTTACATAATCCTGCGATTTCACTGCAAAAAACACCTAAAAACATTGCAACATGCATCACAACCTTTTTTGAAAATCTGCCGCAAAATATGCCTTTGTAAACAGCAACAATTACAAAAAAGTCTGCAAATTCCTGGAGGGACTGATGATGGGAACAAAGCACACAGGAACTGCTTTTATATAAAAATAATCAACATTATTATGGCAATAGTTTTTTTATTGTTGTTAACGATTTTTCTATAACAGTTTTTCCCAAAGTGTTTTATTTCTTACTTATAGCCAAGTCTTACTTAAGACTTGGTGCTGTGTCAGGATAATTCAGTCTACACTGGGTTTCACAAGGGTTTTCTAAACGGTTAAAGGCTCAATTTATTATTATTATTTTTTTAAGGAATATCTGTAAGAGGGGAAAAATGTAAGTTTTCACTGGTTTCTATATGTATACAGTAGCGTGCAGTGAAGATTATACACCACCACTTTTGTCTAAAGGGCTCCTAAAAAAAAGAAGTAAAAAATGACTATTTATATATATATTTTCACTAATAATTTTTTGGTGAAAATATATTGAATAATGTTACTGTAGGCAATGATAACCAAAAAGTATAATGAGGTAAACGTATGGCTAATAAACAAAAACACTGAAAATACCAATTTTGGGGGGGGGAAATACAGTAGTTTGCAGTGATGATTATACACTTAACAAAATGAAAATACCAAGTACTATTCAAGTATTTACTTCATGTAATATTGGATCATATTTATGAGAATAAGTAAACAAACAATATATAGTAATAACAATAACAGTCTTTTTTTTTTTTTTTTTTTTAAGAAAAAAAAGTCAATATTTAGTGTGGCCTCCCTTTATTTTGATTACAGCATTTAACCTT
>JBCNYH010000023.1:17331489-17358233 GCA_039654325.1 Tandanus tandanus | reverse complement strand
TATCTCTCGGGCACGGCGCCCATTTTGATATATATCTGTATATCGGGAGTTGGGGTTGTGTTTTCTCTCTCTCTCTCTCTCTCTCTCTCTCTCTCTCTCTCTCTCTCTCTCTCTCACACACAAACACACAGAGGATGTACATCACCCTTTTATAACATATTAGACATGAAAAAAACATCCTGAGTCAAGCATTATCCCAAGTCTGCAAACTGGATAATGTTCAGTATCCCAGGATAGTGAGCCAATCAGACTGCACTGTTCCTGTGTAGTACATACCAATGACTTGTATTTCCTTATTCAGAATGTGCCAAATTGTACATTATGCATTTTATTCTTGATGTGCAACCTTGTAGGATTTGAATGAAAATGTATTATTGTTATTGCTCTTCTTGTTGTTGTTACTACTGCTCAACTGAGTTTCTGATCTCTTCAGATAAACTCCTACACACACACATCAACATCCAATCCAGGCATCCATAAGACCAGCCAAACAGTTGTGGAGGTACTTCACCTCACCGTGCGTCTTTTTCTCTCGGATTTCTCTCACTCTACTGATTACACTTAAAACAAATGAGCTCTTATTATTGAAATTAATATGACAGTCCAGTGCAATGACGAGCCCAAAGGATTTTCTGACCCCAAAAAAAAAGCAACAGCTTAAAAAGTATTTTTAACACGTGAGTACAAAATAAATGACCTCGGAGTCAATGTTTTCGACTCCTTTTGCATGCTCGATGTTCATCAGAGGAAGAGCAGCATTCCTGTTAAAGCACATCTGAATCAGTTTCATTCAAATAATTCAGTTGATCCCAGGCTCTGGTGTTTCTGTATGGAGTTTGGATGTTCTCACTGTGATTGTGTGGGTTTCCTTCGGGTACTCCGGTTTCCTCCCACAGTCCAAAGACATGCACATTAGTATAAATGGCTGTTTCAAATTACCCCTGGGTGTGAATGTTTTGCATATGCATGTTGCCCTGCAATGGGCTGGTGAGCTGTTCAGGGAGTACCCTGCCTTCACCCAGTGTCCGCTGAGATCCGCTCCAGTCTCTCTGCATCCATAATAGTAGGATTAAGTGGTTCAGCAAATGACTGAGTGAGTCAGCAATGAATCAGTTGAGTTGAACTGAATGTCCTTCAAAGAGCTTCAGTGCTAATGTTATACCAAATACGCAATCTGTTGAATACAGGACAGATTGGATACGAAGCCACACACAGACACTACACACACACACACACACTACAGTGTTCTACTATTGGATGGGCTTTCATACCTGTTAATCTATGTAAAAGTAAACAAGCTCAAATAGGTATGGGGGTGTGGAAAGACCACAAAATACCCCAAGCCCAAAGAACACGACTCACACCAAATAAACACTACAATAATTATATAAACAACCTGTTTCAAACATATCAAGCACCACATCCACAATGTTTTATCTCCACCAAGAAGGTTATGTTTTTGATTAGGTTTGGGTGTTTGTTAGCAAAGAATTTTATTTGATTTTCATGAAATTTCTACCAGAGGTGGTGCTTTGGACAGAAAAGCCTCCATTAGATTTTGCAGATGAGAGATTTGAGAAGTTCTGGATCAATGTCTGCATCTAGAATTTTTTTTAAGGTTTTTTGACACTGTGAGATCAGACGTGAAGTGTTTTATTACAGCAGACCAGCCGGGGAAGCTTTTTGTTATTTTTACAGCTTGGTGGAGGTTTGTTCCCTCTCCGAGTGCTATCGAGTTTTCTTCTTTTGTTTCCACAGTGCTACAGCTCTGTCCACTGGGCTTGATTTACATTTAAAAAAATAAAAGAAAATAAAAAACAATGCTGCAACCCAAAAGACACGAAAGCTTTGATTAATTTCTTGTGGTCAGAGTCGAATCGCATTCTCGCTTTTTTTGCTATGCGCATGCATGCCACTACAGGTTTGTTCACCCTCTGATTATTTACTTATGTGGATGTGTACTTATCTGATTTATTTATGTGGATGGTGGAGGAAGCCTCAGACTCTTTCTGATGTGCGAGACTGCGGTTTCGCCTCAAGAACCTCCTTGATACAGGCACTCACACCAGAGTTCTACTTAAACAGGTTTTGAACAAGACAGAGCACTCGCATGATGTCACTGGATGAGTAAAATCCAATCCTCACACACTGACTCCTTTTATTAAATCTTTTATTTAGGAAAAGTCTGGTTTATTTTCCTTTTATTGTCGTGCATTTTACTGATCCATCACATCTCTTTCTCATCTTCCTCCATCTGCCAGAGGAAAACACTCATCCCTGCAGCGTCAGGAGCTTCTGGGTTTTCCTAAGATGCTATTACAACTGATCCTACAACTTAAGATAATTAATTTAATTTTAGGATGTTGTGGAAGCATGTTGTGGAATACCTTAATATACTGAAAGTATGCATGTCTTCATTCATGTAGGAAAAGAAAGAAGATGTTCCCACCTGCTATGAAGCCCTTATTTATTTGTTTCTCTAGCTGGTGAGTACAGTATGGAAACTGTTGATCTTGTTTACATTCAACAAAGATGTCAAGGCATGTGCACACACACACACACACACACACACACGCACACACGCACACACGCACACACGCACACGCAGAATTGTTTTGGCATCTGTGGGATATAAATCATTGATGCTCAGGTCTTAAATTTGATTGGCAGAAAGATGTTATTTAAAAACAAAAATGAAAAAGCTCTCCGGCTGTAGCACAAACAAATTGGAACTCCACCCCCGCAGCTGAGTTTACCTCCACCTACTCCACAATTTAATGAAAATAAATGGTAAAAGGTGCACAAGATGCTTGGGGGTGGTGGTGGTGGTGGTGGTGGTAGGGTCTGGGGTATACATATGTGGATCAGGAGTTGCTCAGCATGTATTTGAAAATGAGCGCGGTTTCACAGGCGCCTACTCAGAAGCGGTGACTGGGTGAGGTCAGGCCGCCCACGTCCGCCTCTTTTCGAACTGCTGAACATGTGTATTTGGGGGTGCCTTAACACACTCTGATCCGGCCCCTTGTACGAATGAGCTCACAGACGCCCATGATTGGCTGTTGATCGCTGTGTGTGACAGGGAAGTGAGCTCAGCCAATTAGCTCCCATGGACTGCCGGTCACGGATGGCTGTGGCATTAACCTGGACTCAAACTTGCGATCTCCAGGTTGACAGTCGCGCTCCTTGTCGATGTGCTACTCGGGAGCCCAACGTTCTTTTTAAACGTAAATACAAATTTCATGACATAGGGAAGTACTAAAAGGTTGACTCTTCAGAATGACTTTATCCAGTAGGTGGTGATTTATACTATTTGTAACATTAAAAAAAAAATGTTTATATAAAATAAAATAAAAAAAAAGGGGGGGGGGGTGTTTCCCAGCTAAATACACTTTTAATAATGCAGTAGCTCTTTAAATGCAACTATAAACGTGTTATTTAATTATTAAAGACAATAAATTTACTAAATTGCTTGTTAGTAAATTTTGAGGTAGAAGAGGAATAAAACACTTTGAGACATGCAGTTACTGAAAATTAACCAACTCCGAGGCAACCTCGGAAACCTCAACTCAAAAATATTTACTGATAGATTACTGGAATTCTCCCGTGAAGAAGCTTTGTGTGTGTGTGTGTGTGTGTGTGTGTGTGTGTGTGTGTGTGTGTCTTGGACTCATGGAAATAGCTTTGGCATGTAGGAGCATTCTTTTCTGCGGGATGCGTTTGGATTTTTATGCTCTTCGGAGCAGAACGGGGTTGCGTGTGCTCAGAGAAATGCTTCCTAAACATTCGCAGAACTGTGCTGGAGTCAAGAGCACTTCTGCGATTTCTGTTTTCTCTTCCGATTGCGAAGGTGAGGTGTGTGTGAGAGAGTCTATTAACAAGATAATGAAGTGTGTGTGGTCTGATTGAGTTATATCACTCACGGCTTTCCATCAACTACAAACAGCTCGGCACATGGCCTGTACTTTAACCCTTTATATCCTTCTGTGTGTACGTGATCGTGTATGTGAGAGAGATAGAGAGAGAGAGAGAGAGGGCACCGGGCCGGGCAAAATTAAACAACTCCAACAAATTCACTGATGATGCTTACTATCAGACATGAATTAATTTCAGACGTAGTCACTCAAAAAGAGTGAGACACTGTATAAAGTGACAGAAATGTAGCTGAAAGAAAAGGATGTAAATATAAAAAAGGAAAAATGGAAAATCAGAGATAGAGAGAAAAGTAAGACAAGGAAAAAATAAGAGGTGGAGAAAAGAGAGGAGAAAATGTGAGTTGGAATGTCAGGGCAAGAGGAGGAGAGAAAAGTAAGACAGACAGAGATAAAGAGAAAAGGATAAAGAAAAAGTGTGAGCAATGGACAACAGCGGCAAGAAAAATTACTAACTCATTTGCCAAAGCTTGCAATCCTACCAGGGTCGCAGGAAAACTGAAGCCTACACTGGGCGAGGGCAGGGTACACCCTGAACAGCTCTCCAAACCATCACAGGGCAAACACACACACACACACTCACACAAAACCATTCACACTCACACATACACTAAGGGGCAATTTGGAACAGACAATATGCATGTCTTCATACTGTAGGAGGAAACCGGAGCACTCAGAGGAAACCCACGCAAGCACTGGGAGAACATGCAAACTCCACACAGAAACACCAGAGCCAAGACTCAAACCCACGACCTTCTTGTTGTGAGGTGGACATGCTAACTCCTACGTGTCACCATGCAAAAGAGATTATAAACAGCTAAAAAGAAAAAGAGGATGTGATGGACAAAAGGAAATGGTCAAAGCAATGGATGGAGGAAATGATGACGAAATGGCACTGACATGAAGAAAAATAGTGGGAGAAACAGAGTGAGATCAAAAGAGGAATGGAGAAAGGGAGGGAGGGGGAGAGAGAGAGAGACTGAAAGGGGGAAATGAGCAAAAGAAGAGAAAAAAGCGATGGAATGAAAGAGATTGAGAATAGAGTGAAAGGTGAAGAATAGGCAGAGGAGAAATCAGAACGTCCTGAAAAGGAAGAGCGATTGTGAAAAAGAGAGATGAAGAAAAAAAGAGGCAGAGTTTGAAAGAAACTTCAGAAAAAATCAGAGGGTGAAGGGTTGAGAAAAACGAAGAACTACCACCCATGCGGTAAGGCTACAGTGACCTTAATTATGACCTTTTAAATCTAGTCAGTTCATCCTTGAGACAAGGCGGAAAAGCATAACGCCTCAGTCTCTCAACGTTGTGAAGGCATGAAAATTGACAGATGGAGAAAAGGAGAGGTTCAAAAGAGAGATGGAGGAAAAGGTGGACAAGTGAGAAATGGCAAGGATGTGAATGAGGATGCGTGTATGAGAGAGAGAGAGATACAGTGGAAATAAAAATCCTATTAGGAAATGCATTTGGATTATTTGGCCGGGTTTGAGGGAGTGTCGGGACGAGTGCAAATTGAAACACAACCAGACAATGGACTGGCTGTGTCCCACATGACCAAACAACCTCTCTAATGAGGGCAGATGCTGCTGGACACATACGTGCGTGTGTGTGGCTCAGTCTGGAGGCATTTTATTTTTCTTTTTTCTCTCCATTCCTCTCTGAACGTATCCATTTTCCTGAAATGTCCTAAAGCAGCCTTTTATCTGTCTGGAACCCTGAGGTGGTCTGGGTATCATAACGAAGTCACTGAAAACATGGCTGTGAGTTTAACGGTGTAGCCGCAGACATGTTCGAACGGTGATTCGAATTCTTTCGGATTGATTCGCTGCATCAGTAAACAAAGCGTTCTTGTCTGCTATTTCTATAAACCGCGAGGCATCACATGGCATTTGTTTCTGCTTCGAGATGTCAGCAGAGCAAACACAATGCTCACACATCAACTTTTTAACCTCTCTCTCTCTCTCTCACACACACAGACACACGCACACACACACCATGATCAAATAATTAATGCAAGAGATTTTTTTTTAATTACGAGATCCCTCACTTAACATTTCAACAAAACTTACTGCAATGTTTTACATTAGTGTGTGTGTGTGTGTGTGTGTGTGTGTGTGTGTGTAGAATAGCAGTTTTTTTTTTTTTTTTTTACTAAATGTATGAGAATTCATTCATTCATTAATTTTCCAAGCCATTTAATCCTCAGTAGGCTCGTGGGGAGGCTGGCAACTGAATAATCAGTCGACTGAAAGATGCAGAAGGCAACCATCCTGACCTACAGTTCATTGATGCCCTCCTAACATAGATAGATGAAGTGGAACTGTTGGGAATCACTATACGAAAGGATCTCACTTGGACCCACACTGTGAAGAAGATGGCCATGAATGCTGGAAGGCATCTAGGCCTACTTAGAAGAGCCATGATGTACAAGAGTCATGATGCATATCATGAAAAAATTTCAAAATATTGTTGTATAAATAGCCAAAGTGCCGATATTATTGAGATAAATGGCAGCCATTTTATAAGATAAATGCAAAATATGCTAAGTCCCACACTATTGCTGCACATTTGTCCATAAAACTTGACTGTTATGACTAATTATAGTCGTTTGTTCATAGAAATGTTGAAAAAACATATGATAGGTATATTAACTATGTCAGAACTCAAGAACTATGAAAATGTTAGCGTCTGTTTTCCTTCTATCCTTGTTTATTATAAACTTTCCCACTGTGAGCAAAGGTAGATGCTTTTCATATTATAAATCAGATAACTGTGGTTCTTTTTCAAGATGGTGTAGGGCTAGAAAACAGCTCAAAGATTAGAAATGCTTTAATTTTTTTGTGGGTTTTGTGGGATTTTTAAGTTCTGTGGATTTTTGAAGGCCTTCATGCATGGAAAGCAATTTACAGTGATGCTTGAAAGTTTGTGAATTTCTGCATAAATACGACCTAAAACATCAGACTTTCATACAAGTCCTAAAATAAGATAAAGAGAACCCAGTTAAATAAATGAGACAAAAATATTTTACTTGGTCATTTATTTTTTGAGGAAAATGTTCCAACGTTACACAAAAGAATGTGAACCTCTAAAACACGGATCCATCAGTGTCAACACATGTTTATGGAAGTGTATCATGGCACCAACAAGGGAGATTTTTGAGGACCTCAGAAAAAGGGTTGTTGATGCTCATCAGGCTGAAAAAGGTTACAAAACCAACAGTTTGGACTCCACCAATCCACAGCAAGACAGATTGATTAGAAATGGAGGAAATTTAAGATCACTGTTACTCTCCCCAGGAGTGGTCGACCAACTAATATTACTTCAAGAGCAAGGCATGTCACAGTTTGCAAGATCACAAAGGACGTCAGGGTAACTTCTAAGCAACTGAAGGCCTCTCTTGCTTTGTCTAATGTTAATGTTCATAAGACCACCATTAGAAGAACATTGAACAACAATGGTGTGCATGGCAGGGTTGCAAGGAGAAAGCCACTGCTCTCCAAAAAGAACATTGCTGCTCGTCTGCAGTTTGCTAAAGATCACATGGACAAACCATAAGGCTATTGGAAAAATATCTTGTGGACAGATGGGACCAAAATAGAACTTATTGGTTTGAATGAGAAGTGTTATGTTTGGAGAAAGGAAAACCCTAAATTCCAGCATAAGAACCTTATCCCATCTGTGAAACATAGTGGTGGTAGTATCATGGTTTTGGCCTGTTTTGCTGCATCTGGACCAGGACGGCTTGCCATCATTGATGGAACAATGACTTCTAAAATTATACCAGCAAATACTAAAGGAAAATGTTAGGACATCTGTCCATGATCTGAATATCAAGAGAAAGTGGGTCATGCAGCAAGACAATATTTCTAAGCACAGAAGTCATTGTACCAAAGAATGGTAAAGAAGAATAAAGAATAGATAAAGAAAAATAAAGTTAATGTTTTGGAATGGCCAAGTCCAAGTCCTGACCTTAATCTAATTGAGATGTTGTGAAAGGACCTGAAGCGAGCAGTTTATGTGAGGAAACCCACCAACATCCCAGAGTTGAAGCTGTTCTGTACGGAGGAATGGGCTAAAATTCCTCCAAGCCGATGTGCAGGACTGATCAACAGTTACCGGAAACATTTAGCTGCAGTTATTGCTGCAAAGAAATGTGTCACACCAGATACTGAAATCAAAGGTTCACATTCTATTGCCACTCACAGATATGGAATATTGGAACTTTCAAGCATTACTGTATAACATTTCAAGAACCTACTATGCTTTGGTGGATAAACGGGTTCACTAAGTGTTCTGGTTTCCTGAAGATGCCTGACAATTTTGGAGTTTTCCTTCTCCTAGATGAACTGCCTTTACCCAGCTATTGAGCTTCATCTGCCCAGAGGAACTGGACAGAGATCAGCAGGGGTTTATTTTGGCTAATGGCCATTTTGGTGCGCTGGTGGCCATCTTGAAAAAAAAATGGGCCATATTGGAATTTTTGATGGCTAGCACTTTTTTTTCTCAAAAAGTGACTTACAAAGTACAGTCATACCAAATTTCAAGCTTGTATCATCAACTGAATTATTGTGGCCAAAAATCACATTTAGCTGCTCTACAGGGTGAGGTAACATTCCTGAGGCTGAATGGTCAGGAGGAGTGGCAGTGAACCAGTGGGAGTGAATGAGACTGTGATAAGAATGGAAAAGGAATTACAAAGCACAAAGGTTGTGTGTGTTTCACCTGATTGATCACATGACACCAGTGTGTTTAGTGGTGCATTGACAAGTCCCAGGGTCTTGGTGGGGGTTAGAGTTACACTGATACAGAGTACTGTACAGAAACAGAGTTACAACCCCAAGGTCTCTCTCTCTCTCTCTCTCTCTCTCGCTCTCTCTCGCTCTCTCTCTCTCTCTCTCTCACAGACAAATTTGCACATGAACACTGTTTATGTCTCTTTCATTGTCCCGAAAAAATTATTGATTATCCTCTTCATGAATGATTCATCAGTTCGACATAAAGAATCAATACTGCTGTCAATAAAAACTGCAAATACAACAAAACAATAGAGATCAGCTTCTGGCCTGAGCAACACAAACATTCGGTAAAGCTCACAATACAATATCTTTTTTGAGAGAATCCCTGACACTGCTAGGTTTTCTACCTACCTATGCATTCAAACAATTTTCCAATCAGCTAACCATGCAACAGCATCATGAAGCATAAAATCAGACAGGTCCAGAGACTGGGTTAATGTGTTCATGTAAAACCAAGAGCACTGGGAGAGCGCAAACTGCCACCAAGCTCAGCAATCCTCCATATGAACCACAATTTAAAAAAAATTAATAAATATCAACAATCCTTTCTCACAGTGTTAAAGAATCCTTTAAAATATTCCTGGATCCAGAATTTAATCCGGATCACCTCCAAAACCGAATGGAGTCTTACTTATCCAAATCTCTGGTAGAAATTTCATTTTAAAAAAATCAACACATAACTATTTGTGTAATCCTGCTAACAAAAACATGTAAGCTGAAGGTAAAACATAACCTCTGTGACAGAGCTAAAAATAAATAAATAAACAAATTGGGGAAAATAAACAAACAAACAAGCACATAAATAAACAAATGATCAAACAAACAAACAAATAAATAAAAAGTGGATTTTGGTGCCATGGCTGTTGGCCTTGATGAGAAAGGTCAGAAGTCAGAGAAATGGCTTGACTGATTCGAGCAGAAAAGAAACTCAGATCATTGCTCTTTACATCAGTGATGAACAGAAAAGCATCTCAAGGTGTCAAGATGCACAAAACATTAAACCTTGACGTAAAACAGTAAATTACATCAGGTTGGATTTCTGCCAGATGAACTACAACACTACACCACTACCTTAAAATATCACTTCTATATGGAAGGCAAGGTCTATCAAGGTGAAGTCTGCATGTATATTAAATCTGGGTACTTTCCGAGTCGTGACAGCAGACAGGAGTGTCTAACTGGGACAAAATACAGGGAGTGTATAGCATGTTGGATGCTTTCTCTCTCTGTGTGTGTGTGTGTGTGTGTGTGTGTGTGTGTGTGTGTGTGTGTGTGTGTGTGTGTGTTTTCTGCCATTACTCAGACATTGGTGTAAATAATAGAGACCAGATGAGGTGTGTGTAGGTGTGTACACCAGAGAAAATCTTTAGAGAGACCTGATTAATCAAACTCTACCTTGTTAAGTTATTTTTGATTTAGTAAATGATATTCAACCAGTTGATCTGAAACTTGAAAGCTGAGATCAAATCCCAGCAAAATTCACTAGCTTATCTCTCGTTGCCGTGTATCAACCGGTATTGTTGATGTGCACTTTTTTTTTTTAACATGAGAAATGATGGTAGGCAAATCGTCTATCTACACTCCAATGTCCATCTATGAGAGCTCATCAGTCACTCCGTCGCTTACTAATGTAAGCATAAAGTTAGTATATTTTACTATTGTTTTCTTAGCTTGGATTTGGTCATCTCTTTAAACTCAGCCACTTTCCTCTTTCTTTCCCGAGACACCCACCACAGTAATCACACACGGTTATGCTCATAGCCAGTAAGCTTTTACTTCACTGCCACACAGGGCCAGTTTTACTGCTAAAGAAATAGCCTGGATCAATTAAAGATCCAATAAGCACCTCTGCTTCAGTGCCACACAATGATGAAGTACCAAACTATAGGCCTTACTGGATATTATAAACCTTCTGACGTCTTCCCGTGTGTTTATTTTTCAGCATACTGGAATTAACAAAGCATTTAACCAAAGCTGAAAGCAGCAGGATTGCTACTGTGCCAAAAATTAAGCTAACAGCAGCAACGAAAAGGTGCCAATGTTTCTGCTGTACTTGAGTTTTAGAGACGCATGCTCGGATACACCACTTTGATTGGACACTTTCATCAAAAAAAGGCCAGCATTTCAGTTTCAGTCTAATTAAAAAGGAGACCAGAAGGCTACATGGAATTTAATTTGCCCCTCAGCCTCTGAGGGGGGATGACCACGACTAAAGAAGCAGGCCAACCCCTGCGTGTAAACTACAACTCCTGTAAACAAAAACAGATTTCTTTCTGCATCTACTGTACACAGACAAACTTGCAAATATATGAAAAGATCAGTTGGCTCCTTTCAGTTCAAATACTAATAAGATGATACACCCAAGATCTTAAAACACACACCACTTTGATCCTGGAGGTGCTATGAAATAATCGAAGCAGTTGCGAGCTTGCAGATGATGCCGAGAGCCTCGCCGACAGTGCAAGACTGCTGAATTAAGCAGACTGGAGAACCTAGTGGATTGATTTTTTTCTCTGAATCAGAAGCAGATTTAAAAACAAAACAAAACAAAAAAAAAACCCAACCTTTTTTTTTTTCTGGAAGCAGTTACAGTATGGATTCATGGTATATTAACCAACCCATGTCAAATAAAGGCTTCTTCTAAACTACTGCTGTGTGTACCATCTTGGAAATGGGTGTGTGTGTGTGTGTGTGTGTGTGTGTGTGTGTGTGTATGTGGGGTGGGAGTTACTTCATATTGTCCCCTTTAAAAAGTACTGGTACTGGTCATCCTTACAGTGTATTTGTGCGCATGTAATTCGTTTAAGCAATACAGACGCTTAATTTAACATAAATGACCATGAAAAGCACAAAACCGATACATTTTTCCTGTGGATTACTAGCGGGGGCTAGCAGACGTTTCTTCCTGGAAGTGACATCAACATGTTGGGCGGGGTTAACGTCTCTTGTGGAGACAATGAGACGGCACATTCTAGTGACTCTGAGAACGAGAATGCTGCCAGAGATATGTGTGATGGCAAATCCAAAATGGCTTATACAGCTAACATTTTGCCAACTCGGCTTTCCTGTTGTCAGTTGTTTTACGAACAAAAAGAAATGTTTTCTGCGATATCTGCGCTTGTTGTTTGTGCAGCTCAGCACTGGCTGATAATGTGTTATGCTACATGGGTCAGTGATGCAGCCCAGCCAATCCAACGAGTTCTTGTCTCTACCAGGTGGGAGCAACCAATCAGAAAGGCAACATGTCTCTGAACATCCCTAGAGTCGAAACACTTGCACGCACTTTGAAAGCGGGAATGGACTGATGTTGTTGGAAGGAACCGTTGATGTTAACTTGGTAACACTAATTCACCACAGGTACTCTTTAAACATCAGACCTGACAACACAGCTTTCTAAAGTTTCCATTTAAAAAGCAGATAAAAAAACCCCCACAAACATATACACAGATAAACAGGTTGTTCAGCGTAGATATAGTTAGTTAGCTAATCATTTATGTTTGAAAAGTAGCTACTCGTTGAACTGTAAAATGGGGCAACAGAGACAAACGGAATGAGCATTTCACTGTAAAAAAAAATAATAATAATAAATTTATAAAATACAAAATAAACTCAAAATCCTTGAAACGCATATCAGCTTAAACCACAATACATCAGCAATTTACCCAAATCATGTTTTCAAATAAATGTTTCCCTAAATAAAGCAACATGCCCATCTCAAAAAGCCGTTATTTGCTTGAACAAACAATAAAACATCTGCATTAACATCACAGTAATGGTTACACAGACAGCTAGGATCCTCCTACTTTTCTGCAACTCTATGGATGCACCTGATCTTTTTGGACAAACATAAACCAGGATTAAGAGTGACAGCATCCATGTATCCATGAAAAATTTCTTTTTTCTTTTAAACAAAATGATGGTGAGAACCTCATCAACAGCCCAGATATATTGGGGACACCAAAATAAAATCTGGTCTTGGGCTTATCAATTGAGATTCACTATCATTGGTAGCACAGCAGTTAACACTAGTATTAGTTCACACTAATAATCGAAGTGAGGAGGTTCACACCCTTTGGCTTACAGCTTGATTAGACAAACTTTGTTTAACGTCTGATTTGTACTGCCGTTAGTTTTCCTACATTTCCATCATCTAAAATTTATTAAGAGGATATAAATTGCTAAATTGCAATCAAATTCATGTTTTTAAATTTATCCTGAAATTTCAAGGTACGACTCTGCCCGAATACATCTAAACTTTTCAACAAACATTTTCAAAGTGTGCGTGTTTAATTTCTCTCAGGCTAAATCTGGTTCATTTCCATCAGCCTTGCAAACTCATTTTGAAAAACCACACCACTGCAGAAGGAAGGAACTTGCTGACAAACAAATAATTAAAAGAAAACCTCACAAATGTCCTGAGTCACGGGGCCTTGTTTCCTGGCCGTTGGGTAGTAAAACATACAGATGGAAATGAACTAGAGAGCCAGTGAAGGATAAACGCAGGACGTTTTAGGACAGGACGGATGACAAGACCTCGTTTGTCCTGTAAGGATAAACAGGGAACAATCAGACAATAAATTTCAGAGCAATAAATCTGTTCTAAGATCCAAACATTTGACCTCAATTCACTTACAATATACCGTTAGTGAAAGTGAACAATAAAGAAAGAAAGAATTATTATTGGGATAAAATCAAAGATAAAGACAACAGACAAAGAGGGAAGATTGGATGTATAGATTGAGCCGTCAAAATAACACAATGTTAAAAGAAAGAGCATTATAATCATCACTCAGGACTAATGACTTCCTCCTACTGACTCCAGGAACAATGACGAGCCACGCAAAGAACGAGTGTGAATCAACTGAACACGTTTCATTATCAGCCATTATACGCTTAGTGAGCATGTTTACTTTAGTCCATATGACATTTAAGAAGTGCATTTATCACTGATTGATTTTGTGGTTTCTGATTATTAATGCTTTGTGTTGCTAAATGCAAACATATGCACACGCATGCACTTTCAGCAGGAGGTAAATCGGAGTTTGTTTCTCTCAAAATAAGGCTGTCAGTTCCATAACAGGATACGTAACCTCTGCGGACTGAGTGAAGGTGTGGCTTCCACAGTGCCACTAAAGGAGGCGTGGCCTTTGCAGGCTCAATGAAGGAGGCGTGACATCTACAGAGATATTAAATGAGCTGTGGGCTTTGCAGACTCCGTGAAGGAGTCATGGCTTCTACATGTACATTAAATAAGGTGTGGCCTCTGCAATCTCAGTGAAGGAGGCATGGCTTCTACAGTGTCATTAAAGGGGTCGTGACTGCAACAGTGCCATTAAATGGGCTAAGCCTCTACAGTGATATTAAAGGTGGTGCAGCTACTGCAGTTCCATAAAAGGCATATCAGCTTCAACAGTGTCAATAAAGGAGGTGTGGCTTCTACAGTGCCATTAAAGTAGGCGTGGCTTCTAGAGTGCCATTCAAATAGGCGTGGCTTCTAGAGTGCCATTCAAATAGACGCGGCTTCTACAGTGCCATTCAAGTAGGCGCGGATTCTACAGTGCCATTCAAGTAGGCGCGGCTTCTACAGTGCCATTCAAGTAGGCGCGGCTTCTACAGTGCCATTAAAGGATGTGCGGCTTCTACAGTGCCATTAAAGGAAGCACGGCTTCTACAGTGCCATTAAAGGAGGCGCGGCTTCTACAGTGTCATTAAAGGAGGCGTGGATTCTACAGTGCCATTAAAGGAGGCACGGCTTCTACAGTGCCATTAAAGGAGGCACGGCTTCTACAGTGCCATTAAAGGAGGCTCGGCTTCCACTGAGCCAATAAAGGAGGCGAGGCCTCTACAGTACCATTAAAGGAGGCGCGGCTTCTACAGTGTCATTAAAGGAGGCATGGCTTCTACAGTGCCAATAAAGGAGGCATGGCTTCTACAGTGCCAATAAAGGAGGCATGGCTTCTACAGTGCCATTAAAGGAGGCGTGGCTTCTACTGAGCCAATAAAGGAGGTGCCACTTCTACAGTGCCATTAAAGGATGCGCGGCTTCTGCAGTGCTATTAAAGGAGGCGTGGCTTCTACCAAGGCAATGAAGGAGGCGCGGCTTGTACAGTGCTATTAAACGAGGCTCGGTTTCTACAGTGCTATTAAAGGAGGCTCGGCTTCTACAGTGCCATTAAAGGAGGTGCGGCTTCTACAGTGCTATTAAAGGAGGCTCGGCTTCTACAGTGCTATTAAAGGAGGTGCGGCTTCTACAGTGCTATTAAAGGAGGCATGGCTTCTACCGAGCCTATAAAGGAGGCGCAGCTTCTACAGTGCCATTAAAGGAGGCGCTGCTTCTACTGTGCCATTAAAGGAGGCGCGGCTTTTTCGATGCTACTAAAAGGAGGTGTGGCTTCTACAGTGCTAGTAATTAAGATTTGCCCTCTGAAGTCTCAGTGGTGTGTGTGGCCTTACATTGCTCTTAAAGCAAATCTTTTTTTTTTTTAATTTGTACTTTACTGCCAGTGACCAGCACAAAGTGGACAAAATTTTAGACATTAAGGCATTATCTTACACTTCCCTTCCTCCCACTCTAAGGGGGACTGTGGGATTCTGAAGCTCTGCGTGCCATGTTACACACTACTGTAAGCTTTAAAGCCTGACAAATGAATTTCAAACTGAAACTGAGATAAGAAAGCAGACAGCCCAGAAACTAACCGGACGCATTTATGAACAATGATGTCAGAGCACACATTCTTACAGAGCAGGTTCATCGACATGGCTGGCATTCTCACAGTTTTTTGTAGTTTCACTCATGCCTCTGTTTTCACAGAGACACTTCAACAGACCCTGAAGAAATGACATACTTATTTATATATTCATTAAACATACAAAAGTCTATGCTTTTAAATAAGCTGGTTTTGTCCAGGAAGGACATGTTTATATATTTTTTGATTTGATTTGATTTTTACATATTAAAAGGTTTCTGATTATTTTCGAAGACTTTTTGCTGGAAGAACTCTTTCTCAAAACACCAAGTCATTCCATACATTTATTAAATTCCACTACTAATATATGACTTCTTTATTAGCCTGAAACTAGCCACTGATTAACAAGCACCTTGGTATTTTAGATGCATTTGGTGAAGGCTGACATTGCATCATCAGTTTATGTGATGTAACGAAACCATTGTACTGCAAAAAGTGGGGTGAGAGTGGCAATGAAGAAATCAGTTTCTGATTTGTTAGTTTAATATCTGTATATTGTTATTATTGCCGTTATCTTGCCTTCTTGTAACTGACATGACTATGTCCTAAAATGTCAGCCTTTTCAAACAGCCTAATGCAAACTGACAAATGCGCTTTAGCAAACTGCAACTTCGTAGATGCAAGTTATAAAATATATATATATATATATATAAATAAAAGTCAGCCATATTTTCAGTGTAACAAAAGTAGGGTTTCTTTAGATTCAACTTTAAGACAAAATACAATATTTCTGGCAATTCTTTGCAGCAATCCAAAAAAAACGTTGCTGTGGGTTTTTATGTATGCATTCCAACCAGTCCGGATCTGCGTCAGATTCCCCCGGTTTCATCATTACATCTTTACATTGGTTGTGGCTCTAATTTCCCAACATGCAGCCACAAAATTAGCCATCATTAATTTTGAAGAAGAATTGGTTACCGTAGCAATAATGTTCACCTGCATGTTTTAAAAATCAAGGCAGTGGTTCTGTTCGAGCCTAAAGTGCATTTGAACACTATGAGCGAATGGCTAAAAATGCAAACTAATTTCTGGCGGGGTGTGTTTAACACCTCCCAACCATTCCTATAAGATCTACTTCCTCCATCCTCTCCAAACAAAATGCCATGAACAAGTCTTGGAATGTACCTGACTGGTTCTTGGGTTGTATGACTTTCATAAAACTCCTTCAACAAAGTATATTATTCTGGCTTTTTTTTTTTTTTTAACAACTTCTCAATTCTAAAGACAGTAATAAGGGAAAATTAATTTAAACCTCAATTTCTGAGGTGAGAAAGCCATGATGCTTTAAATCATCTATTCATACTTACTTGTCTGACAGGACTTTTACCTTTCTGTTATTATTAACATTAAGAGTATAAGTCTAAAAATCTGACCACAGTACAGATCCATCTGTAAGCAATGTTCAAGCCTTGTTTTTGTTGGACTGTTGAATGTAGGGTTCCCCCTCTCGCTCAGCCTGGATTTAAAAAACAACAACACACAACATCCATTACTACTGACTCCACTGGGCCACTGCCATCACACCTCTCTCTATAACAAACGACAGGCGTTCAGTCTGCCAAAATCCTGACAACAGGCTCAAAAACACACCTTCACAGCACACCCCAAATGCTTGGTCAGCAGGAATAAGAGCAACAGGAGCCGCGGGAGAACCTACTGTCGGGTAACTGCTGATCTCGTTACTGGTCTCTGCCAATTACTGACTAAAATCTCAGAGCATCTGTGAAGCGTAAAGTACATCCACTGATCAAAAATAAGATCTACTATCCCTGGATTCGACTCTGTTCCAATCAAACCGTGCTAGTAAAAGGACTCGAATCTGACTAGCTCAGACAAATTCCTCAGGACTGATGGTTCAACATCCTGCCATGAGGGCAACGTGTTACTCCCTTAGCACCCTCGTCTGTTGATCCAGGCGCTAATAACGACATGACCAACTCAAGAAAGACGTCAATCTTGAGGCGTTAATAACAAGGCCTACATCTGCCGGCAGCAGTGATTTCCAATTATCGTGATGCACAGCCTGAATTTCACACCGTTTATAAAATTTTTCCCTCAAAAAAGGCTTCACATCCTGAAGAACAAGAGGATTCATGTACAATAAACTGAATCAGTACATCACAGAAACTCTGTGTTTCCTGGACTGTTTTTGTCCAACAGCTTAATGCCCACAACATGAGTGCATTTGCTGAAAAGCCTCGTAGCTGTAAACTAATTTGTTTATTTTTCATAAAAAAATTGCGTTTAGACAATAGGGTTTCAATTTATCAGGACAATTTCAAATAAAATGAGTTGTTAGTTTTAAATGGTATTATTATAGTTTGTTTAAATCTAAGGCCGGCATGGTGGCATAGTGGTTAGCACGTCCGTCTCACTGCAAGATGGTCCTGAGTTGGATTCCCGGGTTGGGTGTTTCTGTGTGGAGTTTGCATTTCCTCCCCGTGCCTGCGTGGGATTCCTTAAGGTACAGTTCCTCCCACAGTCTAAAAGCATGCACATTAGGCTAGTTGGCTGTTCCAAATTGCCACTAGTTATGGATGTGAGTGTGAATGGTTTTGTGTGTGTGTGTGCGTGTGTGTGCCTGTGTGCGCGTGTGAGTGCCTGTGTGCGCGTGTGTGTGGTGTGTGTGTTTGCCCTGCAATGGTCTGGCGAGCTGTTCAATGTGCACCCCGCCTTCGTCCAGTGTCGGCAGAGATTCCCACAACCCTTCTAGGATTAAGCGGTTCGGCAAAGAGTGAGTATGAGCAAATGTTGTCCAAAATAAAGACAATATTGAACAATACCTCCCACCCGCTTCACAACCTGCTTACCTGTTACAGGAGCACGTTCAGTGAGGGACTGATACCACCTAAATGCAACACTGAAATCATTCTTACCTGTGGCCAATAAACTGTACAACTCCTCCATATGGCAACAACATCCACTGTTATACATTTACATTCTACTATTTATCATATTGATAATACTGTACATATTACTCACTGACAGGATTCATTCTGTATTTGTTTATATAGATATTAGCAACTTCTAATTTTATATATATATATATATATATGTGTGTGTGTAATTTTAATTTGAGACTTTTTATTATTATCTTTATTCTTTAAATGGAATGGAGCAACTGTGTGCACACAATTTCCTCCGGGATCAATGAAGTATTCTGATTCTGATTTAAATCTAAACAAACGATTTGCAACTTCTTTGACATTTGGATGATGCTCATAAACACTGAAAAATTATAAATTTATCATTCATTCCTTTTCTAAGGCGCTTAATCCTAATTAGGGTTGTGGGGATGCTGGCGCCCATCTCAGCCGACTCTAGGCGGGGTACACCCTGGACAGCTCGCCAGGCCATTGCAGGACCAACACTCACACAACCATTCACACTCACACCCAGGGGCGATTTTGGAACAGCCAATTAGCCTATTGTGCATGTTTTTGGACTGTGGGAGGAAACCGGTGTACCCAGGGGAAACCCACGCAAGCACGAGGACAACATACGAACTCCACACAGAAACGCCCAAGCTGGGAATCGAACCCAGGCCTTCTTGCTGTGAGGCGGACATGCTAACAACTGCTTTCTTAGTTAATCATAGTTTAACACATTTTGGTTCATTCTAGAAGAACTGATCTGTTTAGAGCTATGTAAATCCCCATGGTAAAGACATTACAAACAGTGTACATTAAACAGTTCAGGAACATCTGGAAGCATCTGCTTTGTTAAGATGAAAGACTTAAGAGCCTCTGCATGTTCTGTACAGCCAGTGTGAGACTGAATCAGAGTGTAAACACAGAGCGACCTGCTGTTGCTGCTGTACTGTACGGTGAAATCGAATGTTTTGCTAATCATGCAGCTCTGAGTCTCTAACGAGCAGTCAGAGAATGTGTGCTGTCGAAATGCATTCTGTTATAAAAAAAATCCATTATAAAAATCAAAAGGAGATGGAGAATGATCTCTCTCTCATGCTCACACACACCTTGAGGCATGAGTACTATCATCAACACTACATCTCATTATTTCAGCTTTATTGATCTGGTGAGTGCATTATGTTATTAAGGAGCCTCCTCTAATCAGTGAGAACAAACATGAAAGCTAAAGACAAAAAAACAGCCACTACAGCAGTTCTGTAAGCAACACTAATTGTATATTGGGCTCCGATGAGTGTTTATGTGGCTTAGATGTGAACATGGAGCATAAATACACCCCTCTGTGTTTCCCTATGAGTCTCAGTGAAGATGTCGTCTACTGAGAGAATAAGAGGTATGGCCTCAAACCTGCCACTGCTCGTGGAGAAGATCGGGCCTTTTTGCCTGCCACTGCCGGTGAAGGGGCTAGGAAATTTATGCCCACCCCTCTCTGGGGGTGTGTCTGCCCACCACTCTTTGTAAAGGAGGTGGGGTGTTTCTGCTGAGCATTCCCTGTGAAGGAAGTGTGGGCATTTCTGCCCGTCAATCCCCATGAAGAAGGTGTGTCCATTGAGCCTGTTTGCTTTAGTGAGAAAGAGCTCATCGGTACTTAAGTGCCGGAGGCGTGTCTTCTGGGCATCAGTTATAGTGATTGAGGCATCGCCTTTTTGCCTGCTGATACCAATGACAGAGGTGTGACCTCTAAACCTGTGAATACCAATACAACAGGAGTGGCATATCTGCCTGCTAGACCAAGAAAGGAGGTGTGGCCACTGAGTTAGCTAGTCCCAGTGAAAGAGGCGTGGTCTACCACTATTTACATTGCAATTAAAAGGTCACATCAATATCCACTTTTTCCCCCCCTGAAGTTAAACAACAAACATAATATGTTAGCTACAGCTTAACATAAATCTATTTTGAGTTCAGCTTTGTATTTTTACTTTCGTTGTCTTGCTGTTTTAAAAGTTGGTTTTAAAACACAGCTACAATCAGCAGTTCAGCGTCCTGCTGCATTTCCGTCGCGCCTGTGGCATGAATGATTCGCCCGTGAGCCCTTTTAATGCAGTCACTGGATTAATACAGCTTAAACAAAGAGACCTGGTGTGTATATTGCTGTCTAGAGACGTGTGTGTGTGTGTGTGTGTGTGTGTGTGTGTGTGTGTGTGTGTGTGTGTGTGTGTGTGTGGATATAGAGGCAATGAGTCTTAGCAGCATCTTTAGTGGACCTTTAAGTCAGTTTAGATTATGAACAGATCTCTCATTAAGATCAGTTCTTTGCATTAGCAGCTCTAAAGCAGTTATAAGCTCCTGGAATCCAAAAGCCGGCTCCAAATAAACAGTGTGTGAGTTACGTTTAGCATTCCGGTGATATGCACCACACAAAGTATTTATTCAACTTTTATGTTTCAAACAGAGAAAGACTACTTAATTTGTAATATAAAGATTTAGGCACTGCCTAACGGCGGAGCTTCCGATAGATATCTCTATTGATTGGTGCTCGAGCTTGGAGTTTATGAGAGTAGCGCAGCTTCTTTAAGGAGGAAATAAATAAATAAATCTCCCCTGCATTTCCTGAATTCACTCTGGAGCAGAAGAAGGAAAGGTTAACACTGAGTTTTCTGTTCAGTGCCTTTCACTATCTGATTTCCGCCTTCATTTGTATCACCTGTCTTGTTTGTTTAATTATCTGTCTAACCACAAAGAGAGAGAGTGTGTGTGTGTGTGTGTGTGTGTGTGTGTTGGAAGTGGGGGTGATGTCAAGCACACGGGACTGATTACAATAATCACACAGGAAACCAATCAAATCACCATTAGTTCTCAAATGTCCATACTCCCATCATGCACCTATGCAGTCAGAGACCCAAAAATAAAACCCTTTAAAATGTAGGTATTTAATGGTTAATGCCAAAAAAATGTCATCTCTACACTACATAAAATGTGAATGTGTGCATTTAATGCAGTTCTTTGAGGCATATAAAGGAACTTGGTGTGTTTTTGAACTAATCATAGACGGGAAGCCTTGTGTCAAATATCCCTATTTAATCTGGTGCTGATCAGCACCAAATCAGCAACAGGATTGGCATGGATGAATATAAAGACATAGGACAGCAATTAAAGTCATGTTCTGTGCCTGTGGTGCAAAACTCAGGAGTTGTGCTACTAATAATTATAATTGTTTTGTTAGCAATGTCCAGAGAGAAACACAAAAACAGAGAGGGGGGGGGATTACTCTAAGAGCAGCAGCAATCTTAAGATGCATTACATCAACCAAACAACAAGCAATGCAAGCGCACACACACACACGCACACACATGCACACTCACTCTCAACAAATACTAGGAGTTCAGATGGTGAAATGAAACAAAACCAGATCATAAAACATTCAGACAGACAGACAGACACAGAGAGAGAGAGAGAGAGAGAGAAAGAGAGATGCAGACATGTACATGAAGGGGCTTTCCCAACTCTGAAACCCAGGGAAAGCTAAGAAACAATAAAATATGGCTCCAATAGCGGCTAGCCTTCGCTGTAAGCACCATCATCAATATAATGATCTCACTCAGCCCTATTCTCACACACAAACCACCTCCGGTTCATAAACTCTGCATTTCCAATAAGCTCCAGAACACAGAGCCTGGGTTTCCTCTAAATGAGAGTCGAAAGAAAGACGCAGGAGGTGCGAGAGGTTTTATAACTCTCTGAGACCATCTATCAGCCTGTTGCACATGGCCAGGAACAAATGCAGAGGTGTAGTGAGAAAAGACCAACAGAACTGTAGGTAAGGGCGAGTAATATAGTAAAAAATATCACAAGCTATTTTTACTAATCAGAGCACTGATAGTTGTTACCCTGAATGTCAACCAGTCATGCAACAGATACATGCTTCAATTATGAATGTCCAGTGAGCAGACTCCAAGCCCTAAAATAACCAACCAGACCACACTGTCTCCACTGACACTGTTAACTAGACAACAGCTCCTGTCCGTACAAATGCCACTGCAGCAGCTCACAATGCAGTTCACATGCAAATTGCATAGTAACCAATCATAACAGCTTCAGGCCCCTATTTCTGGACCAAACTGCTCTATGGACTATCCACTGAGGAGCGAGAACTACATACCTTTCAGAAACTTTTTTCTGTTTGTACTGGCACCGCCTGTAGGGATGCTGAAGTGACGTAAGCTGGTCAGCTCACATGACGTTAGCAGGAAACGTTAGCAAAGATTTTTAGATTTATTTTAAACGTTTCAAAATCTTGCTGTATTTACACAGTCATGCTATACTCTCAACTAGAAATGTGTTCTTGTCACAGAACACTAGGTGTATTCCTCCCACGGTCAACTGCAGCCTCAGTTAACATGCATTTTCGATAATTGACCTCTGTGACCTTCAAAAATAGGTCAAGGTGACCCAGTTTGGATAGGCTTGTGGGGCGTGCCGTAGGAACCATTCAACATAAATATAAAACAAATCCATAAGCACTGCTAGAGTGTTAACAAGAAGTGTCTGCAGCAGTGGCACAGCTGGACCAATCACTATTCACTTGCAACACTTATGGTCCCTCTTGTGCTGACTAACTACATAGAAGTGGGAGCTCAAACAAGGTTTTAAGAACTATGATTGTCCTCCATTCCTGCAATGTGGACACACAAAAAGAAGTACTTTCTCTGACAGTTCTAAGAACTATGGAAAAGGTTCCTCTGGTCCCAAAAGCACCCTATGTAAACAGTTCCTGTGCATGGACATTTCCTAAAAATCTGAAGCCAGCTGTGTATGAATTTATGGCCATACCAAACAAAATCGTTTAAGTGCAAGTTACTCAATTACGTAAATTGTTCAGCATAAAATCCGTCACCTCTTCTTACTCAAACATGGTCATGTGGACCAGTTCTGATTTGTGACGGAATATAAACCTTTAAATTGTGCAATTATTTACTGCAAAATCCGACTGGCTAAAGTGGATAAATGCATTTTATTAAATCTGCTCTCAAAGCAATTTCAGTCTCTACTAGTTAATTTACAAAAAGCAGCCCTCAAAGAAAAAAAAAAAATTTTTCTTGGCAATATCTGCCAGTACAGGACTCCAGGCTGTGCTGGGAACATGAGAGTGAATGTATTAGCTTTTTGTCTTCGTGACTCATTTCACAAAGAGCTTAAAAACTATATCATCATCAGTTAGCTTTTTAGCTTCGCCAGAAATTTAGATCAATGCAAAAACACCTTTGTGGCCAACAACACCGATTGGTAACATTTCATTTCCCTTCCTTCCCCTATAACATAAATAACAGCCGTATGGGTTATATTTCTGTCTCTCCATGAAGACCTCTTTGGGAACATTCCTGCTTGACCGGAGATCAGACAATATGAATGCGGATGAGGGCGTGTTTACATTACAGTTCTAAACTAAATGTGAAATACAACCATCAGCGGATATCAACTTAAAAAAAGGTGTTGCAACAAAAAACTACTTGTTTACAAAGTTCTGTATAAGTAAACAACATGACTGAATAGCAATCAGTCATTTAAAACTTAAATCAAATAACCAATGATCTGTGGCTTTATTTGGATGCATATCTGATACCCAGCTGTGCACTCGTTAAGCGAACATCGCTTTTAACATCACACATCAAGCCATACATCACTCCTGGTTCGTCTCAATCAGACACGCATCTCTCAGTAATAGAAAAAAACAGAACAGGCCTTTCTTCCACTCTTTGGTTAATCATGACCAGATGGAGAGCTGTCCACCAAACCCCAGAGCAAATCATCTTTCTAATAAATGACATTAGTGGTTTCAAAATGGAAGGTCAGATCAGGCCGTTCGTTCATATTTCTGATATATGGTACAGGGGTCACAAATTACAAACACAGCATAAGCTCTGGTAACAGAAAGATCAGTTCCAAACTGAGTATTAAAGCTTGCAATGTTATTCAAAGCCAAATCCACCAATGGCCCACGCCTTTGGGTGAGGACTTCCTTCATTTTTCAACTAAATGTTCCTTTATTCACCAAATCTGAAGTTTAAGCTTGCATTGTGAAATAAGTTCTGAAAAACCCACCAAAGTTTACCTTTACATTCTCTGTAGATTTGGTGATAGCCAGTGAAGAAAGCTATTACCTGATTGGTTACAACCTTGACCGGAAGGCATCACCAGATTGGTTATATCGTAATCAAGAAGCCATCATCTGATTGGCTAAAAAATGCAACTGAGGACTTCGGGCTTAATCTTTATTTATTTTTTTTTAGCTATTCCACTCAACAATTTGCAGTTTCAGCACGCAGGCACAAAATCATGCTCTGACGACCTTTAGTGTGCTCTGAATTTCGTGTTCATATACACATGAAGGCTGCCTTACATATCCTGAATGAGTTTCTAATGTAGTGTTTGCTCACTCAAACATTATTCAGCTAGTAATCAGGGAAGGTTTCAGTTACGAGATTTGGAGGTGCGTCTTTGCATTACACTTAAAAAGATACTGAAGTCTGACTAGCTGGTTTATTTTCTCTTAACAGGTGTTTGTTGTAGCAGCAGAAGAGGGAAAGATTTCACCCGTGAATCATATCACAGCCAGGTGATGTGTTGTTCAGCAGGTGGAAGGACCTGGAAAGGGTAGTGGGTGTTCAGCCACATCGTTACATTATAATTGTGTTTCAATCTGAAACACAGGTACACAGCAAATGCTATGTTGGGTTGCTATGAATAAAAAAGGCGATCTTTTCGGGATATGCAGTGATGAATAAACAGGCAAAAGAGTAATGCGTAATATTGTGTGTCTCTGTATGTCTCTGTGTGTGTGTACCACTTTATCCTCAAACAGTGAGGCTCTAAAAACAGTGCTCCCTCCTCTTGTTTGTTTTGTAACAGGAGAAATAATGTGTGTGTGTGTGTACACGTGTCTGAGATAAAGTCAGTTTCTCTTAAACCTATCTGACCTGTTCAGGCAGAAGCTTCTGCTTGATGGCGACCCAAGCAATTGTGTCTGTACAGAATGGCAGCCATCTACAACCTGTTCTGGATTTAATGCAGATACTTTCACTTCAATTCAAATAATAATAGGAAAATAACAGGGAAATCAGACACTGCCATGCGCACAAGCCTACATCTGGTGACTCTGGTGAATGAGTCAGGAATCTCGGGGCTTTTAAACTGGAATGAGTCGAGATCAAGGTTAAAAAATGAAAAAAATTCCAAATGCTAAATTTGAAAATGTAAAAGAAATATGGATCTTTGTTTAAACACACATGACACAGATTAATCTTAAATAAATTTACAAACAATAAATGTTTATGTAGTAGGTGTACTTGTTAATGACTCCAGGTAGTGTTTTCTAATTGTGTTCAAAGACATCCTGTCCTCCGTTACAGAACACTTGCATAACTAAACTGATTGGTTACATAACTTTTATTCCTAAAATCTTCAGCCACCTTTAGGGAAAGAGGGTTAAACTTTTCACAAAATATAAAAAATGAAAGAGAACACGGTGGGAAATGGTGGCAAAAAGAACTAAATGAACTCAAGGCAATGAGAGATAAAATAAAGAGAATTAAACACAAAGTGAAGTAAACAAAAGGTGTCCTTGTAGGGAGCGGAGAATAAGCCTGAGCGGTGTGAACCAGTAGGGCCGGATTCCTGGCGTTCCACGGCACTGAGATACGTAAACAAGTAACAGGAACTTCTCCAGCCTTCACTGCTCTGGTTAAACATGCAGGTGTTATCTGAAACCTGTGTGATACGAGAAACTGCTCAATTCGGCTCATTCAATGTTTTAAATCACACCTGACTTACAACAAAGAGAAAATCTCATCAAAGCTTACAGATGAGCAGTTCATGCTAAGTGTCTAACTGATCTTCAATACTGGGATTTAAACTCAGAACCTTCAGAGCATTGTGAGATATTTACCACAGACCACTGCAACCCACAGATAAAGAAAAATAAATCAATCAGCAAAAAAATTATTTTATATTATTATTATTATTATTATTTAATATGCTGGTGCTTATTATTTTTTTTGTATATTTTTTTCCTTATATTGTTGTGAATTATTTATCACATTATGGGAAGCTACAAAAGAGCAAACTAAAGGAGTATTTTTTTGAATATAAAATATATACTCTTATTTATTTATTTGATGCTTGTTTTCCCTCTGAATTTTACGGAGCCCATAAAGGAACATGGGTAAAAAAGAAATAAAGGTTAGGTTTCTCGTGCGCACGGGAAACTATCGCGTGCGCACGAGAAAGTTTCACGTGCCACAAGAAAAGGGACATGGAGGGAAAAAAAAAGGATAGGTTTCTATCCTATCCTTTTTTTTTTTTCCCCATGCCCCTTTCCTCGTGCACCAGCACCAGTTTTTCTGGCACAGAAAA
>JBCNYH010000023.1:17264040-17279468 GCA_039654325.1 Tandanus tandanus | reverse complement strand
GGATGGATTTGTGAATGAATTAATAGGTTGATGGGCAGATGGATTGGTGAATTAGTGGGTAGGTTAGAGGGTTAGTGGATGGATTGGAGGATGGATTAGAGGATTATTGGCAGATTGGTGGATGGATTAGAGGATTAGCAGATTGGTAATTGGATTTATGAACAAATTGGTGAATGAATTAGAGGATTAGTGGAGTAGTGGATGGATTGTAGGATTAGTGGATGGCTTATAGGATTGGTTGATGGATTAGAGGTTTGGGGGATTGGTACATGGATTGATGAATGAATCGATGGCTCATCATTAAAATGGATGCATAAGCAGAAGTAGAGATTAAGTAGCTGACAATTGAAATATGGATGGTTATTCAGTGAGCAAAAAAGACGCAGTAATTAAAGCATTCCTTAACATTTTTACTAAATAGAGTTTCTGAAAACGTGATCTAATGATGATTTACTGAAAAGTTCTGAAATGTTGCAGGAGCATGTTTATGGATACCATGTGCTCAGGACAGCAAGAACATTCTAGAAAGACCTAAATTCCTATTAGCTGGAATAGTGGAGCTTGGCTGCTACATGATCCTGAGATAATTGACCAAATGGGACAAAAACAGACTTCATGAACCTTCATTTTTCCTTGAAGTCCCTATTAAACAGCACACATGCATACTCTGATTACTAGTTTCAACAGTTTAATAGTTATTAATGTCTTTTAGTGATTAGAAAGTACTAAATCAGAGTTTTTGCATCTTGGAGTATCGATTGATTTTGTTCATGTGGGAGTTTAAGCTCTGTCTAATTCTAAGCTTTGTTTTTCCTCCACTCAATTTGTATTAGAAATGTGTCTAATTAATTAGAAATTAGAAAAAGATGGGCCGAGAGGTGAAATTAAGCAGCAGTTTGATGAGGCCTCGCTCTGATATGGATTGTTCGTCCTCTCGCTCCCACTGGCGCACACTGGCTCTTTCTTTTGCTCTTTGATGAATCCTGGTGTGCTTTGTGATAATGCTTTAATGAAGGCTGACAGAGAGATACACTCTTTCATTTTCTTTCAGAAGTGAGAGAGCTCTCTGTTCTTTGTTGTTCCTTCATGTCACAGGTTTCAGTAACGAGAATGAAAAGGGAACTTTTTGGTCTACATGAAGGTGACACTGTTTTTCGTGTGTGTACACTCCCACACCGCCGGGTGATCCTGTACCTATTTTCCGCCTCACTTAACCCACAATATTCCATCTGGACCTGCCGTTTGGGGCAAGGGACGGCACGGCTGTGTGATTTCTCCGGAGCTTTCAGAATAAATGAATACATTTGGATGGCAGAAGAACGATTTCCCAGCATGCCGCAGGCTCTGGCGAGACGCTGTTGGAATCGTCTTGACGATGGGCGGCGATGTGTGTCACAGAGTTGATTTGTTTCTTCGGCTTTCGTTATCTACGCCAAGGCTGCGGCCCTGTAAGGATAGGTTTGTTTAGTCTGAATGGCTTTTAATTAGAGTGGTTTTCATTTGGTTAATTAATTAGAGGCTTCAGTCTTCATCCATGAAGCAGCACTGATTTGGGATCAGATTTATGTAGAAGATAACTCATGTGGATACATGGAAAAGGATCACATTTTAAAAGATTTTTTAATGAATTAATAAACCACATAAGGGACTGATGGATGGATGAGTGGAAAGGGTGGATGGATGGGAAGATGGGTGATATAAATGGCTCTTCATTTGCACTTGGACCCATTTGCACATGTAATATTAAAAATCAAAATGTAAAAAATATTTCCATGCAATTGTATGTCCAACTTAATAACTGTTTAAAGGGTAAGTCAAAATAATAGTAAAGACAATTTCAGTATATTACAAAGCGCCGCCGCTTTCTTTTTTGAATTTATTCAGACTAACATTGCCGATTTTGCGGCATGAAAGTTGGACATCTGGTCAAATTCAGTTACCGGCTTCACAAATAAATATTACAAATTCGTACTACTGTTTTTGATTGCAAAAAATCATTTGGGAGTGTGAAAAGGATGTTTAATGTGTGATATTGCTAATTTTGTTATATTTTGACACAAAAAAAAATTCGCCTTTTTAATGAGATG
The DNA here is from genome assembly GCA_039654325.1 of Tandanus tandanus. NCBI lineage: Eukaryota > Metazoa > Chordata > Actinopteri > Siluriformes > Plotosidae > Tandanus > Tandanus tandanus. The sequence continues at coordinate 17,277,381 of JBCNYH010000023.1, read as the reverse complement.
GGCCTCTGAACGTAACGTCTTTCAAGATCCATAAATTTGATATCTTGGTCTATATGATGTACATACCAGCAAATATCTGAACTTGGTTTTAGTAAACTGGAAAGAAGGGAGCACTGGTTGCACTCAGTAAAAGAATTGTCCTAAAAAAAATCCATTCATGTAGTTCTATCAACATGAATAAAACACAGGTGAAATGTCTGTCAAACTAATTACATGTTACGTTCATTTGTAAATTGGTTCACACGTCAGTGGAAAAAACCGTGAAGCCAAGACCGAGTCTCATGAATATTTATTACTTCTGGACATGCTCAGTGGACCCTTTTCCGACTTCCTTGATTTTAGCCACAGGTGACATGATGTGTCCGTGTTAATCAATCAATAAATCAATGTTACGAGACATTAATTTAAAGTGGCTTTAGAATTTATTCTGTGGATAATATTATCTTTTATTGAACATTATTGTTTTCTTTAGAGTCCTAACTTTGTAAATTGAGAAGAATTTTGATTGTTTTATGGTTTTAAAAATTTTAATAAATGTCCCCCAGAATGTACCCAAGACCAAATAATGAGCCAAATATGGAATGTACTGTATAAATATGTGATAGTGAAACAAATAGTGATGGAGCACAGCTAGAATTCCTGAAAGGATGGATGGATGGATGGGTGGGTGTTGGATCAACCCTAGATGGAATGGTTGAATGGAGGGTTTTGCAATGCGTGATTTAGCCACAGCTTGGATGGATGAATGAATGGATGAATAGCTTGATTATAGCTGGGATAGAAGGATAGGTGGATGGCATTTAAAAATGGATGGAATGTAGCTGGGATAGGAAATTTGATTTTATTTTTATTTAAAGTTAAACACAGCAAGAAGTTCCTGGATTCGATCCCGGGCCGTTTCTGTGTGGACTTTGCATGTCCTCCCTGTGCTTCCATGGATTTCTTCCTGGTACTCCGGTTTCCTCCCACAGTCTAAAGCCATGCACATTAGGCTAACTGTTTGATCCAGATTGCCCCTAGGTGTGAATGTGAGTGTGAATGTGTATGGGTTGACTTGTGATGGTCTGGCGAGCAGTTCAGGGTTGTACCCTGCCTTCATCCAGTGTCGGCTGAGATAGGCACCAGTCTCCTTACAACCCTAGGATTAAGAGGTTCGGCGAATGAATGAGTGAATGGTTTGTTTCACTAAATATGTACTATTTAAAATCATGGAGGAAAAAAATACAGTCTTTGGGGATGGATAGATAAATTGATAAATTGGTGGATAAATATGAGGAGGATGACTGGAGTGATGGGATAAAATTGGAATAAATGGGTCAATTGCTGGACTACAGCTAGGATGGAATTGCTGACTTTTTTTGTTTAATGACAAGAAGGAAAAACAACTGATGCTGAAGATTGCTATGTTTACTTGAGCAATATTTCAGTCTTGCTTGGTTGACTTAGTGGTGCAGTATAAATATTTGCATCATCACAATTAAGAGGAGGGCTAGTTCTGTATTGTACCACTAGAGGGCAGAATAAGATCACGACTGAGACAATAAGGATCAGCTGAAAATCCCTGGGATCAATAGCATCTTTTAAAAAAGCTTTATTTAATCTAAGGGGTCAACAGGAGTTGATTCTTGATTGCACTGCTAATTACGGCTGAACTGCTGAACTTTGCTTTCTTTACTGTTGTGAAAGTGAACTGCCTGAAGCTTTGGCTAAAGGAGGAAACTTTCTTACAGTGGAATGAATCTGAGTGTTTGTCTGAGGGAGAGCTGATATCGGAGCTACGGCGTTCAGGACAGGCGGCGATGATTGATTAATAAGAAGTCAGCCTGACCTGATGTCTTGGTACCTGTGTGAGTTAGGATGGCTGTGACCTGCAGCGCTTTGCTCGAAAGGCTCAGACGTTAGGATGAGAAAGGAGGGTGAGGGAATGAGAGGAGAGGAGCTGAGTTGGCAGCAGTAACACTTGGAGAATGTTGTTATGAAACACCTCAGCCTGGAGCACTCATCTTGCCAGATCCACTGTCCAAAACCCCACACACTCACACACGAGTCGCTTAGGATTACACTGCTGAATCACACAGCGCTGCTTCTGACATGACCGAGACATGATGCATTGGCTTATCATTCCTTTTCTTGCTATATTAAGTTGTGTTAAGGTTATTTTAAAGGTGTAGTTTGCACTCAGATTATTTCTGGGCCAGAAATATGTACAGATAAAAAAAAAAAAAAGTAAAAAGACCTATTAGATGGTCTATAAAGCATTATAAAAGAGTAGTTTGTATGGAAAAGTGTTAGAGATGATTCACGCCATGGAGCCTATTTCATGGCTTGAAGAGTGTAGCCAAAAAAATCTAATGATCCAACACTATAATTTAACTGAAATGCTTACAAAAGTCTGTAACCTTTTCTTAAATAAGTAATTTCATCCCTGTTAGACCCCCACTGTACTAAGACCCCTGGGCAAGGTCTCAACCACAAGTGTGCCTCTGTCCACCCAGCAGTATTTACATTTACAGCATTTGGCAGATGCTCTTATCCAGAGCGACTTACAATTATCATTTGTATACAACTAAGCAATTGAGGGTTAAGGGCCTTGCTCAAGGGCCCAACAGTGGTGATTGTGGTGACTGAATCCACAATCCCTTCGGATCGGTAACCCAACGCCTTAACCACTAAGCCACCCACTGCCCATTGGGTACCAGTAAAAAAACTGGGAAGGTAACCTGTGATGGACTAGCGCACCATTCAGGAGGAGGTGAACTCCTAGATGCTTCGACAAACTGGAATAAGCTTCGGCTGTGATGAGCCATTAGGATCGGGTGTTAAAAGCCCAGTAGACTTACCTATAGGCTATTTTAAAGGAGCAGTTCATAAGGGAATATCAAATAGAAGATCGACTCCCTCATGGCCAATGGAGTAGTCTATTTCAGGGACTAAAATATGAAAACGAAAAGTGGAAAAAGTTAGCAGGAATGTTTTCTTCATACTTGACATTAATAAGAATAATTAGGGTCTATAGTAATTTCATCAATGCTGTTGTAACTGGGAGTGGAGCCTATTAATTACTAAATAGTTCCAACTTCTGACTAAAAATAAAACCAAAGCAAATGCCTCTCAACTTGGTACTTTTCCTAGGAAACAATGGAAAGTGTCTTCCTCCCCCTGAATTCAGCCTATGACATGATTTCAAAATGGCTGCTTTTGTTGTTATATAAAGTACAGCTTGCTGTTTTTTGATTTAGATTTTTTTTAATTTGATAGATATTACTGTAATATGTGCTGTAGATAAATCAACAAAGACACATTATGAATTTGAAACGATGTGCCACATGTCAGCTGCCGGAGACAAACTTTCATGGAGGTGTTGTTTTCTTCCTCTGTTTTTTATCTCTAATATAACGAGGTTTAAAAAAAAAAAGTTTACCACTTCTGAATAGAGATAAATGTGGCATCACAGTGTTCCTGCTGTCTGGGTGGAAACCATGACGTTACTCTCTTGCCGGTTAATATGAAAGACACGGCGCATTCGTAGGCGTCTGTGAGGTCATGTGTTGTACAGAATATTGCAGAATAAGTAGTGGATGGGATTGGACAATGAACAAATATGAGCAAAAAGGATGCACTGAAAGGTGTCTTTATGAAGCCAGTTGCTAAAATTGCGCACTTTATCACGAGTGCATCTAATGTGACTACATTAGCAATGGTGAAATATGTTTTCCAGACAAATTAATTTAGTAAAACATAAAAATAAAACATTAGTTTGCTCTTTTTCCTTAACTCAGCACCAACTGTGGAAGTTTTATCAGCCCTCACATGGAAGCTGTTAGTTGTACACAGATGAGCTCTCATCCTTCGTTCCCCTGATGGCTAGTTGACCCTCAGGCCAGGTCACCCCGGGGGTTAAAGCCCGTCCGAGTGCAATTTGTTTGAATTACCCCATGTTTGTTCACCTGCAGGTTGATTTTTTATTTTTTTTTTCCCCACACAGAAGCCCACTCTGCGGTAAGCAGGTGGAAGTGTATGTTTGTGGAAAGCAGACTATTGATGAGTGTTTCATCTGTGTTGAGGTTGCATGGTTAAATGCTACCACCCGATGAACACAGTGAGTCAGTATCAGTGAAGAAATGAGTGTACGGCAAATCCGGCAAATCCGAACCAAATGTGGCTCTTACGGTTTAAAATCTAAAACTTTACTGTAGAAGTTAAGAGTGATATAATGCAGCTTGTAACTCTTCATTAGCAACGGTTCACAGGTTTTGCTTTAGTTTACGGTAAATAAAAAAAGGCATTTATTTTTTTATTTACACAAAGCAGCAGATGGAAATTACTCCGGGGTTAAGTACATTTTTAATAATTTTAGTAGTATATATATTTTTTATATCCTGAAGCACTTTCATTATTTGGATATTTTGTAATATCTTATTTAGCATATCTTTAGTTAGAAATCAGTGCATTTTGAGTTATATGTACTTTTTATATACTGTGTGTGTGTGTGTGTGTGTGTGTGTGTGTGTGTGTGTGTGTGTATATATATACTGTTCTGTACTGTTTATATGCTGCACACAACCACACTTCTTTTCCATCACCAATATGGAGCACATGTGGATGTGCGTCTGTGTGTGTCTGTGTTTGCATTTGCATTGACCCATCCTATTCTCTGTTTATCTTCTCTCCTCTTCCTGGCACTATGGCAGAGCCTCATGTTTTCTTTTTTCTTTGCAACATGTATGTTATACGAGCGAAAAATGTACACTGTGTGGCGGGCATGACCGGATCGCCCTTGTCCTCAGGGTCATGAGCAAGGAGCGGTGAAACAAAGAAGCAAGCAATCTGAAGAATCTTTGTAGCACACAATATTGACTGTAAACATAAAAAAAAATTGTCCGATGAAAGTCCCATTTTTGTAGTTAATTTCAAAAGAAAGCCACTTACTGCTAACTATATTTGCAAACATTACTGCTTTCCTCAATAATTATATATTTGTAAATTCATAAGGTGCCATTTTAACATCAGACAGGTTTAATGAGTCAGTCTGAATAACATACAAATTGAAAACATTAACAGCAAGAGTGAGACTGAATACCATCTTTGGAATCTGTGTTTCTGAGTAAACTCTGTATTTAACTTTGTATTTATAGATTGTTTTGAAATACCTGGCTTGTGTGGTTGTCTGGTCGGCGTTATCACGCTAATGCGTGAGAGAGTACATGATTTCAGGTAGACAGCTATTTTTGTGAACCTTTCTTGTTCTTTAAAGATGAAGTGCACACTAAAATGAGCTGTATACTGAGACTGTACTGTGATGAAATACATCAATTGTGGTGTTAATGCTAGCAAAATAATTACATTTTTATTTTAAAAAATCTGGCTTGAAAAGAGCTATCCACTGGATAAAATCACCCTGAACCTTGCAAGGCCTATGCTGATGTAGAGTCAACTATTTGGTAATTCTCTATGTCACAAAATTGTTATTAAAAAATAAATCAAATTCTAATGCCCTTTAATCAACAATGAGCGATACCACTCCCTCAGCCCCTTGCTCACTTTTTGGAATTTTTTTAAATTATGCTGTGGGGGCGGAGTTTAAAAGTAAAATTACAGTTAAAGTGAAATGAAATGACAAAGCCTTTTTGTTCTTCTTTTAAACTGAAAATATGTATGTTTTCATCATCAGGTGGTTTATACTTACTTTTTTGAAGTTGCGATCTGCTTGAATTTGTTTGATATTTTGCATTGTTTGAAAAGGCCGCCATTTTATATTTCGTTTCACTCTTGCGAGAATAAGAAATACGAATAGGACATAGCCTTGTCAGTTTCAATAAGGCAAGATAACGGCAATAATAACAGTATGCTGGAATTAAACCAACAAATCAGGCACAAACTAGTGATCTTCTGAATAAAATTAGGGTACGCACATCTGCATATAATTCTACATTACATTTACATACATAAGACAGGTGTCTGCTCATATACATGAACCCATGGTATACACCTCAGTGCGCTTAATGCACAACACTGTGTTTACCGTTTCCTCACCGTCTGTCACATCCCACTTTTCGCAGTATAATGGCACCCCCTGTGTGAGGATTTATTGCTTGTTTTCATTTTTTCCTCAAAGAGTGTTTTATTAAACATAGTGCATTTGCATAGGTACGGACATAAACTATACATGCAAGCTGTTATTATGTTTGGGTTTAATTCCCCTTTAATACTTCTTTCCCTTTATCTTGTGATAAGAATTTGAAATTTTACTTCAACTTTCATCAATGAATTTATTTAAGTGAGTAATTGCCCTTTTGCTCCACCCATGGTGAATCACAATGTGGTCATAATCTTTTTATTTTATTTACTTTTTTCCCAGACATGGGTCATTTTACTAGTTTAAAAGTATCTCTTGGCTTAAAGACGATGGTTTGGTTGTGGAAGGGTGTGACTCTTTAAGATGAATGAGTTGATGAATCCCCCAGCAGTTCCCCGCTGTCTTCTACACTGACTTATGTAGTTTCTTCATATGTCCCTCTGATAACATATGAGTGTGATTCTTTGAGTAGATTCCATCCATTACTGCATCCAGACATCAGCACAGTCTCTAAATCTGCACCGGGTCTACAGAGAGACCCAATAACTTTACTATAAATGACAGCAAAGAAGAGAAATGGATGAAGGAGGAACACACTCTGTGTGTGTGTGTGTGTGTGTGTGTGTGTGTGTGTGTGTGTGTGTGTGTGTGTGTGTGTGTGTGTGTGTGTGTAAAGGATACCCAGAAAACCCTGAGCTTGGTATTTGTTGGCATTTGTGTGCTTATGTAACCGATACTTAAGAAGAACAATGCAGTGAGCATCAATGTTTTGCCAAAGCTAAAAGCAATCATGATGTGTGAGAATTATGTGTATGTGTGTATCTGTGCGAATTCCTTGGGCATTTTGAGGGGTTGTCCTTGTTGTACTCTCGGACCTCTCAGAGGGACTTGCTTTGGCAGGTCTTCTGGTGTGTGTTCTGTAGAGGATCAGAGCTCCGACTCACACTCTTTACTGACCCAGACGTTACACACATACCTATACAAGCACATAGCCCGGTTACAGAATGCGTACTCACTCATTCACACACACTGGATTTTTCCTGCTGACTATGCAAGGACCATATTCACCTACATACACTGCTCATCCAGGTAACCAGTCAGCTTGCATCTAAAACTTGTTGCATGCACATGCTCAAAGTTTCCTGTTAGTTCAAAGTTGGGGAATGTCCCATGTAATGGGCAGACCACTTATTGGTGTTCCATCAGTGGACAGACTCCGTGTCTACCTGTCTCTTTATCTCTTTGTCCCTTTGTCTGTTTGTCACAATGTCCTGCCAGTGTGTCACATGATCTACACACTGCCTAACCTACTGATTAACCTACACACTGTGATGTCACAGAAAGTGGTGCTACCACCCTGGGACATCCCACCCGCAGAGCTTTATGCTTTGTGTTATTAGATTATATAATTGGTGAAATTAAATTACCCCCAGTTTCCATTGTTTATATAACACGTTACTTTCTGTTCTCTCAAGTCAACATATTTGCTCTTGAGGTATTTTGAGCCAAGTACATGTGTACAAGTCATTGTGCTATTGTGCTTCCTCCAAGGCATGTGACGTCAGCCAACTGCATCTTTCCAACTGCTCGTGGAGCACCTGGGGGGTACTCTCCGCATGAGCTCACAGGCACACATGATTGGCTAATGTTACTATGATTGACAAGGGAAAGAAGGCATATGACACCCCAATTTTGCCCTCATTGGTTTTCGCCATGGATGGCTGTGGCATCATTGCAATTCAAACTAGCCATCTTGGGATGACAGGGCAAACACTTAAGAGTCTGTTGCCATCTTGGATCAGATTCCAAGATCTCTTAGCTGGCCCCACTTCCTAGTTGGAAGGATGAAATTCCTCTTTCCTCTGTCAGTCAGCGCAACAGTTCATCTTACAGCGGAAGCGTGTTGTTCCCTGCCCTGGTGAAGGGGCGAAATAGTCACAGTCTAGGATATTACAATGATTCTGGGGGATCATTTGTCCCTTGGCAAAACCCCTCTTATCTTGGACCAATAATAGGACCAATGAATACAGATGAGGTTGTTGAAAGAAAAAAGCAATATAGTAAATGTAGGACCATTAAAACGAACAGGGAATCAGTAATTATGCAAATGTAAAGAACCTTAAAAAAAAAAAAGCCTACTGTTGATCACATAAATTCACCTCTAGCCCACACATTATTTGATGTGGAAATGGGACCTTATATCTGTGTTTGATCCCTTGTGCAGTTTCTATTTTGATAAAGAGTCTGACAAAGTGACTTTAAGGAAGGTCATAAATTTCTGAATGGAAAATGAAAAAAATTTAATCGGCCAAAGCACTGCACCAACGCAAACGTTTGAGAGAGTAATTACGTGTCAAGTTTCCAGTGATGTGTCATAAATGCTTGATTTTCACTCCCCTGCTTCTTGGAGGACTTAAAGACTTGATTGTTGGTGCCACCAAAATGTAGACTTAAAGAAAAAAGGTAAGCATTAGTGAGCCATTTGGGGCAAAAGACAAAACAAATTTCCTCACTCAAAAATCACCTTTAAACTCATCAAACTCTGTCAAAACCAAACCAAATTCTGTTCAGTAGAATTAGTAGTACTACATTTAAATCAAAATGAATAAAAGAATGCAGTTCTTTGTATGCAGCTACTATACAAGAAATTACTGATCCGATGTCTAGACTGTAAACGCCAGTGCCGTCTGGATCATGAGGACAGAGCTATAATTCATTCCCATGGCCCGGTGACGTGCGCTACAAAGACGGATCTTTTGCCAAGTCTCAGGCCGCTCAATGACTCTGTTGATTGTTGTTTTGTTTTCCTTTTTTCTGTTTGTCTTGGCTTATGGATGGAGCCCTCAGCATGACCCTTACTTTCAGGCTTCAGTATTTGCCTGTGCAGATTATGTCATGAGCTACAACCCAAACACGGACTCGACGTTATAAACCACCAGTGATCCCAAATTTCTCATTCAAGCTACAGCCAAGTTCACGCTTGTCTGCTACGAAGATTGTGTTCTTGATAAAGCCCTGATGATGTCAAGTCATGTTTTTTCTCCGTTTTCCTCTGATTGTACTGGAATGGTGTGTTAGTTCAGGAACCGGACCTTGTGGTTCCTAATTAGCATCCCTTGCAAGGTCACAGGGCTGTTGCTGAAGCTTCCCACAATTTTCTGCGTCTTTGCCGCAGTTGGAGCAAGAAAGCTGTCCGACTCACCCCCAGCATGTGTTTCTAATAAGGATGAAACTTAGACAGGCAGAAGAACAGAATGAGAGAGAAAGACATGGGTGGGGGTGGATTTCAGCTGCCTTGCAGACCTGTGACCTGAACAGGAATTTGCTTCCAAGGAGAAACAGCATCTCTGTGCTAAACACACACAAACACTGTGTCTCTATTTTATACCTCTTTGACAATGCTCTAAATGTGTGTTTTTATCTTACATGACAAATGAAGCCCTGAATGTTATATTTGTTCATGTTTATAGAAATTCTTCACTGGACCGTACAGTACTGCGGTACAAAAACAGATCCATGACCTCACATCTGTTGCTCTTTTTACTTCTGTAACTATGGGCTGAATTTCTTGCCGTGGTAGCAAGAATACCAAAACGGGATGTTTGCATGGAGCAACGAATAGAGTAGACCATTAATTTTGGCCGTATACCAAGTGTCTTAGAAGAGTGCGGCTACCCATGCTATGCCATACAGTGAGGCAGAATGAATTGATATGAAATCCTTGAAAGCTTAATCTGGTTGACTATTGGTGATGCAAGACCTCATTAAAGCCTTGTCGAAGGAGCATATCTGCCAGAAGATGTGGGCTACTGGAAATGGGGATCCAACAATTAGCCATGGCATCATGTTACTTGGGGATTTATGCCATGGCCCCATGGGAAACAGACATAGGTTCCCAACCAGGGTACGAATAGTTCAAGAATTGTATTAGTAACTTTACCAAGCTGTACATACATACAGTAGAACAGTTCATTTTTAAAGAACTGTCCTTTTGATGGTGCAAGGCTTAGTGGCATGGTTTCCTAAAGGGTACCTCCTTTATGTCTTTAACACATATCTTTGTCCGAGGAAAGTGAAAGTCATGTGTGGGTTAGAATCTGGGATATTCTGGGATGTGGAGCAACTTGCAGCTACAACTAAAGGCAAAACTCTTCCGATCTCTTCCACCTCATACCAGGGCATTTGAGAAATCAGAGACAGGGACGGGAATGAATCCCAACGAATCAGGGTAATTAGGATGCTTTAGAACAGCTTGGACTATTTGGAATGGTACAGAACTTTGGATTTCTCCATAGACTGTGACAGTTTGCAAAGGGTGTGAATAATTTTGGACATGCCACTTTTTGTTCAAATGTAAATAAAAGCTGAGAAATAATTTTTTTTGTACATCGTCTTATTATCTTTTGGGAGAAGCCTGTGTCATTTCCGGTCAAAAAAATAAACTCGCTGGTTGAATAAAAGTAACTTTTAAGTGAAAATTTGCCAGGGGTATGAATAATTTCAGGCTTGACTGTATGAATGTGCAAAATTTCTAAACTATCTATGAATCTCCTGTGTAATAAATTTCACCGAACAAATTGGCAGTTTCCTCCAAACTGGTAGAAGACAAAGTAAACCATTGTGTTAGAAGAGAAGATCACAGAAGCTCGAAGATTTGTTGCAGCTTGTCACAGCCTGAGGAGTTGTGAAGAAGCAACCACTTGAGTGAGTCATCTCAAAGACACTTTGGAATACAGGGAACTCAGAACTGACATGATGTCCGTCCAAAAACCGCAACCTGTCAACGTCACACAGCTTCTTAAATATCAAAAAAATTTCCTTCAACCTTCATTTGTCATTCTCTGCTTACCTTGCACCTCCAACCTGCACCTTATCTACGGCCATGAGTGAAAGATTAAGTCTGCAGGGTTTCTAGGCTTTTTTTTCCATAGTACGTTGAAGAGCTTGGCAATCCAGGGAGAGCCTGAAAGTAGAGCTGCTGCTTTTCAGAATCACTAGGATTCAGTTGGATATTTGTGCAACTTACAAGGATGCCCCTTGGTCATTTCCTGCTAGAGCCGCGTCAAGCACATTCCAGTAGACAGAGATGCTGAGGTCTTGCTTTTGTATTGGGAATGTCTGGGTATTCCTTAGGAGGGGCTGGAATCTGTATGCAAGGATAGAGAAGTCTGGGCAGACTCTGAGCGAAGGCGGTGTACACCCTGAGCAGCTTGCCCGACCATCGCTGGGCTAACACAGACACATAACCACTCATACTCCCATTTAGGGGAAAACGAGAAAATCCAATTAGCCTAATGTGCATGTCTTTGGACTGTGGGAGGAAACTAGAGCACCTGGAAGAAACCCACAAGAACAGAGAGCATATGCAAACTCCATACAGAAATGCCCTCTCCGGGTGCAGGACTCGAACCCCGGACCTTATTGCTATGAATCAGACATACTAACCACTACGCCACCTGAATTGTCTCATGGTTGCTTTTGTGTGTGTGTGTGTGTGTGTGTGTGTGTGTGTGTGTGTGTGTGTGTGTGTGTGTGTGTGAGTGTGAGTGAGGGATTGCTTGTAGGGTGAAATAGCGACAGCCTTGTAAAAGGAGTATGAGGTTAACCTCTAATTACAGAGGGAAGCTCTCCGCCCCACACTTCACCATGATTTATTTCTCTTACTTTCTCTCCTGATTTCTATCTCCTTGTCTCTCTGTTTTTAAAATGTTCATTGTTTATGTTTTTCCCCACAGTTCTCTCTGTCTCTCTCTCTCTTTGTGCTGATTCCCTTGTACTCCTTGCCCATTGCGGCTGTATACGTAGCCTCGGTGCCCCTCGTCAATATCTGAGCCAGAGAATTAAGTCCTCTCATAATGTGGCCTCATGGAGTAATTGCTGCAAATAGTACTTAATACGTTCGCTTCATCTTGACATGCAAGCTCAATTATCTTACATTATCTCAGCACTCGCGCCTCGCAGTCTAATTACAAGTGTGTTCGGTGGAGCACATCACTAAAGGCACTTTAGTTACCACAACATGCAGCGATCGCTACTCTGGATTAAACTCATGGGTCACGTTACACATTACATTACACACTAACACCCGATCGAATTCTTCACTTAAAGCCCATCTGTGTTCAGCTTTTGGTACCTTTGTTAAGTTCTGATGTAATAATGATGGATTGATTGAATTATTTTTACACTTTGAAGAACAATTAACTTAAAATTTCCGGGATTTCTAAAAACTAGCAATTACAGAAATACTGACTGGCCCCCAGGTCAGACGTCCAGACCATAAACGCCCGAACCGTCTGGGTCGTAAGGACAAAGCTCGAATTCATTCCCAGGGCCTCAGTGATATATACTACAAAGACGGATCCCTTTCCAAGTCACCAGCCACTCAATAGCTCTGTTGATTGCTGTTTTGTTTTCCTTTTTCCTCCTGATTGTCTTGGCTCACCAATAGAGCCCTCGGTTCGACCCTCACTTTGAGCTCTCGGCGTCTGCCAGTGCAGATTATCTCATGAGCTACAACCAAAATACACCCTCGTTTGTGCACTAGCTTCACCTCAGATGTTTTTGGGATTATGCTTGATGTGTTAGTGTACGGTGCTGTGGTAGGAGTGTATCAGGTGTTGCTGGGATTGATACCTAAATATAGGAATTTCTCTTCTTGTCTTATCTCTCATTTCCTCTTTTTCTCTTCTTTGCTCATCTCCTCTTTTTTCTCTTCTCTTGTCATCTTTTTGTCTAGTTTTGTTTCTTCTGTCATTTCCTCATCTCATCTCTTCCCTTCTTGTCTCTTCTCGTCTCTTTTCTTATTTCCTCTTTAACAGTTTCTTTTCCTCTTCTCCATTTTCCTCTTCTCGTCTCATCTCTTCTCGTCTCTTCTCATCTCTTTTCTTATTTCCTCTTTAACAGTTTCTTTTCCTCTTCTCCATTTTCCTCTTCTCGTGTCTTCTCTTCTCGTCTCTTCTCATCTCTTTTCTTATTTCCTCTTTAACAGTTTCTTTTCCTCTTCTCCATTTTTCTCTTCTTCTCTTTTGTTCCCTTCTTGTTTCTTCTTGTATTCCCTTCTTCCCATCAGCCAGTTATGGCTGGAGGGGTATTGTCGTTGGCTTGGCGGCCGGGTGGGCAGGCGGCGTCACAATTTTGTCCCGGCCATCGCTCGGCTCATGCACATGCCAGCTTTCTGAAATTTTGCGTTAGGCACTCCCTATGACCTAAACCTGTGCTTGGGGTAGCTAATTTGCATATGTGACCTTTGACCTTGGCACAGTGAC
>JBCNYH010000023.1:17228536-17249658 GCA_039654325.1 Tandanus tandanus | reverse complement strand
TCTTTCTTCCTCTCTTCCATCTCTTCCTCTCTCCCATCTCTTTCTTCCCCTCTCTCATCTCTCTTTCTCACATCTCTATTTCTTCCCCTCTCTCATCTCTCTCTCCCATCTCTTCCCCTCTCCCATCTCTCTCTCCCATCTCCCTCTTCCCCTCTCCCATCTCTCTCTCCCATCTCCCATCTCTCTCTCTCCCATCTCTCTCTCTCCCATCTCTCTTTCTTCCCTTCTCCCATCTCTCTCTCCCATCTCTTTTTCTTCCCCTCTCCCATCTCTCTGTGTTGCATCTTTTTCTCTCTCCCATCTCTCTGTCCCATCTCTCTTTCTTCCCCTCTCCCATCTCTTTCTCCCATCTCTCTTTCTTCCCATCTTCGATCTCTTCCTTTCTCCCATCTCTCTCTCTCCCATCTCTCTCTTTTCCCCTCTCCCATCTCTCTCTCTCCCATCTCTCTCTCTCTCCCAACTCTGTCTATCCCATCTCTCTTTCTTCCATCTCTTGCTATCTCTTTCTTCCCCTCTCCCATGTCTCTCTCCTATCTCTCTTTCTTCCCCTCTCCAATCTCTCTTTCTCTCTCCCATCTCTCTTTCTTCCATCTCTCGCTCTCTCTTTCTTCCCCTCTCCCATCTCTCTCTCCCATCTCTCTTTCTTCCCATCTCCCATCTCTTTCTCTCCCATCTCTCTCTCTTCCCCTCTCCCATCTCTCTCTGTCCCATCTCTCTTTCTTCCCCTCTCCCATCTCTCTCCCTCCCATCTCTTTTTCTTCCCCTCTCCCATCTCTCGCTCCCATCTCTTTCTTCCCCTCCCCATCTCTCTCTCTCCCATCTCTTTCTTCCCCTCTCCCATCTCTCTCTCTCTCCCATCTCTCTTTCTTCCCCTCTCCCATCTCTTTCTCTCTCTCCCATATCTTTTTCTTCCCCTCTCCCATCTCTCTTTCTTCCCCACTCCCATCTCTCTCTCTCTCCTATCTCTCTCTCTTCCCCTCTCCCATCTCTCTCTCCCATCTCTCTTTCTTCACCCTCTCCCATCTCTTTCTTCCCCTCTCCCATCCCTCTCTCCCATCTCTCTCTCTCCCATCTCTCTTTCTTCCCCTCTCCCATCTCTCTCTCCTATCTGTCTCTCTCCCATCTTTCTTTCTTCCCCTCTCCCATCTATCTCTCCCATCTCTCTTTCTTCACCCTCTCCCATCTCTCTCTCCCATCTCTCTCTTTCCCATCTCCCATCTCTCTCTCCCATCTCTCTCTCTTCCTCTCCCATCTCTTTCTCCCATCTCTTTCTTCACCCTCTCCCATCTGTCTCCCATCTCTTTCTTCCTCCCTTCCATCTCTTCCTCTCTCCCATCTCTTTCTTCCCCTCTCTCATCTCTCTTTCTCACATCTCTATTTCTTCCCCTCTCTCATCTCTCTCTCCCATCTCTTCCCCTCTCCCATCTCTCTCTCCCATCTCCCTCTTCCCCTCTCCCATCTCTCTCTCCCATCTCCCATCTCTCTCTCTCCCATCTCTCTCTCTCCCATCTCTCTTTCTTCCCTTCTCCCATCTCTCTCTCCCATCTCTTTTTCTTCCCCTCTCCCATCTCTCTATGTCCCATCTTTTTCTCTCTCCTATCTCTCTTCCCCTCTCCCATCTCTCTGTCCCATCTCTCTTTCTTCCCCTCTCCCATCTCTCTCTCCCATCTCTCTTTCTTCCCATTTTCGATCTCTTCCTTTCTCCCATCTCTCTCTCTCCCATCTCTCTCTTTTCCCCTCCCCCATCTCTCTCTCTCCCATCTCTCTCTCTCCCAACTCTGTCTATCCCATCTCTTTCTTCCATCTCTTGCTATCTCTTTTTTCCCCTCTCCCATGTCTCTCTCCTATCTCTTTCTTTCCCTCTCCAATGTCTCTTTCTCTCTCCCATCTCTCTTTCTTCCATCTCTCGCTATCTCTTTCTTCCCCTCTCCCATCTCTCTCTCTCTCTCCCATCTCTCTCTCTCTCTCCCATCTCTTTCTTCCATCTCTCGCTATCTCCTTCTACCCCTCTCCCATCTCTCTCTCCCATCTCTCTTTCTTCCCCTCTCCCATCTCTGTCTCTCCCATCTCTCTTTCTTCCCCTCTCCCATCTCTCTCTGTCCCATCTCTCTTTTTCTCACAACTGTCCCTCCCATCTCTCTTTCTTCCATCTTTCGCTAACTTTTTCTTCCCCTCTCCCATCTCTCTCTCCCATCTCTCTTTGTTCCCCTCTCCCATCTCTCTCTCTCTTCCATCTCTCTTTCTGTCCCATCTCCCTGTTCCCCTCTCCTATCTCTCTCTCTCTCCCATCTCCCTCTCTCTCCCATCTCTTTCTTCCCCTCTCCCATCTCTCTCTGTCCCATCTCTCTGTCTTCCCCTCTCCCATCTCTCTCTCTTTTTTCCCCTTTCCCTTCTCTCTCCCCCATCTCTCTTTCTTCCCCTTTCCCATCTCTTTCTCTCCCATCTCTCTCTCCCATCTCTCTTTCTTCCCCTCTCCCATCTCTCTCTCCCATCCTTTCCCCTCTCCCATCTCTCTCTCACTCTCTCTCTCTCCCTCCCCCCCTGCTCTCTTTTTCTTTCTTTTTTCTTTCTCTTTCTCTCTCTCTCTCTCTCTCCCTCTCTCTCTATCTATCTTTCTCATATCTCTTTCTCTCTCTCTCTCTCTCTCTCTCTCTCTCTCTCTCTCTCTCTATACTGTCTGTCTCTGTCTTTCCTTCATCTTTAATCTCTCTTGTTGTTGTTTAACTCACCTTCTCCTGCTCTAACTGTCTAATGCAATTTGTCCTATAATAAAAATGGCTGGTTTATAGTTGGTCAGGTTTAATGTGTTCAGGCAGAGTATTACTTTTCACCTCTATGACGATGTAGCCGTGATTAAGTGCACTCATAATAGGTTACGAGCCCCCCCAACACACACACACACAGACACACACACCAAACACACAAAACCACACACCTCCATCGTCTGGCCCTGGACACGGTAAGCCGTTTCTCTTAAAACGTTTGGGAGGATGACATCACGTCTCCGGGCCCAGAACACAAAATTCCATTAGCACTTTTGGCCTCGTGGTCGAGGAACGAGTGAAAAGAACAGAAGAAATGAGCCAATGAGAGGTTTGGAGGAGAGGGATGAGAGGGTATGACTGTAGAAGCGTAAGAAACACCAAACCACCTGTTGGACTGTTAAACGCAGGACACACACTTACACACAGAAACAGCATCAGTTAAGAGAGGAGAAAAGAAACGGAGGAAAGGAGAGAGAGAGAGAGAGAGAGAGAGAGAGAGATGAAATAGCTAAAATTAGGTTTTAATAGCTGTAGCCAGAAATATGGACAGATAGAGAGAGATAGTTGTTCTAAAAGCAAAGCCTGACTTTGAGTAATAAATTAATACCTTTTACAAACACTTTAAATAACACTGTAAAAGTTTTTAAAAGAGAAAGAAAATGATGAGAGAGCACAGTGAGTACTGAATAATTTTAAATTGCCATTAAAGTCTTTTAAAAGCAAAGAGAAAATGGGAAGAAAAGAAAAGTTTTTTTTTTTTTTTAATAAACATGCTTTAATTTTTTAGTGCCCTTAAATGCTCTTCAAGTCGTTCATCGAAGATAGTTTGATATTAAAAACCCTTAATATGAAGAAAAAAAAATATTCATTTAAAAGCCTTGAATAGATAAAAATAAATATTTGAGCTTTGAGATTTTTTAACAAAAAAAATTAAAAACATTTACAGAAGAGGAAACGTTAACTTGTAAAATTGTACATAATGGGATATTTTAGCTTTAAAATATAAAAAGACAGATACTGTATAATAAATGTAACAACTTGATTTCTATGTGACAAAAAATGCCTTTAAAACCATTTAATAAGGAATTTAAAAAATTGGACCAAGTTGAAGGTTTGTTATTGAAAGTCAGGATAATCGAAAAGATGAACAGCAGAATACGTTTTGGTTGTTTAGATTTTTAAAGCAGGGAAATTAATATCATGATGGGGTTTTTAATTTTAAGATTTCACCTCTAGTAAGTGAATGGAACTTTGTATAAAAGGTTAAATTGGCTCAGTAATCACCAACACCAGCTGTTTCACTGATGGATACCAGGCTCTCGTTCTCACACACACGATTGGAGGGAGGGAGGGAGAGAAAGAGAGAGAGAAAGAGTGGGGGAGAGAGAGAGAGAAAGAGTGGGGGAGAGAGAGAGAACGTTCTGCAGGACAATAGCATTCACAGCTGGAGCTAAAGCATGGAGTGTGAAATGTCTGCCCCCTCAAATGGAATAAAACGTGCCATTCATTGGACTCCCTTTGACACATTTTCAAAGACATTCTCTCGTTTTTCCCGACCATCTGTGTAGAGCAGCTTGCAGAGTATCAGACCATTAATGCTATTTTTCCTTCATGTCTTTTGCTTCTTGTCTCATCATGGCCCTAAAAAGCATAGATGAGCACATGGCACAGTCGTATAGAAACCCAGTGAGAATATCAGATCCGCTTTTGTTTTCATCACTCGTTTGTAGTTTGTCTAAAAAGGCACGACGTCCCGGCGCTCTGGTTAAAAAAACCCCCAAAAAAACCAGATATGAAACCCTTGTTTGGTGATTTGAAGACTGCCAGACTGATTTGGGGTGTGTGAGTGAGAGAGTGAGAGTGAGAGTGAGTAAACACGTCACAGCTTGGTGATATCTCTGGCCGAAAATGTCACGTCTTAACTGCTTGCTGTATATGAGGTGTGGGAGAATGCTTCTATGCAATTAGTAAAAAAAAAAAAAACCTGCTTGCTTTTTTTTCATGGTTTGGTCAGATTTTTGGGTAGGTACAATCTGTAATGAAGATATCGGTCTTCGGATAGGTCCCAAAGGTCCTTCATCACATCATCACAACAGAGAAGAGACCTGACTAGGCATGTAACGATTCACCAAATTCACAATTCAGTTTCACTTCACAATATTTGATTCACAATTGTCCCATATATTTTTGAAAAAATAATAGGTAACGATTATTTTCCTATTCTTTATCAACCAAAATTTGAATACTGGAGTAAAATATTGCAGTTTATCACCTAAAATATATAATTTATTTTAAAAAGTTTATAACTAGTAGACATTTTTGAAATAACTGTTTATGAACTTATGTGAAGGCTGTAGTCAGGCCTAAATATACAACACTTCTCTTAATCTTCTGGTTTCTTGTTGAATCTGTTTGTACAGGCAAGCAAAGCTAAAGCGCTTTCACATTTCACATGCTTTTGTGTGTGTGTGTGTGTGTGTGTGGGTGTGTTCTTGGGGCATTTGAGCTGAACACCAGTACTAACACTCAGTGTTAACCTACAGTGATGTCACCTGAATACCCTTGCATGTGATCCCCTTTACTGGAAGTTCTTTGCAAACTCTTTTGTCTAAACAAGAAGTACAGCTTAAAAAAGTATGTGTTTGTGCAGCCTTATAATAATAATAATAATAACAATAATAATAATAATATTAATAATAATAGCAACAATAATAATAGCAACAATAATAATAAAAATAATAACAATAACAATTATTATTGTTATTATCAACAGTTTGTAATTCAGTTTATTTTCATGATTTAAAAAGTCATATAATTGTAGCATTGTATTTATCATTGTGTAAGTTCCTAGCACTTTCAACCTTTTTCTCCACAGACAAAAAAGTAATTTTTAACAATAATATGAATCAGTGATTATTTTCCAACTGATATATAACCTGGAGGGCAAGACTCTAAGAGTTTGAGTGACTTTACCCCAGGTGATGACAGAGCGAAGGATGTGGATTGATGAAATCAGTAATTATTTAAAATTTGGCAGAAATGTTGCTTTCCTGAAGTAGATTAGGTTAGAAATATAGAAACTATGTCCATAACTACTACAAAATATCAGCAGTTGGAGGTGTGAAGGGCTTCTTTCTCACACACACACACACACACACACACACACACACACACACACACACACACACACCATTTGGTACTGAAAATTAGATCTTTTATTCAGTGTGTTGAAACGTTCAAAAGAAATATGTGACATAATTTTGTCTACCTGTAGACACCTCTCTCTCTTTCTTCTCTGACTCTATCTCTTCTCTTTCTATCTTTCCTCTCTGACACTCTCTCTTCTCTCTCTCCATGGGAAAATGAGGAGATGACCTCAGCGTTCTGGATATAAAGATGGCTTCTCTGTCTGGTTCCCATCGTCCAAGCAAGCCCATGGGTTTTGACTTTTTTCATGATTTTTCTGCATGTATTAACTGTAGAAATCCCCTTTTCTCTCTCTCTCTCTTTCTCTCTCTCTCTCTCTCTCTCTCTCTCTCTCTCTCTCTCTCGCTTGCTCTCTCTGTAGACTCTGTGGCGGAGGAGGCAGGGGGAACGGCTGGACTCTTGGCAAGCTGCAGTGTGTGGAGCTGTTGCAGGTGTGTGGGATTAGCCTCATCCCAGAGAGAGAGAGAAATAGAGAAAAAAAGAAAGAGAGAGAGAGGGTGAAGCAACTAAGCCAAGGTCAGGAGTGCAGAAACTTCACCCAGGTTCATTCTTTGAATTCCACATAGGTCATAATGACAAGAAGCACCTGGACATATGAGGTAGGAAGAGAGAAAATGGGGGGGAAATGTAGAGAGGGAGGACCTAAGTTGAATATTGAGAGAGAGACAGAAAGAGAGCGTGAAAGGGGTCTGAACATTTCAGCCAGAGGAGAAAGATCATGGCTGCTTGCCACTCCACCTGGAGTTTGAGTCTGGCCTGGGAATTGTGTGTGCGTGTGTGTGTATGCATGCATGTGTGTGTGCATGCTACATCCTCTGTATTGTCGTTGACCACTTGTATGAACAATCCTGTTTCACTGCTACAGCAAAAGGGGAAAGAAGCTTGAAAGATGCAAGTCATCTGCTTCAGTATTGGAATGTACAGTATAGGAAGTTTATAGGAATGACCATCTGTACCATCTGTCCATCTGTACGCAGAAGACCCATGTGTGGGAATGTTTCTGGAGGCATTCCTAAATCTGTTGAAGTGGGTGAAGGTTCAGCGAAGCGGCTGATTTTTTGCTATAGCTATATTTATATACGAAGGTTTACGTAGAGCACATGTTATTGATAATACTTATGATAATGCACTTACTTCATCGTCATATTTGTGCATCTGATTTCTTTTAGGTGGGGTAGCAGCGTTCATTACAACCCCCCTGGATGTGGCCAAGACGAGGATAATGTTGGCTAAGGTAATAGTGTTTACATAGATTGGTGTGAAAAACAACAAGGAAGCAGCAGTGCTGTGAAAATGTGTTCCGCCTTGTTTATAAGAGAGATCAGAGGAGAGCAGCCAGGCCGGGTTTAGTTAACAGGAAGTTTGTAGTAACTCACATGATCACTCTTTACAACCTTGCTAAGCTGAAAAGCACAATACACTGAACCCTGAGGGCTACAGCAGCAGAAGATCTGGCATGTGAAGCTACAGTGGGACAGTATATGTGTTATTTTTAGTGTTGTGTTAATAATGCTAGCCAAAGTGAGTGTAGTTCCCATGCCTTGCACGAAATAAAAAGCTGTTTGAGGCTTCTTACAGACGGAGAGAAAGGCATGGCGCTAGCTGGTTAACTGAAGGGCTGTTCTTAAATATACTTAAATAATATAATAATAATAATACTTAAATTCCATATTTTGTTTCCTTTTGTCTTTAAAGCAATATTTGCTTGCTAGCAGTATTAATGGAAGTTATGTCCCTTCCGATCACCAAAACAGTCGCGTTTGGTGAAAAAAAGACTCTAATTATTAAAAAAAAAAAAAAAAAAAAGGTTTTTTATCATGAAATACTTTAGGCTAGAATGGGTCACTATTAATGTCTTTTTTATTTTCTATGGTGACACTGAGGTCCCTGTATATAAGCTGATATCCTAGGAGTAGATTAACCAGTTAGAGTGCAAAATTGCTAATATGCAGCGACCTCAGATAGAATACATAAATCTGTTATGTGAGAATTCAGAACATGGCAGCTGTCAGTCTGAAGACGTTTTTGTTATCTTCTTGTCTACTTATATGTTAAAATGCTGAGCCTTTATTCAAAATATTCATAAAAGTTAGCAGGTCCAATGTTTATTTTTTGCTATTTTCCATTTTACCCCCCAAATCTTTGTAATTGCACCCCACACTTTGCTATAAATGAAGGCAATTGTGAACACGTCATGATGTGTAAAGATTTTTCATGAATTTTGTAGAATTTTTTTTTAGCCAGTCGTTTCTAAGAAATCTTGTGCTGTATCTCATCACAGAGCTTAATTACAGAATGAAGTGTGAAAAGGAGGAAATGAAGGTGCTGGGTCTGGCCGTTCTCCTCCCATTTAGCCTCTTAACTGGAATTCCTCACCTGTGCTAATGAAAGAGGCTTCTTGTGTTTAGCGAATGTGTGTTTGTGTACAAGGGAGCACAGTACATAGATCATACATGCTTTCTCGCTGTCTTTCTTTCACAGGCTGGTACATCCGCAGCCAGTGGAAACATCCCTCTGGTTTTGTACGAGGTGTGGAAGTGTAAAGGCGTGTTTGGGTGAGTACGAGCCACGCGCACGCAACTGCCAAGATAGGCACTCAAATTGCAGACTCAACTGAGCATGGTTGTCCGACGACAACGATTCATTCATTCACTTAGTCATATTTATTTTAGTAATTTGTTACCCTGCTCTGCTGTTAAGAGCCTGTGGACAGTAAGGTATTAGTGGCATTTCCAGTACAGGTGTATGTCCAAATCTTCCGGCTGGCTTTCAGGGCTTCTATATTCAAAACCTTCACTCTTCGTTACAGTTTTCCCTCTTTTTCTGTTTTATTCTTTGTCCTTGACTTAATCTATAGCCGATGGAGCTGACGAGTAAAAGATGAAAGAATTTCAGACATTTATTCCTATAATACTGATATATACACACTCTCTGGAACAAAAACTTTGAATAGCGACAGAACAGCAGTAGAGGAAAAGTGGCTTAGACAGATTCTCTGTGGAAGAGCGCAGGCCCTCCTGCAGCTGAGTGCCTTGTACAAATTGAGCCGCTTCAAAGCTGTAATTATGGTAATGGCTCCTTTTGCAGTCAAGTCAAGCCAGAAAGTGCTTCCATATGTTTAGCCCCGCCCCTTGGGCTCCGGGGTCGAGCCCCTGACTGCACCATCAAATACAGTCACACTTGAGGTTGACTGTGCATTGCATGAACTTGTATTTTCCCAGGATTTGAAAGGTCTTACTCTCAACGCTAGGCATGCTGGGATGTCCGCTGTACGTTTAGTCACTTTCACGTAACACCAGGCAAACTGGGATAACCTAATAATGCATATCATTTCATGTACATCCCTGTGCGTCACTTTTTATAAAATTTTCTTTTACCTTGCATTATTAAGTTATATTTTCTGTGTTGTGTATGAGGCTGCTCTAGGACCATATGTTTTGCAGTACCTGTATTTGCCAAAAGATTTGCTGAATGATGCAGCAGATACTGTCATAAACACGTCAAAAAGAATTACAGTACCACTTGAATCGACAAGTTGACGTAATGCTGACAATATGAAGCTCAGTGTGTGGGTCAAGTTAAATGTAATTGTAGTGTAACTGGTTAGAATAGTTTCGTTCTTAATAATTTATCATATCTGAAGTAAGTCTGCGCTAAATCTGCACTAGTCTGAGTTAAATTATGAGTTGAATATGAGATTATTCTGAGCTTAGTACCATTCTACTTTTAATTTTTTGTAATAAATGACTCAATGCAGTCCTCTTGCAAAATACTTGAAGGTACAGATAGTTGAAGGTCCATATTTTAGTAAAAATGTCTTATTAAAAACCCAAAACAACAAAGTTCTGCAAAGAAAGTCTTGGAACTGTCTAAAGAATGAGAAAGAAACATATGATGTCCATGTACTAGAGAGTTAAACTGTGCTTTCATGACTTTACACACTCTTAGTAATATATGTACCGAACTGCACTTTTCAATGTTTCCATTGTGGTACTATCAAGGGTACATTAAAGGTCAAATGTATGTCAGTCATCCTTAATTATGTGCAATAAATTATTTGGAGGGATATGCTATATTCTCCCCCAGTGCAGCTAACTGGGTTATTAAAGGCCAGCCATGCCAGCCATGTCTCTCACTGTCTGTGGTGAGACGCATGTAAAAGAACCATTGTTGTCATTCGAAAAGAGTAGGCCATCGGATTGCCATGAGCATGTTTCTGTCCTGCGATGGCCTGGCGAGCTGTTCAGAGTGTGACCCGTCCTCGCACAGAGTCAGCTGAGATGGGCACCAGCCTCCCCCCGACTCTAATTACGATTAAGCGGCTCAGAAAATGAATGAATGAATGAATATTATATTCCATATAAATGACACTAAAGGTACACAAGATGTACCCTTGATGGTATGACCCCAGCAACACGGAAAGAAATTGTTTGGTACCTTCATTTCTGAGGCTCCTAAACAAAATTTGTGCTTCTTCACCGAAAACTAAAGAACCAAGTAGAATCTTTAGCTCGGAGCGTTAATTCCTTATGACTACAATGTCTAAGTTTCAACCTAAATGTATCTTAATCCCTTTTGTATCATGCCTGAGTCATAGCTCAGATCAGGCCCAAGCCTCTATAGGAAATGGTGAGTAGTTATGCAGTCATTAATATAGGTCCTGATTAGATATGCCAACTCATAACTGGATGTGATGACTTTGGTCTGAATCAGTAAACAGGTGCAGGAAATGTGAAAGTTGAGAACTCTGACTCACTTGACCTACAGCCAAGGAGCACAGGAACAAAATGAAAGGGCATGTCTAATAATAATTAAAGGGGAATTATACATTATAAGATTTCCTCAATGTGGCTGGCTGGTCATATGTTCCCTCAAATCCTGACTGACATCATGATCTTTGACTTGATGCAAGGTTTGAGTCAAGGGGTCTTTTGCTGTCATCATTGGCTACTTGGAAACTGTGCCTTTCCACTTGGCAGGAAGTTTTCACATGCTGTCTGACCTGGTGGTATTAGTTTGAGATTAAATTTCCATGGGGCTTTTATAGTTTTCATTTTACCACCACTGGCTCAAAAGGAACGACCCACACAGCTCATAGCCCCTACCCATATATCCCTTGTTAATATATTCCAAGATGATCTTGTTGGATAATAAGCCTGAACAAGCACATTGAAGGTCTGCGAACACATGATCCTCATGGATGCATGCAGGATTCTGCAAATGGCTGGAATAGTTGAGAGATAGTTGCCGTGTTTGGCACCTTGTACAGCTTCGCAGTTGACAAAACTGATGTATTAGTGGGCACGTCAGGGTCACTCATGACCCTCATTCTAAATCGAGGCTCATAAACTGCCTCGTGCCCTGCTTTCTGACCTTTGTCATTCCCGACAGGTGTTTCCAACTCTCAGGCCCAAAGCACATGTTTCTTAGTAAGGCTTGTGGATGGGATTTGATTCCTGTTGAAAAGATCGGAAAAGGGTTAAATATACAGAGATAAATTAGAAAGACAGGGGGAATACGGAGGAAGAGAAAGACAATGAGAGTGTGAGAGAGAGAGAGAGAGAGAGAGAGCGAGGCGGGGGTGGCTGGATGCTTAAGGGACGTGTGTGAATGTCATCTGGCTATCCGTCATGTGGAGAGGCCCATAGGGCCAGTGCTAATACCAAAAGCAGCTGCACGGAAAAGAGCCCCGAGGGGGACGGATGCACTTTCATGGCCTGCTGCATCCTCCAAAATCAACGGTGCGCATTCCTCCCTGATCGACCCTTCAGGTCTCCCCCAAACCCCCAAAACAACAGCCGCTGGCCATTGCAAATATTGCATGGACATCTTAGAAACAAGTCAGATAAGCAAAGTACAAATCAATTCATGTTAACACGGTCAGGAAAGATTAGCTGACTGGTTCTTGCTACCTGATAGGTATTTTTACCTTTAAAGGATTAAACCTGGTGTAGTGGTTAGCATTGATGCCTGAAAGCTGCAGGGTTGCCAGCTTGATCTTGACCTCAAGTGGAGTTTTGCATTTTCTCCTCATGGGTTTCTTCTAGGTTCCCTGGCTTCATCTTACCCAAAAGCACGCTAGTAGATGCCCCTTGATGTGAATGTGTGTCTATATGTTGCCCTGTCATTTACTTGATGCATTCCCACCTCCACCCTGTTTTCGTGTATTAGACTCTGGGCCTACCTCAACCCTGACCAGAGTAAAACAGTACCGGAAGAGTAATAAATGAATAATGCATGATTAGTTTCTCACACCACTTGACCTCTTGAGGAAGATGTAATTGTATCATGACCTCGACGTTCATCTTTCCTTTTTAACTCCTCCGCAGGCTCTTCGCCGGTAGCATCCCCAGGATGACCTTCATCAGCGTGGGAGGTTTCATCTTTCTTGGAGCTTACGAGAAAGTGCGCAACACGCTCCTATAAGACTTTTGACCTCAAAGTCGGCAAAAGAAAATGACCCATTAATCTTAAACCTGATGCAGGTATTATACCAGTTGAAAGATCTTGTACAGGGCTGCTGGCACACCTGGCATTTGAGGACTCGCCAGTGGCTTCTGGTACCCTGCAATTTGCTTTCCTGACTATCAGTGCATAGCATATTGTTTTTAAATACCTAAGTTGCAGGTATGTTACAGTGTGGATACTTTTCAGTCATGACCATATTTGGCCTTGATGTGTGCTGGTGCTGCACATGAGTTTTATAGTAAAGATGATCATGATATTTTTTTGTGACTGCACTAAAACTGTAATCTGTAATTCCTGATCAAATTGATTAGCTCATCAGTATGTCATTCCAGTCTCTAAAGTACTCATTATCTCCTACATCATTTTACAATGCATTATGGGATCTCTGACCTAAACAGATGCACCTAAACAACCTGACCTAAACAAATCTCTGACCTAAACAGGTGCAGATTCATCATTCTTCAAAAAGCGTGTTTTGGATTTGAGTTGGAACATAAACCATCTGCTTGAGCTTTGTTGTTAAAGTGAGGATTTGTGGAAAAATTCTCTTTGTTTATGATGAGAGCTCCGATCACAATGTATCTTTCAGTAAATGAGGTTTTTAAATCTTGATATTTCTTGCACTTGCTTGGTGAAGCAGTTACTATAAGACTACTGTAAGCAACTATAAGCCTTACGATTGATATTACGTGGTATTGGTGATCCAGGATGTTCCATCCAAAAAATTAATGTCATTGAAATGTTTTATGCTCATTTCATTCATAGATTTTCCATGATATTTGTATATATGAAATTAGCACCACCAAGCACCAATGGCATTTCGATCTCAGTGTTGGTGAGTTTGATGTCCGGTTAATGATGGCGGTTATTGAATGTAATTGAAATGAATTGTATGGGAATAATTTTTATCTGATAAATGATATTCATACTGAATCTAAAACTTGTCTTATGTCTTAAATCCTTTTTATATGTGGTGCACTGTTTTTGGTTCAAGTCTCATGGCTGACTGTGCTCTTTCTTTGTGCAGTTTGCAAGTTTTCCCTGTGTTTTTGTGGGTTTCCTTTGGGTACTCTGGTTATCTCCTGCAGTCCAAAGATATGGACCTTAGGTCAAATGGCTATACTAAAGACCCCCTAGGTGTTAACATGACTGTGAATGGTTGTGTCTGAGTTAGTGTTGCAATGGATTGGCGACATGTCCAGGATGAACCCCGCCTCTCACCTGAAATCAGCTGGGATTGGCTCCTATTTCTCTGTGACTCTGATGCTATGAAATATGGATGAAAAAAAGGGAAGGACAATTGTTAACTTGGTTTAATTTTGTAAACATTTGGGGAAAATATGCATAGCTGATAACTCTGGCTGGCTGGCCCAAAGTTATTTTGGTTCCCTGTTTTGTTTCATGTTTGTTCTTTTATTTCATCACAGAATTATATCTGTGACATCTGAAACCTGACTTTTTGGTCCCTTATGTGGGGACATTTTGAACATTTGTTCATGAAAACTTTTGTTTAACCACTGAAGCCAGTTTGAAAAATGATTGGCACACGAGTAAGAGTACGAACAGGACACACATTTAACATTCGTACCAGTGCTAACAACAAAGTCCTTATGTAGCAGGGTTGGTTAAATCAGACTCTCCACTCCTGAAGAATGGTTTTCTGTTTGAACGCACCTGACTGAACCCAGTCTCTCATAAAATAAATCAGTTGTCACTGGAAGACGAACTAACCTGTCAAGATTGGTGTGATGGACAGACAATAACCATAACTCAGGATACATTTCGGAACAGCTCGAGAAGTAGGGCAGGTATTCTGTCTACAGCTGAGACGTGGTCTTTAGTCTAGACTTGCTTGTTTGCTTATTAGCGGTGAATGTAAAGATGACTGATTTATGAAAGTATCAGTAAAAAATGATGGGTAGCATGTTGCAGCTCGAGGGCATTCTGAAAGCTTTATGAGTTAAAAGAAGACATGTGGGGAAACCAAGAAGAGAAACTGATAGGTGAGTCCACAGGTGCGAATGTCAGAGCAGAATTTAATCAAAGCAAACCGTTTGGGTCATGTTGTGAAACGAAATATTATATTTGAATCCTGTCAAATCTTCAGAGCAATGGATTTTTCCCCTCCATATGAACTAAGGAGTGGTAGAGTTTAGTGTGTAATAATTGTGCGGTAAGGGAGCTGGATGTCCCTCCATGTGAAAACTATCAAAACATGGCAAGTCCATATAAAACAGCTCAAGCATACAAACTAAATAGGAAAAGCTGATAATAATGCAAACATTTGCTGTCCTGAATTATCAAGTCATGTTAGACTTTATAATGGCATTACTTGTTTGATCATAGCCCTTTCTAGCAAAGAAAACATTAGTGAACTATATCTATGTGCACATTAGTCCAGTTTAAACATTGACTAATGATAAATCCTGATAGTTCCTTTGCAATGAGAACATTTGCTCTCTATGATCATGCTGAATATTTGCTCAGGTAAGAGCTCAAAGACTTTGCAGACATGGACCCTAGCATTGAGCTGAGCAATTGAGGCGTTAGAATCTTAATTCCAACCACCATCCATGGTCATTCGTAGACTAATGCCCCTATCACACATTGGCGTCTTGCGGATGTACGCTGTATCAGGATACGTGGCAGTAAGAAAGGAACATTAGGGCAATGGCAGCTTCATTTTTTATGTACACTTAAAAATCCATAGCACATACGTAGCAGCTTTGATGCGTCATGTGTACGTCACGTTTGCCATAAAAACGAAAGCTATGCAGCAGTGCCGCAGTGGGAACGTTGCTTGAACATCTGTTATGCCAAATGTACGTGTACTCCGGTTTCCTCCCACAGTCCAAAGGCTAACTGGCTGTTTCGAATTGACCGTAGGTGTGAGTGTGACTGGTTGTATTTGTGTTATCCGGCAATGGAGCTGTTCAGGGTGTACCCCACCTTCGCCCAGTGCCAGCTGAGATAGGCACCAGCCTCCTTGCGACCCTAGTAAGATTAAACAGTTCGGCAAACGAGTGAGAGAGTGAGTTGCACCTTTTCATTGCACCCTTTGCCACATTACCATTTAAACAGCTGTATTGAAAAACATAAAAACCTCAATTATTATTATGCAGTAATAATTGACAACAAAGTCAAAGAGCCAGAATGTGAATTTTAATAGACATGTCGACTTTCCACACGTCAACATTTTCAGCGTTGCAAATGTACAGCCGTTTGAGTTCATTTCAATAAATTAATCTGAAAGGAAGGTGAAGTGTGCTACTCTATGCCACACGAGCTGGAGACTAGCAGGTAAAACTTTTCACTTATTTACGAGAAGAACATAAAGCAAAGGTCTTTTCTCTTCGTTCCAAGTTAGCCAGTTAGCTAAAATCTAGCTTTGTAAACCAGTTAGTTGGATAACAGAGTGAGCGAATTGTTGTAACGTAGCTAGCAAACTTCTATAGAAAAAACAATATTCCCTCAGTTTGGTTTCTGTGGGGGGAAAAAACAAAACAAACAAAACAGGTTGGCTTAAAAAGCCTCACAGATCTGAGTTATTTGCTTAGTACCTATTATTTGGTTTAAAGAGGCTAGAGTTAGCATTAGCTAATGAGGCGTTTAGTAACATTGACGTAGCATTATCTAATGGTGTTTACTGAAGATACTGACCATTCGCGGTGTGTAGACATTGAGAAAGCCCCTGAATGTCAGCTAGCACAGATAAAGACGCCCTTTCCTTGTGTAATTAACATTTATCTTTATCCCTTTTGTCATGCGCTAAGAATTGTTTTTGTTTGGAGCAAACATTTTCAAATTTTGCCTTTGATTTTCCTAATAGGTGTCCACCTTCACATTGCTTCTTTCACTGTTTGTTAATAAAAAAAACAAAAAAACAGAACAGTACAGTTTAATAGTACCTTTGGCTAACTATGAGCATTTGGTACCTTTAGCAAATGGAAGAACTGAATCTTTTCCTATTTTTCCAGATTTAAGGCTGTGCAAATGATGAGCATGACAGTTTTTAAATCCATGGTTAGTAGGTGTCACCTGTGGAAATGTGAAATGGGCTGTATAAGCATTTCTGTTTAAGTTCTTTATTTATTCTATTGGAAAAAGTGTGAAAATTTCAACCTTCCTACACTTTTAACTCTTGAGAACAGTGTCACACTGTCATATTACTACCAAAGTGCTGATTTGTGTTTCTTCACCCACCCTCGATCTTACTGTACTGTGCATGGCCTGAATAGTTTCGTTTATTCAAGACCAGCGAATATGAACCGTAGCTATCATAAGGTTGTAGCTGAAGATTATAGTGTTTATGTCCATTTCAAGTGCAGGAAAACGTTTCCATTTCACAAAAGGAGAAGAGTCTCGCTCTGAGACACAGATAACCGACTCGCAGATACTTTGTTCATGCTGTAAGGCACCAGGACTGGGAGGTTTATCAAAAGAGAGGAAAAATAGCATCACTCTGATCGGACCATGCACAGAATAGATTCAAATACTCTTCTGTAAAAGTTATATAGTAATAATAATAATAATATATAGATATATATGAAAACTCTTATGTACAATTTTAAGTTCAACATTATATCACTCTGTTGTATCATACAATATTCCCTACATTAACATGCTTCAAATGCAAGTCACATTATTATTATTATTATTATTATTATTATTATTATTATTATTATTATTTATTTTTTCTGCAGTGGTGAACGAAGCCTCCCTGAGGAGGATTTAAACACTATGTACAGGTGTAACGCTCGGACTGGGACAGGAACGGCCCACCGTTCAAGCTTCGCCTTCAAACCCGGACACCTAGACTCCGCGATCAGACGCAGGACGAGCTCCACATGCGCACCTCGGTGCGAGGTAGCAGTTCACAGTGCAAACAGGGTACAAAAAATAGCAATACAAAAGTCTTTGCTTGGTATTCCGCGAAGAGCTAGTCACTAGCACGCCTGAGGGGGGCGGTCTCACTCAAGTGTGCGTGGCCGTTGGGTAATAGAGTGTTTGTGAGCTCAGCGTCCGTGGGTGATAGAGTGTTTGTGAGCTCAGCATCCGTGGGTGATAGAGTGTTTGTGAGCTCAGCGTCCGTGCACGTGGAGGGAATGGAGGGTGGCTTTACTGGCCAATGGTGGCTCTCACTCGGAGATGATCTTTCCGTCCTGCTGGCCACAGATCCTGAGACAGAAAAAAGAAAAATTGCAGTTCAATTAAATAATATTTGCCACAAGGCATTAATCTGTAATCTATTTTTAGTTCAGATTAATCAGCCGACTAAATATGAATTAGTTCATATTTTTAGTTATTTCCTTTCTAGAGTTCATTTTGGAGTTAAAGCTCCAGGGAATTTAAATCTATGATTGCTTTATAATGAGTTTAATATTGGTTTTGTGGACACAATAAAATGTATGACTAATTGGTCATTAGTGAATGGCTTCATTTACAGCAGAATTTCTTTTCCTTTAGAAGTCTTGTTGGCAGTCTGACTACTACCGCTAGATCCTCTACAGATTTGTGTGCGTCACATGCATAAACCGCCTGTTCGCGCTAACCTAGTACACTTAAACTATCATAATCATTTTACAATATTCCATGTCCTATTGAACCATCCTGATTCTCCCTGTGTTCATTTTAATATGTTTGGTTCTGGTCAAGTGACTGAGGGAACCATTTTTAGTTTATAAAGGGGGGTGTCAAGGTACATAAGGTACATAAAAAAGGGTTTGATGTGTTCACTTATCAAGAAATCAAAAGAATCGTAGCTTTGGGAATCTTGAGAAATATCTACATGCATCAACCAGTTGCTTTGTTCTCGTTCCAAAAGTTTCACCAAATGTTTTTCACATTTTCGTGTTTCTGGCTGCTTATTTTGTAAATTTTTACAAATACACAACTCCTTTAAGTATAACGCCACACCCAGTTCTCGGATTGCTCTGATCAGCAGATTTAGCATGTATTTTATTTTTCAGTCTTTGGTAGTGGTTTGATTGAACACTTGAATTTGGTACTTTGTTAAAGTTGTTACGTATCCACACCTGTGTGCAAATTTCCGATACAAATTTCCAAAAAAAAAATTTCCGATACAAATCCAGCATAAAAACTTCTTCAGTGTACGGCTCTTTTTTTTCCTCCGCTGTGCTCAGGAGTGTTCATTTTCTCATGCTATGGTATATCAATTCCCGTGTCGAAAACTGCTGACGATGCCAGGATGCAATTAACTAACCTTTCTAAAACAAACATAGACTTGACATTCACAACGAAGGAATGCGGATGTGCAAGATGTTTTCCGCAAATTGGCACCAATAAGTGCTTAACAGAATCACTCTGAAAACGAAATCTCATCTGATAAGACACATTACCGGAATATAACACTTCTGCACCTGTCTCTTTCAATTTTCAAAACTTCTTAAACACAGCCAGCTATACAACATCCTCAAGAGTTTAAATTTCAGTAAACTGACTCTCTCTCTCTCTCTCTCTCTCTCTCTCTCTCTCTCTCTCTCTCTCTCTCTCGCTCTAAAAAAACCTCTCACCTGTTCCCTCGTTCAGCCCCGAGGCCATGGAATGTGCTGTGCACAATCTGTGTTAATAAAACCAAGCCAAACTAAATCATTCCACCCATCTGATGACAGTACAGTGGGTTCCTTCATCAGGCGATGATGGAAGCCGAGCATTTCACTTAATTTAATAATTTATGAGTCGTAAGAGGAGCACAATGAATCAACCTCAGTAAAAGGATGACACGTGGATATTGGGCAATGAAGTCCTACAGCTCATTTACTCACCCTCACCTTTTCTCTCGCCGTAGTTCTTGTGCAACTTCGGCGTCGCCTCCCTTCTAACTCCATTCGGCGTGCCATTACAGTGTCCCTCGCCCGTTTTATGGCTACTGAAGGTCGATGGAGGCTGCATCTGCTGGTACTCCATGCCTGAAGGAGGTGTAATGCTGTGACAGAGGTAGTCTGGTGGCCGGGAGTAATTGCTACCGTTTTCCATGCAGTCGGTACACAGAACTGGAACATCAAAACCTCCTGAAAGGTGAAGGAAGTGAATAATTCATGTTCTTATAATGACGATAAAATGTTGTTTTTAACTTTCATTGGTCTTCCTCAAAAGTACGAATCCCCATAGACTTGTGTTCCCGCACACTGAAGTCGTCTGCATTACATTTTATTGTGCCTTAAAGCAGACTTACCATTGCTGTGTGTGTGGCCACTTGGCTGGGAAAGACCATTGGATTCTACTCGTATGCATACGTCCTGCCTCTCAGACAGTGTCCCCTGCGAAGACAGGTAGCTCGGGACATCAGGAGGAACGATGGTTTCATCTGGAGGAAATGACAAGGAAATTTATTTTGCCGTTTTCATTCCTTCAACAGCAAGCATTTCAACACAAGTATGGTTCACCCACACACCCGTATTGACACTGCACTCCTCACTCTTCTTCCTCGTCTGATAGATGATGCACACCCATACCAAAGAGGTTGCCACGATGCTTGTCACTACGGCGATCACGACAATGCCTACAGTGACCGCCCCGGAGTTGGTGTTCACTTGGCAGTTGGCCCCAGGACGCTGGATAACAGTCAGACTGCACTGGGCACGTTCAGTGCCCAGAGGGTTGGACATGACACAAGTGTATCGCCCAGCATCCTCAAGTGTGGTGCTGCTGATCACCAGAAGTTGGTTGGCATGGGTGAAGTGGTGGCGCTCGCTGGGGTGAAGTAGCTCGCCTCCATGCAGCCATGTAATCCGTGGAGGTGGGCTACCCATGGCCTTACACTGCAGTGCCACTGCTTCGCCTAACGCCACACTGCGGTCTTCCATCCCTTGCAAAAGATGGGGCATTTCTAAAGGTGGCACAGAGAAATAAGGTTCAGCAAATCACAAATTTTAACATACAATTTAATTAAAAAAGAAAACCCTGCCAATTACGTCCATTAAGGCTTGCACTAGGCACGTGAAGGAGCTACGAAAAAAAACAAGATGGCTTCACCTCAGCAGTTCCTGTTCCAGAAATCAGCACTGAGAAGGAAATAATCTGTTTCCGAGAACTACAACCCATTAAAGGAGTCGTGTCATGTAGTGATTTTTACCCAAATTGCCAAAAAGTTATCTAAATACATAATGAATGTCCAAAATGCTTGTATATATTTGATAAACAGCCCTTAAGCTTGCAAATCAAATGGAGTTAAGAGATTCTCTCACTCATTCACTTATTTGCCGAACTGCTTAATCCTACTAGGGTTGCAGAGAAGCTGGAGATGACACTGGATGAAAGCAGGGTACACCCTGAACAACTTGCCAGACCATGAGAGAGCCAACACACACACGCAACCATTCACACTCAAATCTAGGGGCAATTTGGAACAGCCAATGAGCTGATTGTGCATGTCTTTGGACTGCGGAAGGAAACCGGAGTACCCAGAGGAAACCCAGTCAAGCCCAGGGAGAACATGCAAACTCCACACAGGAGACATGAACCCAGGACCGGGTTCGGGTCTGGCTCGAAGGTTATGCTTGAACTGCTGAAATACCGGACAATGTGCACAAAATCTGCTCACTCATTGTACACACTGCACAGTA
Source organism: Tandanus tandanus (assembly GCA_039654325.1). Classification (NCBI taxonomy): domain Eukaryota; kingdom Metazoa; phylum Chordata; class Actinopteri; order Siluriformes; family Plotosidae; genus Tandanus; species Tandanus tandanus. The sequence continues at coordinate 17,228,633 of JBCNYH010000023.1, read as the reverse complement.
TTTCTTTTAGTATTCTGTATTATCCCTGCGATGGCCTGGCGAGCTGTCCAGGGTGTACTCTGCCCTCGCCCAGAGTCGGCTGAGATGGGCGCCAGCC
>JBCNYH010000023.1:17215111-17226239 GCA_039654325.1 Tandanus tandanus | reverse complement strand
GCTGAGATGGGCGCCAGCCTCCCCGCGACCCTAATTAGGAATAAGCGGTTCAGAAAATGAATGAATGAATGTATTATCCTATCTCGCTATATATTTTCAACTAGTTATTAGTTATTTATTTTCTTTTTTTAATAGTTTTTATTTTTTACTTATATTTATTCTAAATGTTATTTTTATGTGCAATACATTTCTTATGTGTAATATTTGTTTCTTAGGTGCAATATTGAGGTGGCTCTGAGTCCAAGAATTTCATTGCCAGGAGTGATGTCCCATTGTTGCCTGTACATGACAGTAAAACTTCTTGCTGTAAGGCAGATGTAGCCAGATACCACATGTAGTAGATGATTAGTCACTATGCCACCATGCCATTCATGTCTCGTATTCTTCATAAACCAAATTTTCATCTATATGAATGATTGTCTCGTTTCATAACACCATTTAGCAACCATGACATCACTCCTTTAACTTAAAGCAGCCCTGGTTCTTAAGATGGGAACATGCCTAAAGATTTGGGATTCCTGGGAAATGTTCTGATTTGGAAGGATGTGAATACAGAGTATGTGCCTACAAACTCTTGTTTATATTATACTAAAACAAGGAAGCCTTAGTACGATACCTTGCTTGATCAATTGCTAAATAAATATGCAGTTCGGTTTAAATTTTCCATGTGTTTATTTTAAAGCAAAGATTAGAGACAAATCAAACAAGTGTAGTATCTGATTTGGCGTTGTGTCTGAACGTAGCCTGCGTTTCCTTAAGGTAGTTGTGTGAGGTGGTGATTAGTCTGTGTCCCACATCCGCTCTGGTACTGCAGAATCCAAGACTGCCCTTTCAGCAATACTCAACAGCTGAACTCAGGCCTGAGAAAAGCTCTCATATCCCACTGCTTAAGCCCTCTGTCCTGTCCTCCAGCCTCACTGTGACCTCCTCTATACCCTTTCACCTCTGACCCCAGAAACAAGGCCACAGCTGCATCAGCCAGACCAAAACTGAAAACATTCTTTCATGCAGTGGAGGAGATCAGGGGTTTGCTAAATCCCAGCAGCTTTAGAAACTTTCTTGAGTATCTAAACTAAACCCTACAGGACTTTCTCTGAGTCTTTCAATTAAACCCCAATAAAATTGTTTCGCTAAAACCCAACTCTTACCCAGTACGGTGAGCGTGACGTTGGCGGAGATCATGCCCGCTGTGTTCTTGGCTGTACAGCTGTATACACCCATGTCCTCGGGCTTGACGTTCATTATGAAGAACACGTCGTCGTCGGGCATCACCTCCATGCGCCGCTCACGGGCTGCTGGGAAATCCGTGCCACCGTCTTTCTGCCAAGCAACCTGCGGAGGTGGATAACCTTTTGCTGCACACTCCAGACGAGCCTTCGCACCAGCCCGGATGGTGAGGTCACGCGGGGTCTTCACAAAGGAAGGCAGCACTGAATATGTGAGGGGGAGCAGCGAATTAGCCATGGTCAAGATTATTTCTGCACGAAACACTTCAATTCAGTTGGGTTGGACATGAAACCATGAAGTAAATCAATAAAAAGAATAAAATCTCCAAATACAATCAATTTGAATCTGCTGGACTGGCTGATAGGCTGTGTAATAGAGTCACTGTCGGCAAAGCATCGGTGCTAAATCAATTTGTTCCAAATGTGCTTGGACAGAGCAGTCAGGAAAGAGGGAGGGAGAAAGGAGGGCCACTAATCACATTTCTGTCCTGAAGCTGACTAAGTCTCGGTCGGCTCCTTAATTTAGCAAATACGTCCTGAACGTAAATGCTCTCAAGATGAAGTGAACTGAAAGAGCAACATGTGGTAACACTGCTCCATTTAGCAAATGAGCATTTATGTTTTGTTTCACTTTGGGTCTTTTTCCACCCCATAACTACAGGAACCTGTGGCACCAGAAAACTGGGAACTGTGCTTTTTTTGGCCATCGTTTCAGGAGCAAAGGTTTGGGTTGTACTGTTTGGGAAATATATATTATATATTGTTCATTAATCCGGTGGCTGGTGTTTAGGCCAGTCCTTGGTTTTGGGTTCATGCATCTTGTGTTTGATATGTAAAGTATTACCTTAGCATTTACTACCTCTGCCAAGGAGGTTATAATGTGCCCGTGGTTTGTTTTTGTTTGTTTGTTTGTTAGCAAGTTTACACAAAATGTAATGTAATGTAATTATGGCTTTGGACAAGGAAGACTTTATCAGACTTAGGACATGATCTGGATCCAGGAATTATTTAATTATTTAAAGGATTCTTCAACATTGTAAAATACGAGGATTTTTTGGAAGTGTTGTATTACATCAGGCCCAACAGGGGGTGCTGTGCACTTTCTGTTACTTGCAAAGTTAGCAGATTTTCATAAAAATTTCCACGGGTAGGCTTAAATTTTTTTTTACCATTGTGAGATAGCAGGATTGTTGACAGTGGGGCTCAAATAGTGTTCATATAGTGGATTGCTAGGCTTGGCAGAGGTTTTACGCTTTTGAGTAAATTAGATAGTAGCTAATGCCTAGTACAGTGTAAACAATAATATCAGTGTCAAAAAGGGAAAAAAGTAAAAAGAATGGGTGATTGGTAAATATCAATATCTACCACAGCTCTTTAAAGTGTAAAAATAAGACCTACCGCTGATGCTGAGGCGTGCCTTGTTGGAGTAGGTGGAGCCGAAGTGATTGGAGATGACGCACTGGTAGCGCCCCTCGTCCTCAAACTTGACGTTGCGCAGATGGAGGACAGTGGTGTACTCCATGATTCCTGCTCCGTCTCTGGAGGCGGAGTGGGCAAAGTTCTCGACGTGGGCATGAGGCAGTGGCTCCTGGTCTTTCCGCCATGTGAAGGACATGGGCGAGCTGCTGCTGCTTACTGCCATGCATGTTAAACGCACATCTTTTCCTAACACGCCGGCTGTGGGTATGGGGTGAACCATGATCTGAGGTTTGGGCAAGTCATCTATGGGGAAGAATATGCACCAAGGCATGGTTGTTACTACCATGTACAGCAACCTTTAGATTTGTTAAGCACGTCGTACTCGTAGTTTTGGGCAGTGGTGGCTCAGTGGTTAAGGCTCTGGATTACTGCTCAACTACTGAACTGGTCAATGGTTTAAGCCCCAGTACCACCAAGGTGCCACTGTTGGGCCCATGAGCAAGGTCCTCAACCCTCAATTACTCAGTTGTATAAAACTTTCAGGTGCCTGCCAAATGCCATAAATGTAAATGTAGTTTTTGCCCATCATTGTTTACTGAAAAATGGTCCAAAAGTCATATGTATGTATAGCATGTACATATAGCAAGAATTGTGAATAAATATGCAAGACTATTGCACGGTTATATGCAAATGTCTTTTGTTAGTACACCAGTTTCCCAGAAGGCATGGGTTTATATGGTCAGGGTTAAAAAGTTTCATGGTCTTAAACATCATATTTCTGTATCTTCCACAACCAATCAGGGTTTTTTTTTTTTAAATTTTCCAAAATCTAACAGTCTTCAGTAACCTCCAGATTGTATTTTTTTATAAGATGATGCCATTTAGAATGATTCCAATGACATACAAGGAATTCTGTAAGTTTAAATACATAAATACATCTGATCAAGTAATAACTTTTGACTAAAATTTTGCATCACTTGGTGAAAACAATGAGCCTTTACCCTTCTTGTAAAAACACAGGCAATATTCCTATGAATCAGGCCTACGTTTCCATGAATGTCAAATCGTGTCAGATCAAACTGTCCTGTAGAAACCGGCCCAACCTTGCTTCAGTCCTAACACACCTAATCCAAGCAATGAAGCCCATCAGGACAGGAGTACATAATAGAACAGAACGTGTAATGATGCCCACCACAAACGAAGCTCTGTGCTGGAGCCTGGAAGATGTTGGTGCCCTTTAGGCTCTCAGGGTGAGCGCACGTGGCGTGTACGCCAGCCTGCAGTTCTTGTGCCACCACCCACTCAGGAAACCAGTGCAGCTGGCAATCGCACAGGAAACTATCGCTCAAGATCTCGCTGCAGACACAAAAAGGGAGTTTTAGTCGATGAGACTGAGAGAGAGAATTAAGACACAATTCTGCCTTTATTTAAACAGTAACTGAAATTAGAGTGAGAGTGTGCCTGTATATTTGAAATGTGTCAGTGACTCACAGGGTGCGGAGGTTCTTCATATTGTTGAAGGCGTCTGGTAGAATGGAGAGGATTGCATTTCCACCCAGGTTTCTGTTCAGTCATGACAAAAATGATTTTGCAGTGTCCCCAATGTATGCACAGTATACACACATACTCTCTGTCTCATTTACATATGCATGCCAGCTTGCATTTGTATAAAACTTTATTTCAGTTAAGCCAGAAAGATGCGAGTGTATTTTGCTAAGTCTGTACCCTCAGGCTGCTTCTCCAAGACTAAATTCTCTAAGACTAAATGACAAAAATGTTTGCTTTGCAAAGGGAGAAAAGGCTAAAGCTGGCTGGAGTGACACTCCAAGCAGCTGGCTGCGAAAAAAAAAAAAAAAAAAAAGCCAGTCTCGCTCTTCTCCTTTTACAAAGACGCTATTAAATTGCTAGCAGCCTTCTCAAGCATCTGTTTTTTGCAGAGTATGCCAATGGCCACAATGCATTCTGGGATACTCACAGGTGCTCAAGGGCTTCCAAACCGGAGAAGGCTTTCTTGGCCACCGACTTGATCCTGTTTCCGTAGAGCGTTCTGCGTTTTCAAGAGATGGGAGAAGGATGGGACCAGGACAACATGGGGAAATATTTAATAAATGAAAGGGTACGGGAGAAGGAGTGAGAGAGAGAAAGAGAGAGGGAGAGACAGCACAGTTAGTGGGGTTTAATCAGATAAAACAAAGGTAGACTGGAAATTCAAACTGAGATTAGGAAGACTTGAGATTAGGAAGAGGACGAGAGTTTGGGGTTCCCACACAGCCCTTCAAAGCTCTCTTTTATCTTTATTAGAATGTCACAGTGATGACAGGGAAGGGGCAAACTCATGAAAAGAAGCTTGAGAGAGAACAAGTCAGGAGCTTATAGATTAATAAGCAGCCTTGTCATGGGCTGGCTATCAAATGCTAAACAAGCTGCTCGCGACCTTCTAGGAGGTTAATCCCAATCATTCTTTATACATGATTTAAGGACCTGCAGGAATTTCTTGGTACCTGCTCAAGTTTGGTGCCTGCTCATTGCTAACTTGTTTCCATTTCATCCATCTTCAGCAATTGGAAGCTTCACTTGTCCATGGTGCAGATTTTGGTTTTCCAGTGCTTGATGAAATTGCAAATAAATAACATCACTGTGACTGTTCCCACACTTCTCTCCAGTTGCATCGACTCAAGTTGGTCAACCAGAATTAAAACACCAAATTACATAGGTTCCCCTGTAGACCAGTTCTTGTGTTGGAACATGCGGTTAAAAAAAATTCCCCACAACAGTCAGTGAAGAAGTGCTAAGTAGTTTGTGGCAACTGGTGGTCATGCTTCCAAAATCTTGGCTCGTTGTATATATTTGTGGTATTGGCAGGCTGGATGCTATTGTTTGAATCCTGGCTATGCAGGCAGCACAATTCTTTCTTGGTCCCTCCTCCACACTGAGACGATGGCACCCTGTAATGTCTGTCAGCAGAGCCTTTGTGCTATCTATGACAAATGTATGTGACATAGGGAGAGAAACTGGCAGCTCCTGACAGATTGAGACATCACCTTCTCTCATCTCCTTTGGTCACTAATCACCCGGGCAGCCACCCAGATTCTCTTGTGGCCTCATCCTAAACCTCCATGCTGAGCTGTAACTCTGCTTCTGCTTTGTCCTGATCATATGTCCTGATCTTGAGTCATTCTACCAGCCTCAACCTGAACTTCCACATTGACATTCCACTTTACTTTTCTCTGGCCTTATCCTAAACCATCATACCGAGTTATACGTTCCCCTGGCTTTGTCCTAAACCATCGTGCTAAGTTGTAAGTTTCCCTGGCCTCATGCCGAACCTCCACAATGAGCATCATCTGTCCCAGGCCTCATCCTTGACCTCCGCACTGAGCATAGACTGGCTGCAGCCTTATTCTCTGAACTTCCTTAATAAGCATGAGCTTTGCTCACCAAAAAAAAGAAAAACTAATGGAAATAATAACAATTAATTGGACTTTTCTGTCTGTTCATTAGCATGTTATGAAAGCAGAGTTAATTTGCATCTAAGCCTCAGACGAACCATGCATAATAAAAAGGATTATAAACATAATCTGTCCAAAGGGAGAAGAATAAACTCTATGGAAGAGTGAAAATAAAGAAAGGGAAGGGTATTTTCTCAGTCAAATCAATGTGCAAGTAAAAACGACACGAACAAAGCAACAGCAATGAGTCCACTCGGCTGATAAAACTACACACCCGTCTCTCATCCGCTTCGCTCTATGGGAACGTCCACATGCACAAAGCAGGCGGAAGGTCCTTTGATGTTACTTTCTGTCATCCTTTCTCTCATTCCCAGTCCGGCTCAATAGCCTCTCCGGCAGGAACTACTGACTGTTGTAGGATTTTGCCAAGGCTCAGCATCATTGGGATGAAAGGAGAAGGGCAGGGGGTGAACATAGTGTTTGATGCGGCCAGATGCCCATTCACCCTTCCATTTGACACCTTCAGGATTAATTGACACAACTGGAGGGCCTGACCAGGGTACCGGAGGAGCTTGTTCAATGCACCACAGAAAACCTTCTTAGAAGTCTCTCCAATAGCATCCTTCTGGTGCCACTCTTACTATTTAAAATATTCTATTCCAAAGCATGGCGCGATCACAGTACCTTCTGTAAGATCTTAAGGTATGTACCCCTGTGCAATCAAACGAAGAGAACTGGCCAAAGACTTCAGCCAACAGAACTGTGATTGCAGCATGTGACATCGAGTACAAAAAGAAAAAGTGCTTGGATATCACACCGTTCCCTTGTCTGGTTTGGCCAACCAGCTCAAATTAATGATGACGCACCACAGTGATGAAGGGTTTTTGTCAAAATACTATTGAGCCCCATCGATACAGGGCTTTGGCGCTTGACCAATTGAAATGTTACAGTCGTGGTGCCCAAAAGTGTGGTAGTTTGGAGAGTTTATAAAGACCCTTTGATCCTAAATTCTTTGCAAATTTCACTAAGATTCTTTGAATCCCACCACAAGGAATCCCTGTCATAAAGAAGAAAATTACCACTAATGCTCTCCATGTGTCCCTCAGATTCCACTCTTTTTTACGGTCCAAGAATTGAAGAAGAAATTCCAGAAATTTGGGGTATTATGGACTGCATATTCAAAACAAGAACTTGTGTAAATTTGAGCCAAAGTTCTGATTAATTTTTCACCAACTTAAAAGATGCTGGAATTTTAAGCTCAACATGGAACAATCATAACTGACTTCAATAATCCAAATACTGATAACTATGAATCTTAACTCTCTGTTAACCAAGTCCCTTTCTAATTGTGTTAAAAGTATTTCCCTAGGCAAAAAGGTTGATTTTGGGCCAATATTTGAAAAATATTAATAAATATAATAATAAAATAGAAATTCTAGGCTGTGTTAACCCTTTCACTTCATGTAGCAGATATGCTACGCTGGTTAATAGAGGGTTAAAGGGGAGCCTTTTCTACTAGACATGTGATCAACAGAAAAAACAGTTGAATGTGAAGGACAAACAAAAGGTCTGTCCCTCTGGTCTTAATCAGATGTCTAATATGGAGGCTTGAGGCTCATCAGCATGTTTGAGTTACTGTGGAAAGGTAAGGGACGGAGGGACAGAAGAGAGTAGGATGAGTGAAAAGAGGACGGAAGGAAAGACTCACAGCTTCCGGAGTTTCCTTAGGCCTGCAAAGGCACCGCTGGTGTCCTCGATTGTTCCAGAGATGTCATTGTGGTCAAGCTCCCTACAGACAAGAGAGAAAAAGAGAGTGAGTGTGAAGTGAGATGGAGTAAAGTAGTCTTGGCTGTGTCTCAGTACTCTTGGCAGGCATATAGCTAAGAGTCACAGGTTACACACAGACTCCCAGACACACACCTGGTCTGAAGAGGTCCCTCCCTCTTTCTCTCTTTACCCCCACCCTCGAGCTCTTTCAGTCTCTCTCTCTCTGCCCACCAAACACATTCTTTCCTTTGTGAAGCATGAGGCTGCGGAAAACAGTCATGCACAGGCTAACGCATGCATAATACATGACAACCGAATGCTACTGACACACACAAACACCCAGACCTTTCACCACCACGTAGCTATTGGCAGGTTCACACCAGACAGGGTGGGCAAGCCACAACCCCGCCAGCGTCAGGCTACAAGTTCCCTCGTCTGGTTGCTACACTGTTCCGGCGACCGCCTGATATCATAAACTTCATGAAGTACTTGTAGGTGAAGTTTCATTCAAACTTCAACTGTGCATATTTAAACAATTGTGGAACAAATGCAGGAGACAAAATATTTCCTTTGTGACATGCTTTGTGTTTGTGCACTACTAAAAGACCTTCTTTCAAACCTACTCCCTCAAACTTCCACTGCAGTTTGACAGCTCCCCCTTTTACACCACCTTGGCTCTCTTTCTCCTTCTCTCTCTCTTTCACTCTGCCTTGGCTGCCAGTTTTCTTTCTGGCTGGCTGGTCCTAAATGAGCGGTGGGTCGTTAATGGTGGTGCCCAGGGCCTCCAGTTCCCCCTCCACTCCTTTCTCTCTCACCCATTGCGTACCAATTAAAGCTTACCCTGCTCCCTTTCAGCACCACACACTAAAGCCATGATTAGATTAGAACTGTCCTCTCAAACAATACAGAGATAAAAAGAGAAAAAGGAAGAGAACACAACCAGGGCGTCTGAGCGAGCAGAGTAGCGAAGCGCACATAACCCCTCAGAAAACTCTCAGTGGAGGCAAACAGAGGTAGAAAGATTAGCACATCAAAAAGGAGGACAGGCCGCTGGATGAGAGAGCAATGAAGCGAGACGGACGGGAAGAATGGATAGAAGAAAAGGACGGGAAGAAAGAAGGGGTGGGGGTCAAACAGAGACCCTCTCATTCCCACATGAGGAGCCCCTTCCCCCATGCTTCAGCCATCAGAACTAAAAGGGGGGGTGAAGGCCAAGGTCTGGCTCCCTACTGAGAGAAAGCCTTCAAGCAAAGGCTTGATTCTTTAGGTGAGAGAGAGCAGACAGAAAAAGAGAGCAGGAACAAGAACAAATGAGTTAGTGAGCAACACAAGAAATAGTGAAGGACAAGCGTGTGTGCATATTTTTAACCGAGTTTTATGCAACAAAAAAAAGAAAGAAAGAAAAAGTGCCTGGCTCTCCTGAGATGCCTGGCACAGGGAGCCCGTGCACCCAGGAAGCCCGGTGGGAACCGACAAGCCAACAAAGACGAAAGAACAGTGAAGAAAAGAGCTTTCACAAAAAGACACACAACACAAACGGCCACTTTTCCCAACACGTCCGTGCAAAATAACGGCTTTCGAAGCCATAGCTGTAATTCTAGATTAAGTACCTTAAGCGACGAAAACAAAAAACCGTTAGAGAGGTGAGACTACAAGACAAGCCGAGCATGAAGCCCAATCTGCGCTCGTTTTAATGGTTACACGGCATCTGCTGCGATGGTTTAGAGCTGTATTTCTCGAATGTTTGCAGTGTATATCTGTACAAAACTAAAGGCTAACCCAATATTCAAACAAAAACATTGAACCCACCCAAAGCCACACCCCCAAAACATATGCACATGTGTTTCTTATGATAAAAAGACTCAGTTGTGGTACAGGGGTTGTCATTTCCTGAATTCTTTACAATATAAAGATGTCTGCTTTTCTTGACTCTCTGGATGCTTTTTGGCATAGTTCACATGGTTTGTGTTTTTTCCCCACCAATTTTACGCAACCAAGATGTTGCGGAATTTTAATAGCCATGCTCAGAATATATTAATTTAAACCATAATATGTGCACTTACAGTGAGCGTAAGGAGCTGAGACCTCTGAAAGCTCCTTCTGCTATATAGCTGATGGAATTGTGGCTCAGCTGAAGAGTCTGTAAGTTGCCCAACTTCACAAAACTGCCCTCAGCTAGCTTAGCCAAGTTGTTATGTCCCAGATGCCTACAAAAACATTTAGAAATCCTCGTTAGTAAGTATAAGCTTCTTTTTCATTTGTATGGATATGGATTTTCTTTTTCATTCTATTGCATAGCAGTGCATAAGGCACAGAACTCTAATATATTTTTAAAAAATGGGGGGAGAGATGGGGGAAAAGAAAGCTCACAGCTCTCGGAGTCTCTCGCAGAAGCGCCATCCCTCAGGGTTGAAGCTTGAGATAGAGTTGTTGGACAAATGGAGGTGTAGCAAAGACTGGAGGCCGTACAGAGAGCCACTGTTCACCTCTTTCAGACTGTTATAGTCCAAATGGCTGCGGGAGCAAAACACCAGAGCTCGGTTATTACAGCTAAACGACTAACCCGGCTGCAATTTACCTGTCAGAGTGCAGAAATGAAGACGGATGGCTCTAAATATGATTCAGCATTAAGGGAAATTTCACAAATTGCACTTGGCTTGTGAACATCTTGAAGGCGGGGAGTTTGAACTTAGGTAATGTGTCCCAGATTTAATGATGATTCAAACCACTTCGCCAAAACCGTGTTTTGGCTTTCCTCCAATTTAGTCTTGTTATAATTAAATGCCAGACATGAAATTACTCTGATTAACAACAGCAAACGTGACACATAAAAACTCACCAACTTTGCTTACTTAGTATGCAAATTTCACCCAGTCGATAAATATTCAGGACTTTGTTTCCGGGCAGAATTGCAAGATAAACGGTCATGCAGACTATAGAATTATATCAAGGAAGATACATCAAGGACTCACAGGGTTCTCATGCGTGCCAGACCGAAGAACGCTCCATCTGTGAGTTTGCTGATGTTGTTCCTCTGGAGCTTCAACACCTCCAGGCTGGAGAGACCCTGAAAGGTCAGGCCTTCGATCAAGCGCAGCCGGTTTCTGCTCAGATCCCTGTTGGAAAAGTCAGATGGGTGTTGGTGGCTTAGTGGTTAAGGGTCTGGGTTACTGATTAGAAGGTCAGGGGTTCAAGCCCCAGTACCACCAAGTTGCTGCTGTTGGGCCCTTGAGTAAGGCCCTTAACCCTCATCTGTTCAGTTGTATG
>JBCNYH010000023.1:17166990-17181299 GCA_039654325.1 Tandanus tandanus | reverse complement strand
TATATATATAATTATGATCTTAATAATTCCAAAAAGCTAAATAATAATAATAACTGAAATTTATCTGAAATAAAAAGTTAAATAATTAATGAATAACTAAATGAGACACCTTGATTTTTTAAAATGAAACCAAGTATGTTCATATCAGTAAGTAAATGAAAGGCGTTTATGTCCTGAACAGCAGGCCAGAAGAGACACATTTGTCAGTAAACATGTTGCTGATGTTCACACTGTAAGCCAAAGAGTTTGCAGATTATTTCTCTGGAATGAAGACATCATATTTATGACAATAATTAAAGCAAACTACACAGACAATAAACAAATCAGTCTCAATCACTTTCAAGTCCAAGATGATGTGCTGCTGATTATGTCAACACGTGCATCTGTTTGTGTCTCAGGAACTTTCTCACAGTGCATCAGCTGTGTTCTGAATTTGTAGATTAACATAAATAATAATTTACCGGTGTATGACTTGTATGTAAATCATATGTAGGGTCGCCTGGGTTTAATCATTTGAAGTGGGAATAAACAAGAGCAGTTGACAGAGAGCAGTTCTCGACTGCTGGAAAACAATCGCAGACTCGTGGAATCCGCAGCCGTGCCTTTTCCCCTCTTTAACCTAAAAGGCATGTGCTTCAGGTATGCCAGCTTTCTATTTCCAGACGCCTGCTGACATGGCTTCTCCTGTGATTTACCTGCCAGTTCACCAGCTGTAAATAATTTGCTTTACAAATAACTCATGAGTGACGTGCAGGTCAAAGTTGGAGTTTAAGATTAGGATCAATAGAAGCCCATGCACCGTAAAATAAAGTGCTGGGTGATCGAGTGAAGGACAAACATGCAATGAGGAAGCCAGAGTTACAGTGTGGCGGAGATGTAACTGACTAGAAATCCTGAGATCAGAAGAGGATTAAATCTGTCCTTCAGAAAATTTTTGGCTATTGGGTACTTTAGCAATAAGCTGATCCAAGAAGTCGTACTGCTGTCTGTCTGCCTCCCTGTCTGTTTATATCACTCACTGTCTGTCTGTCCTTCAGCCTTTCTGTTTATATCACTCACTATCTGTCTGTCTTTCAGCCTTTCTGTTTATATCACTCACTATCTGTCTGTCTTTCAGCCTGTCTGTTTATATCACTCACTGTCTGTGCATATCGCGAGTTTGCATGTTCTCCCCGTGCTTGCATGGGTTTCCTCCATGTACTCGGGTTTGCAGAGAATGTGAGTGGGAATGGTTATGTATATGTTACCCTGTAAAGGTGGCGAGCCGCCTTCACCCAGTGTTGGCTGAGATAGGTTCCAGCCTCCCCACGACCCTAGAAGTAGGATTAAGTAGTTTGGCAAATGAGTGAGTGAGTGTCTGTCTGCCTGTTTATGACTCTGTCTGTCTGTTTATATCACTCATTGTCTGTCTGTTTGTATTTCTGTCTATCTGACTGTCTGTCTGTCTGTTTATCTCTCAGTCTTCATGTTTATATTTCTGTCTGTCTGGCATATCTGTTTATTTGTGTATCTACCTGTCTATCCGTCCATCTTTGTCCGTTTGATTCTGCCTGTCTGTGTATTTTTTTAATGTGTATGATTCTTAAAACATCCCACAGAGACTAATTTGTACTTTTATAATAAAGTTAATGTATTTTAAACATTTAATTGTATAATTGAAGTATGTGCGGTGTGCTGCTGACCCATTAAAACAGAACCTCTGAGCAGTTTTATGAGACAAATGGAGTTTCAAAATGATGGTCTTAAACTGTGTTCAGTATTAACCCCTTAAATGCTGTGGTATTATCAGTGGATCCAAGCTGACATTCTTTACTTGCGTAATTTATAGTCATTAACTGAATAAAAGATTTCAGCACTAAGCAATAGTGAGCACCTTAAAACATCCATCAGGGCTGTGTGTAAGTGGGGTGTAATCTTTATTCAGTGACTAAATGAACCTGCTGTCTTTATTTAAAAGTTGAAGGTGGCGGTTTACTCTGCTGTCTGTTAGTAAAGTCAGCTCTCGCCTAGCCGCAGCTTTACAGTTTCCATGCTGTTACTGTAATGATGCAGTAACATCTAATTATGTGGTAAAACCACTAATCCAAAACACCAAAGCACTAAAATTATAATAATACTGTGGCTTTATTGTAGCCATGGCTTAATTGATCCCAAACAGTTTACGTCGCTTACAAGAGATTTGTACTCATATACAGCAAAAACATCCATATTGAAATTTACTTCCTTTTAAAATGTATTTAGGGCTTTAAACGACACCAAACAAGAGGTCTTTCATCTGACAGAATATTTTTACATTATTGTTTAAAAAAAGAGTGAAACCCCACCCCATTTAAAGTGGTCTTCAGTAATCAGTGCCCAGAGAACACATGGGCTGTGTTTGGCTCGGTCAGGTCAGAATAATGAGAACTGTGTGAGCATGCTAGTCACGACCTAATGAAAGCAATATATGATTGATTGTAGTTCTTTGTCCTCTCTCTCTCTCTCTCTCTCTCTCTCTCTCTCTCTCTCTCTCTCTCTCTCTCACACACACACACACACACTCTCATTCTTTGTGTGTTTATGCGCTTGAATGTTTCCAGCCCTCTTCATGCTGGAAATACATGAAAGGGACTTCAGCATGCACTGGGACTAAAGGTGTAAAGCGTAAAGACATTAGATGCACCGCAGACAGAGATGCAGCTCCTGACCACACGGTTATTCCAGCTTTTGGGAGAATGGATTGTGCATATGTGTTTGTGATGTTCACTGTGCCAGATTCTTTAAAGATAACGAGGCCATCTGTTGGAGTTATTCATCACCAGTAAATCAGGGGCGGCGTGAAATCGGGTGGGCTCATGGAGCTCATGCTGGATAGCCGGCAATGTGGAAATGCCCTGTCTAATAAGAAGCAGAGCTGAGGCTAAAGAGTGTGATCCATATGATCCATACATCACATTCATGCACATGTGAGTACAGGCCAGGCATCTTTCTGATCATTTGTATGCCTGATGCACACTAGAGGTGGGAGCGGGATTTTTTTATCACCGCTGAAGGAATTCTGACCAGTCCCAGCTGCTGCTGAAAACATCCTGCCTGTTCCTATTGGAATTCAAACAAAGTGATTTTTATTCTCAGTCACTCTCAATCCCAAAAGGAATTTCTGACCAATCCCACCAGTGCCCAAAGGAATTCTTGCTTGCTCCTGAAGAAATTTTCACAAATTTCATACTGTGTCAGGTTTTCTGACCCCGCTTTGAGAACCACAGCAAGCCGGAGTTTCTGTCAGAGGAAGACAGCTGTCCTTTTCAGATCCCTCAGGCAGATGTGTACAAATACTTTAAAAAGGTAAACACATGGACAGCTCCTGGACCGGACAACATCCCAGGCCGTGTTCTCAAAGCATGCACTCAGGAACTGGCAGATGTCTTCACAGACATTTTTAACCTTTCCCTGCTCTTGTCTGTAGTCCCCACATGCTTCAAGAGGACCACCATCGTCCCTGTCCCTAAGAAACCTAATGTGAGCTGCCTCAATGACTATCGCCCAGTAGCACTCACCTCCATCATCATGAAGTGCTTTGAGCGTATAGTCAAAGCTCACATCACATCTTCACTGCCTGCTACACTCTACCCATTTCAGTTTACATACCAGTCAAACAGATCCATAGACGATGTAATAGCACTGGCTCTGAACACTGCTCTCTCACACCTGAACCACAAGAACACTTATGTGCGAATGCTGTTTATTGACTACAACTCGGCTTTCAACACCATAATTCCATCCAGGCTTGTCATGAAACTCTGGGATCTACGCATCAGTGTCTCCTTAGGCAACTGGATCCTGGACTTCCTGATGGGCAGAACACAGGTGGTGTGGACCGGCGGTGTGACGTCCTCCACACTAACGCTCAGCACCGGTGCCCCCCAGGGATGTGTGCTCAGCCCCCTGCTGTATACCCTGTTCACCCACGACTGTACGGCCACACTCAGCTCCAACACCGCTATCAAATTTGCAGACGACACCACCATCATCGGCTGCATTTCAGATGAAGACGAGTCTGTTTACAGAGCAGAGGTGAGTGCCCTGACATCATGGTGCCGGGAAAACAACCTGCTGCTCAAGGTCAGCAAGACCAAGGAGCTCATCGTGGACTACAGGAGACTGCAGGGTGGAGGTCACACCCCTATCCACATTATGGGGACAGAGGTGGAGAGAGTCAGTTGCTTCAGGTTCCTGGGGATCAACATCACTGAGGATCTGAGCTGGTCACATCACGTGGGTGTGATCACAAAAGCAGCAAGACAACGGCCCTTCTTTCTTCGGCGGATGAGGAGGTTTGGCATGGACTCCAGAATACTCACCAACTTCTACCGATGCACCATCGAGAGTATTCTCTCTGGCTACATCACTACCTGGTACGGCAGCTGTAATGCTCTGGACCGCAAAGCTCTACAGAGGGTGGTCAGATCAGCACAACGCATCACCAGGACTGACCTGCCAGCCATCCAGGACCTCTATACATAGCGCTGTAGGAGAAAGGCCCAGCAGATCCCCTCTGATCCCAGCCACCCCAGCTACACAATCTTCACGTTAATGCTGCCGGTAGTGATGTATCATTGTTACCTGTATATGACAAATAAACTTGAAACTTGAACTTGCTAAAGGAATTTTTGACCAATCCTGCTAGTGACCAAAGGAAACCTGACCATTCTTGCCTGCTTTTAAAGGAACCAATTTGGCCAATTCCAGACAGTCCCTTTGGAATTCTGTTCAAACACACCCTCTCACAAAGGTATTCTGACCACTTTTGCAAGCTCCCAAAGGACGACTGATGTCTAAAGAAAATCTAACCAATCCCCTATGTTCTTAAAGGAAATTTAACCTACACTGTATGCTCCTGAAAGAACTCTGACCAATCCTGCCTGAACCTAAAGGAATCCTGATCAGTCCTGCTTGTTCCTGAAAGAATCAAACCAGTCTCCCAAAGTCATTCTCACCAAGCCTGTCCAATCCGAACAATTCTGTCCATTCTCAAAGAAATTTCTGACCAATCCTTCCAGCACCCAAAGGAAACTTGACCAATCTTGCCTGCTCCAGAATGAACTCTGGCCAATTCCAGGCAGTTCTGAAGGAATTCTGTTCAAACATTGCCTCTCCCTTAGGTATTCTGACCTCCATGCTCCCAGAGGAAGACTGGTCTCCAAGAGAAATCTGACCAATCCTGTATGCTCTTGAAGGAACTCTGTCCAATCTCATAGGCCCTGAATTAATTTTGATCATTCATTAATTTGGGACAAGTCCCATAGGTATTATTTTTGCCTGTACCTGCCTGCCCCACATCTGCAAAAATATAATATTAAGATTTAATTTTAACTTCCAACACAACTTTAACCTCCAAACAGAACATGGCAGTATATAAAGTAGTCAAGGTTTAAAAAATTTTTATTTTTATTTTTATATATTTTTAAATTTTTGCTGGTTAAAAATGAGACATGATGGGGCAAGATAAACACACAGCCCTGCGCCGATGTCTGCCAATGACTACACTGTGATAAATCATAAAAGATAAAGTTTTTTTTTCTTAATGTAGAATGTATTCATATAAATGGCATTCCTGCAGACCTCAAAAATGAGTGTTCAGTGACTAAGGCCGTTTGTCGTGGAAATTGAGTACTCATTGATGGCATTTTTTTCCCACACAATACCCTGTGCAGGTGTCCAAACAAGTGGACAGAGATTCTTTATTGTGAGGCGTGCACTAACATTTACATTTCTCTTCATTGTTTGTTTAATGAGGCGAATGACTCTCATTTGCTTCTGCCAAGTTCTCTCGTCCCCCTCCCCCCCCTTTTTTTTTTATCATGTTGAAAGAAGGCTTCCTTCACCCTGACTGTGCTGTTGAAGAACCTCTCGCATTGTCGGTTATGCTTCCTGATAGCCCGATGTCTGTCAGAGGGCATGCATCGTCAAGCCAGCTTTGTGTGAACACCTTGTTTCCATTTGTTTTGGAAGAAAAATGTATCTGCGTATGTCAGCACACGAAGCTGGCTACGGGCAACAGGTTCCACCTTTTTTCAACCTTCAATAAAGGACCAATAAAAGTTTACTTTTCTCTGAGACAGCTATAGAATATGTGCTAAAAGAAGCAGTGGCCCAGAACTGTTTGTTCAGCTCGGAGCAAGGAATGCTGGGAGCAGCCGAGTTGTGAAAGGTGGCTTGTATGCACCATGTCACTCGAGGTGCGACTGCTTTTGTTTGGCAGGATTCTTTGTTCAAAGTTTTTTTTAAGGCTGAATGGACCTGTACCATGGACTTTCTCTCGCACACACAAAAAATATTCCTGCTCTTTTGGCAAGACTGTTTTTCATACTTTATATTTCTAGAAACGGATCACAGGATGGCAATAAAGAACAGGTGATAATAAAAAAACACCAATGATATGCTGACCCTGAAGCCCTTCTGACTAATTAGTCAGCCTTAAGCAGCAAAACTCTATCAGGCAAAGTTGTAATGAAGCAATCACTTGACCTATTCAACTACACATTGCATATAGTAGTATGCAGGTTAAAAAAATATTGCTCTTCCCTCGGTACAGTCACAGGAAACCTTGAGGTCATGATAGAAATGTTGGCCTTGCTGTCACTGATAGAATCTCTATAAATAAAACAGATAAATGTAGCATACTACTCAGGTAGCCAAATGATGTTAAGAGAAAGTTGGCCCAGTGTCGCCTATTCTTTTGTGCCAATATTATTATAGGTTTGTTTTTGGACCAATCTCGGGACATCAGAGCCAAAAGACTTTCAGTAAATCCCGCATGTCAACAAAGGCCTAAAATTGGTAGACTTCTTATAAAAACTGTTGCTTTGCCAACATTAGCCAAACATTGGCCCTGAGTAGTAGGGTTTTGAGGAAAACTGTTCTTTTGCCAGAACTGGCCAAAATCAGATTACTATGAACGTTATTTATTTGCCAATGTTTGGCCAAAATGTACAGGGTTTTTATGAAAAGTGGTCCTGTGGCGATATTAGCCTTAAAACAGGGTTGTTATAAAAACTGTTCCATTGCTAACATTGGCCCAACATGATTGAAAAGTTTTCTTTTGCCAGCATTGGCCAAACATTGGAAGTTGTTATAAAAGTGTTCATAAGATGATGTTTGGCTCAAAATTGGTGGAGGCTGTATGAAAGGTTTTCAGAAGCCAGTGTTTGGCCCAACATTGTTAGAGTTCTTCTGAAAAATGTTCCTTTGCCAACATTTACCCAAACATTGATTGGGCTGGTAAGAAAAACATTGCTATGACAACTTTGGCTCAACACATCATTGTACAGGGAGTGCAACTCAAAATAAGTCTTGCTTCCTCTGTTCTGCACACTGAGAAAATATCAGGCCTCATCAAGCCCATTCTTTTTTCTGCTCAACTTTGCAAATACTTTTCAAGTACTTTTCTACTTCTCTTCATGGATTAGTGCTGTGAACAAAGTGTCTTGTCAAAAGTAATCAAACGTAAAGGGCAATTCTGACATGCATTTTATGGCTCACAAATCCTAAATCAGACTGGTAAATAAAAATAGATATAGATTTATCTCATAGCCATTTGAAAAGCAGTTTTTGTCAAACCAACCTAATTCTAGCTTAATAAAAGTGGCCATGTAGAGCAGGTCTCAGGTCAGACACGATGAAACAGGAAGCAGAGCAGAAGCATGCTGTGTTTCTCAGAGGTGGGCTGCTACAAGGTGAACAAGGTCAAGGCATCACGAGACACCCTGTTAAACACATTCCACTCAGAGAAACAGAACCTGTTAGACGTGGAGACTTGAAATAAAAAATTGTACTGATTTATTATTGCTTTACCTGCATTATACAATTCACTCTTGCTAAAGCAACACATATTTTAGTTGTTAAACCAAATGTTTATTCACACACTAGAAACGGCGAATGCTTTCTTACCGCCGTTTGGCTTAGGTTGGCAAAAATTCCAGCTACAAAGTATGCCGTCCTCTTTGAACTACACAAATAATGGACATTTATAGCGGGTTTATTACACCATGCTAATTTCTATTATGAATGATTAAACACAGCTCCATCCTCCCTCTTGGATCATCGCCACGTGTTAGAGAAGAACGCACCGCAGGGTTCAGGGATTAAAGCCCTTCCAATCACTAACGGACTATGAGAGAAAGAGAGAATTTTTTTTTCTTATTTTCTCCCTCTGTTGTGAACTCTGATTAATTGGCACAACTCGATTATTATATAAATCTTCTCTTCTTATTTAATTTATTTCTCCTCTTTTCCTTTAACTTGGCTTTTCTTCTTTCCTCTCTGTTCCTCTCTCTTTTCTTCCATTAATGTAGCTTTTCTTTTTTCCTCCGTTTTCTCTTCTCATTCCATTTGCTTTCATTTCATCTTCTCTTCCTTTAACTTAGATTTTTCTACTTTTCTCTCTTTTTTCTATTCTCTTTTCTAAATTTTAATCTTGTCTTTTTTGAGCAAGCAAATTAAGAACTATCAGATAGCTGTTAGCTATTTATTGTCTGTTTAATGTAGAAAGCAGAAAGCATTTATTTAATGTATTGATTTTTATTTATTTATTTAATTAATTAAATGTTGTAGTTTTTTTGTAAATTGAAGCATTTTTCTTAATTCTGCATGCTGTGGTATTTTGCTATTTTACTAGATGATCATTAGATGATGCACACACAGTACGTGTAAAGTCTTGTAGCTGAAACTTGCCGAAACGTTTTCTCGATCTAAGAGCAGGTGCTAAAAGATTTCCGTGTTCTGAACATCATTTCTAAACAGTGGAGGTTGAGGTCTTCAAGATTGCAGCTGGACCCCTGCCTCCAGGCCCCTGCTGTAGATAATGGGATAATGGCTGCCACCTTGCTCACATTGACGTGGAAAGGGAGGAGGGGGGTGTTGGAGTGTGGGAACTGAATATAAAAGTTTTAATAGGCTGTTTTGAAATAGTTATGCCATTTATGAAAAGTTCTAACATCCGCAGATGTACTATTTTCAGAAATGTATAGTGTTTGATGTAAAAATCAGGAAAAAAACTGAGATTTATAAAAACAGAATAAATTATACACTCTGCTAAAGAAAAAAAAATCTCCCTGGCATAAGGAAGACCTTCATATAACTAGTTGCTAATTAGAGCTTAGAGATAACGAGCAACTCTTTTTCTCCTTCAGTCCAAGCATTTGTGGCTATGCATCTCAATTCAAGCCCAACTTCTCTTCCCTTCTTTGAAACTTCAATTGAGCGCCAACAAAAGTTCAGGCCCCCTTTCAGCAAACCCATTCAGCTTTTCTCCAGCCATCCTCTCTGTTCCTCCGTGCTGCTCCGGAGCCCAGCTGGGAGCTTTTGACACAGGCCAGGGGCCCTCTCGTGAACACTGAATTATGGGGGAACTAAGCAAAGATTTCCCAGAAACCCTTCCTTCAAAGCCTGATAGCATTCTGAAAGGCCCATTATCCCCTAACTCATAATTAACCGTTCAGTTCACACAGCACCTGCTTGAATAGCTTCAGTAACAGCCACTGCTTTCGCTGTAGAACAAAACAATTTGTACTGATAGCTGAATGCTTTTCTTTGGTTATCATTGGAGGTAGGGCACTCCACACTGCTAATTAGGATCAGGGACATTATCACCTTTTCATTAAGCATTGGAATGTGGCCTGGTAGAATGAAAACCAAGGAAAAAAGTATATTGTTTTTTTTTTTAAGAGTAGCCCAACTATATATTTACCAGCAACTAATCCATGGGTCTTGTTTCTCACCTTTCTTCTTAGGATATACAAAACACATCATTGCTTTTAATTTTATTAAGGTCTCCGTGAGATTCTTCATGGGGGTTCTTCTTGAATCTTCATGAGATGCTGCAACAGAGATACTTTGTTCATTTCGCATAAAGTTAAAAGTATGACTTAAAGTGTAGGCCTAAAAGGTACATCATCAAGCTGACTGGTTTGATATTGGCCGAATCTGTTTGAAGTAGCCTTTAAAAAGAGATTTTCCAGAGGAACTACACATTTCTTGTGCAAGGACAGTTTGGGTCAGCTCCCTTGAGAGAAGCTTCTCAAATCTGTTTCTTTAAGAGGAAACATCATATTTTTCGCCTTCACCTCAATCGATTTTCTGACCTCAAAATACAGAGGTGAAGGTTCTTTATCTCTTAGACAGCTTGTTGACATGCAGATTGCATTCCCATGAATGCACTTCAGATAGTTACAATAAATTAAAACACTCTGATGTATTACCGGTCTGCCTGAACGATCAGGCAAGAGAACATGTGCCACTGGACAATGTTGAATAATGTTTTTGTTTCTTCTGTTGGAAATATATTTATTGCTGCTGTAAAAGGAAAAAGACTGTTTTCTGACTGCATAATGCATCACCAAGCTATCACATGACTTTGGTATATGTTCTGATATACCATGTAATATTTATTTGCATCTTTGTCTCTGTAAATGACATACAGTAGTGACAGTTTTCCAAACAGGAAGTCACCACTAATCAACATCTCTCAGATTTAAGCAAGGTCACATTTACAGTAAATATTAGAGCCGAAACAGTCACAGATGGTCTCTTTTATATGTAGTTTCTTTCTTTTGGCTGTTGTTTGGATAATAAAATTAAAGTTCCATGATGGATGTGAATACTGGATGTTCAGGGTCATAAAAATTGAAGCTTGCAATCCCCAGGCTGTTTTTCCAATCACAGGCATTTTCACGTTTCACACATGGCTTGTGATCAACTCTACAGATTGACTCCAAGACATTTCTCTATAGTTGTATCTTAATAATTAAATCTTTAATTCTGTTTTGTATTTAGGCTTCAATCAATTTACTGAATATCTGAATCCTTAAAGTACTCTGCTAGCTGGCGATGATGACGTATGACCAATCAGAACACCACCAGTCATGGTTAAGATATAGGAATATTTTTCTTGCATAGTTTGCAAATTAGTAACATTCAGGAATCAATACATGAATCAGCCAATCAGGCAGCTGAACTCTTCTTTAACACCAACATTAAGGCATGTACACACAGGAAATAATCCTCTCATCATCTTTCACTTCGTCACTGAAAGTTGTTGCTAGGGCAGTCTACATAGAAAACAATTCATTCCTCACATCAATGCTCTATGCAATGGTTGCCTAGGTAACCCTCTTGTATAACCCCCAAACCCCCCCACAGATATTTTTGAGTGAAACAAGCAGTGCCTGACTAATTCTTTACAAGACCATATATATATATATCTATATATCGACAGTGACGATCCCCCCCATGTGTAATTTCCTTTATCTCACAGATGCCATATTTTAAAGGCTTAACTATTTCTGGTTTCTGGAACGCTTTGTTCAGACACATTTTCTGCAGTCTGCCTAGTTAGTTGTATGAGCACAACAATTCACCATTTCACTGAGTCTTCAAATCAAAAATCAGATAAATCTTTTTCAAGAAACTGACTGGATTTAATCAACATTTCACCAAAATAACAACTCAACAGTCATATTCTACTGTAAGATCTATGCAAGTGACAGGGTTGTTGGAGACAGTAATGATGAGCTGCTCTTCAAATTTGGCATAGAAACCAAAGTTGAGAATGTTATTTCCAGTTATTTCCATTTACAGTTTAACGTTTCAGGGAAACTCTTTGTTGCCGTCATCTATCAGTCATCTGTATTCTTTCCCTCCCATTGGTATTCACATCAATTGCGTTACATGATTGTTGAGAGCAATTTAACTTTGTACCCGCCCACTTCGCTTCGCTTGAGATTATTTTGCCTGTCATCACTACATATCACAGACTTTCACTGACTATACATGTTCGCTGGTGGCTCGTTTACTCCAACTAATCACACGATGTGCTCAACCAATCAGTTTACTTTTTACCATTTTTTATTTGGCATTGCCATTAATTGTTTGTCGTATATCAGATGAATTATATTAATATTCTGTCGATGTTGACAGATGCAGATAAAGAATTGTACATGCATGCATAAAATAAGTGAAATAGAAACGTGTTAGAATTTCTAATAGTATGTTCAGAAATCTCTTTTACTTATAAAATAAATAAATTCTTTCTTGTTTCTGTTTTCCTAACGAGAGCTGATCAGTCCCCCTTTTGGAAAAATTTCCACATTAAACAGTACTCAGTTTTATTTTCATGGTGTGTACAAATGACTGCGAGTGATAAATGTGTGAGCTCTGCAACTATTTGGAAAGTTCTGTAATGTCTAATAGGCAGAAAGTGTTTCCAAACGAGTGATGCTCTAAAATTACTACATGGCAAAGAAGTTAATTGAACTCTAAGCTCATACATCAATAAGACAAAAGCAGTTAGCAAAAAATGCGCCAAGCAACAGCTGTATACATTATGCTAATTTGAAAAAAGTGGCAAATAATGCTTTGTTTCCGGTCCGCGTGAGACAGTGGTGTTATTCACGGCGCACCCCAGCTGTGCAGAAATGCGGCCAGCAGATGGGCAATCAGCCATCATTAGCCATTATTCCTCATTTCTCTCCCAACTGTGACCTCTTGACAAAGTGATTATCTGTAACGCTTACAGAGGGAGGCAATCAGCAGCCATCTGTGTGCTGAGGCTGGAACATACACTCTTATTTTTTTCTTTCTTTCTTTCTTTCTCTAACGTTTTCTGCCCACTTTAGTGTTGTTGAGGCAAGAGCCACAAGACATTTTACTTTTCTACAGATGATCCATCGTATCTGTTATTCTTAATAAGCAGAATGCAATAAACTGGAAAAACAAGTCTCATACATTATTATTCTTAACATTACAATAATGTGGCAATAATTTATATTATGTTTAACATTAATATGGCAGTAAAATGAAGTCGGCTGATGACCTGAATGTTCTGAATGAGCAGGTTATCACATCAGTGGACGTTTTCTTCCCTGATGGCACAGATATAAAATTGGGACACAAATAGTGAAAGAGTGGTTCAGAGAGCATGAGGAATCATTTTCACATATGTTTTGGCACCCCAAAGTCCTGACCTTAACCCTATTGAAGGTTTTCAGGATGTGCTGGAGAAGACTTTATGGAGTGGTTCAGTTTTTCTCTCAATTCAAGATGTCGGCGAGAAATTAACCCAACACTGGATGGAAATAAATGTTATGCTGCTTAAGTTTGTTGAAACAATGCCATGGAGATTACGTGCTGAGATCAATGGTTAAGGCAGTCCAAAAAAATATTACAGTGTGTGACTTTTTTTTTGGTCAGGCAGTGCACCACACCGGAAAGAAGTGATGTGATTCGTCCGCTATCAATAATAAAATAACAAATTTTCTTACTACTGTTTCAAAATTCCTGCTGATGTCATATTATGGATGTCTGAACAGTATCGACTCAAATGAGGATCACATCTGAGGAGCATCTCACTCTGTGTACTTACCTGACATGCCTGTCACGGATAGGCTGTATGACCATACAGACTGGGCTAGAAAGAAATCAGGCCGAGCTTCTTTTCTCACTTCTTTTTACCAGGCTGTTTTCTTTACTGTTCCTAGTGCTGTTTTGTTGGTTCCACATGTCACAACATCTCATACATGCAGTGTTTAGTTTGATCAAACCCTGGTGTGTTTCACTGTTTGATATGGTTCGTTTGATGAGAACACAACAGTCGCAAAGCAACATCTGACTGAGGTGATCTTGGTTCGGTTCCATTTGAACTCCAGCTTAATTCAATTACAGTGAGAAAATGATTCGACTCTGAACCGACTCATCTGCAGGAAATGAATTAAACACCCCACGTGATATGGGTTGCAGCATTTTCCTGTGAGGTAGTTGTACAAAGAACAAATCTGTAGCGATAAAGAGGTACCGTGTGCACTGGAGATCTGGACAAAATGAACAAAAATAATAAAGTAACTATATAGTTATAATTAAAGGAAATCAGTCACCTTAACATCTTAACACTGAAAACATCAAACCATGCCTTAGTTGATCGCAGCACGCACTTAACAGAGAGAAGTACCTGTAGACTTCCCTCAGGTGGTGTTACATGGGGCACAACACAATTTCTGTTGGACCTAGGGAAGTTCACGTAGGAACAGTGGTTTGACATATTCAGTGCTTTTGCAAGGTTAAAGTGACAGATTTCTTTTAACAATTTATCAACATTTATTTAATTATCAAGTAATATTTTATGGGGGGTGCTCACACTAGGGGTGCGATAGAAAACGACTGACGCAAATTTATTTTTTTGTGATTTTTTTGCCCTTTATTTTTGTTCATTCATTCATTCATCTTCTTCCGCTTCTTCCGGGGTCGGGTCGCGGGGGCAGCAGCCTAAGCAGTGAGGT
>JBCNYH010000023.1:17039240-17050289 GCA_039654325.1 Tandanus tandanus | reverse complement strand
CCCGCCAGAGAGGTGACATTCCATGTCCCAAGAGCCAGAGTCAGTAGCCGAGGATCGGTCCGGCAGAACCCACGCCTAGACTAGAATATCTAGTAGAATATCTAGTCCACTATCACTGCTGTAAACTATCTAGTGCACTACTATATCACTGCTGTAGACTATTTAGTGCACTACTATATTACTGCTGCAGAATATAGTAGTGCACTGTTGTATTACAGCTGTAGACTTTCAAGTGCAAGGTATTTCTATTGTCTTTGGGTTTTTTCATCAGTTTCCAGGACTTTTGAAGAATGAAACCATTAATTTCTGACCAATTTCTGTTTGTTTGGATAAAAACTACATGTTAAAAACATGATTTAGTTTAATAGTTCTTATTGACAATTGGTCAGCTATCAATGATTATAAAACACCTGAGTGATCTTGAGATATACAGATTCGGCTGCTTTTAATGTTTCTTTTCTCCAAAAATCTCTAAAACAAATACGGAAAAAACAGAGATGATACAAATACAGTCTCAGGAATATCGTACTATTTAGCCCACTGGATAGTCTACAACACCTATCAGTTCTTACTTAGGGATAATCACACTAGAGGTGCGATAGAAAAGACATTGATGCGAATTTAATTTTTTGAATTTCTTTTGTGAATTTTGAAATTTGTGTCAAGATGTTTTGCCACTTCACATGCATGCGAATATTTTGTGGCTTAAATTTGTATATTGCATGAAAGTCACTAGAAGGTGTTGAAATGTTTGAATTTTTCTGTGATAAGTGTTCTGCGAATGTCGTGCAACAAATTTGAGAATGAAAAGTGATAGCCGCGAATTGCCATTTGCGTCAGTTGATTTTCTATTGCCCCTCTAGTGTGATCACCCCCTTAATGTACTGCACTTGTGTAGGGATCAAAAAGTGATTTGGGATTATATTAAATGGGCCATGCAGCGTGTTCTCCTCTCATTCCTTCATTTTATAAAAGCACTGTGACCAGAACAGTCCCGGAGCAAAGGGCACCACGAATGAGATTAATCAGAGTTTATTCAGATTAGATATTTTTAATAGTATTTAATAATAACAACAACAAAAACAATGACAACAACAACAACAATAATAATGATGATGATGATGATAATAATGATAATAATAGTAATAATAATGAAGATGATGATAATAATGATAATAATAATATAAAAATGATGATGATGATGATGATGATAATAATGATAATAATATTAATTATAATAATCCTTCTGCATGGCCACAGGTGGCCTGAAACCTGTGTGGTGCTTCAACACAGACAGCCTTACACACCCGAAATAGTACCTTTTAACATTTTGCTTTATTTTTAACTCCTTAATCTTGATTTGATTGGTTGTTTTGTTTTTATTTTTTAATTCTTACACAGTGTTTTTATAGTGGAAGTTCATTTGGTGAGAAATAGATATGTGACTTAAAGTAGTAGTTTATTATGGTGAGCAGTAGTTTTGTAAATTACAGTGGTAGTTTATTATGGTGAGGTGTCGTTTTGTGCCTTGTAGTGGTAGTTTATAACTGTGAGAAGTGGATATATAACTTGTAGTGGTAGTTTAATAGAGTGAGAAGTGGATATATAACTTAAAGTGGTAGTTAATTATGGTAAGCTGTAGTTTGTGTAACTTGTAATGGTAGTTTATTGCATTGAGAAGTGGATATGTGTTTTGTAGTAGTAGTTTATTATGGTCCCCCTATGTGGCTAACTGGGTTATCAAAGGCCAGCCATGTCTCTTACTGTCTGTGGTGAGAGGTGTGTAAAAGAACCAATGCTGTCGTTTGTAAAGAGTAGGCCATTGGATTGCCATCATCGTGTTTCTGCCCTGGGATGGGCTGGCGAGCTGTCCAGGTGTACCCTGCCCTCGCCCAGATTCAGCTGAGATGGGCACCACCCTCCCCACGACCCTAATTAGGATTAAGCAGCTTAGAAAATAAATTAATGGACGAATGAATGAGCTTATTATGGTGAGCTGTAGTTTTGTAAATAGTTTTGCAAAAACTGATTTTTTCTATAGGCATAGAAATCATCTGACAGAGTTTCGCTTATTCTGCTACAAGTTATAACACGAGTTTGCAGGTTTTGCAAGTGGACTCCTCATATCATGGTAATTATGCTGGTTCATGTTAAGGTTTTGGGAATCTCAAAAATCCTGAAGCATTGTATTGATGCACTCAGAAGTCACTTAAGATAAAAGTTCTTGTTCAACATAACATAATATTCCATGTTAGTGCTTCATTACATAACATGCTCATTATTACATGAGTACTACATGTTGTTCTACATGTCACAAATCAAATGCTGTCTCCTATTTCCACTGTTTGCTGTGTGACAGCAGCTCCCTGAACACTTTACCACCATCTCCGGCTTTATCCTGACCACACGCCTGGGATGCAACACCTCCCTTCCCCTCTCTCTCTCTCTCTGTCATACACACACAGACACACACACTCACAACCCCTGCAATCTAGGTATCTTATGTCTCTGCACCAACGCTCGATAGAGCTCATTTTTACAGCAGAGATTATTTAGTGTAATTGGGCCTTGTGTGGTAATGACCTTGCAACTTCCCCCCTTTCCAACCTTCTTCCTCCCTGCAAATTGGAGAAGGGAAATCTGGTTTGACACGGGGCCCAGAAGATGTATTAGCGTGCTATGGTAACTGCCTGCCGCAATAAGGTCGCAGTGGAAGTGTGTAATTAGTGTGTGGTGGCCTTCCCTCAGGAACGGCTTTTTTATTACCTTAATATGTCATAGGAAAATATCTAAGTGTGTGTGAGAGAGAGAGAGAGAGAGAGAGAGAGAGAGAGAGAGGAAGAGAGAGATGTATAATAATAATAATAATAATAATAATAATAATAATAATAATAATAATAATAATAATCCTGTTGAGGTGGTGATTAAAAGTATTTTAATCAGATTTTTACTGGATATTACGGCCGAATAAAAAGCACGTAATTTCACCTCCTAAGTGAATCCCACACATTAGCCGAGCACTTTGATAAATGCCTCATGGGGTTTTGTGACTGCAGTTCAAAAGCTTAAAAGAGAGTGAATAAGTAACAGGAGCATGAAGTGAACTCGGCTTTGATCTCGTTTCCAATTGTATTAAACCGTTCTGCCTGCTTTTTAATCAGGGTCAGCCGTGTTAAAGACATTGAAACGGAAATCATAATGCATTTTTTCTGATGTGACATATTTCTAGTAAAGCAGACTTTTCCTTAAGGGGAAGGGAGGAGAGTGAAGCATGACATGATATTATTGTCTAATTTAAGTTTCTTGAGGTGTGTGTGTGTGTGTGTGTGTGTGTGTGTGTGTGTGTGTGTGTGTGTGCATGTTGATGTTGGAAAAAATAAGTGAAGTTTCAGATGAAGTCATCAGAAGAAGCTCAACCAAAAAGAAGCATTTAAAAAAAAACATCAAATTATTTTTTATTCTTGTGATCAGCTTCATCTCTGAACATTAAAACATTTATAATGTCTTTGCTAGTATACATAAAGCTTTATAATGTCTCCCATTTGCATTTATAGATGTTTAGAAGCTGCCAGAAGTACAAACATGTGATGTATGTCAGACTGCAGAGGACATTATAATATTTCAGCTGTGACTTCAAAATGTCAGGCTACATAATGCATAATAAACCACACTGTCTTAATGATGGGCTGTGTAGCACATTGTTATTTACAAGCACATAACTTCCTAATATCAGGCTGTATAACACAAAATAATAATAATATATTTGAGCTATACCTTCAGAATGACAGGCTAAATAATACAAAACAAAAACCAGTGGAAAGTTCTTTTATATAAATTTAATGATTGGTTGCCAAGGCAATAACAAAGCATTCAGAATGAATATCATACAAAAATGAAAATTCTCTCTAGCATGCAAAGTTTACCTTAGCGACCAAATTCTCTCTGCCTGAAAGTATGTCCTAAGACCTTTCATATGAACCAAACATCCAGTTCCCACCATAAATGGTTTTGGATTCTAGAAAAAAAAAAAAAACCTAGCAACCATGGCAACCATTGCAGATGAATCCACTTTTTCTAAAAGCCTGTCCAAAGACCTTTCCTATGAACCTAAGATACAAATTAAGTGCACAAATATCAGAGAAAGACAGGGTGACTCAGAATCTGGCCCCTGAGCATTTTATGGGAAATCCCACAAACGTTTTGCAAGCAAATGCATCATAATTCAGGCTATAACATATTATGAGCATTTATAAGGATTTATTCAGGCACAGTGTACAAAGTATTATTATATAGTAGCAGCAGTAGTATTGCACTAAATAGTACTATAGAGGGTATATAATACATTGAAATGCATTAGGACATATGGAATTTTATATTTTTCTTTACCCATTTAAACAACACAATCAGTCAAATATGTGTAATAATTAAAATTTTAAAAATGCAAAAGTCATACCTTACCTGAAAAAAGTATAGCATGGAGCTCATGTAGCGTAATGCTAAATGGCTGGCAATGACACAACCCTTATTTCCTTACAATGTTGCCTAGCCATTCTTACATACTATGACACCTGCTCTTGTGATTGTGTTTATCAAGCTTTATCTGTATTTAACATGATAAATATTTGAAGATTACAGCACTGAGTTATCGTCTGAGTGTCACACTTGATAAGCTGTATTGAAATCTGCAGGAAATATTTCCAGGCTGATTTGTTTGGACACTAGAGTTCAGTATTGCTCCACTGTACAAAGCCTTGTGTTTTATATGTAAGACCGAATGCATGACCCTGACCCCCGGGTGCAGAGCCATGCAGAATTGATGAACAACAGAAGATTTTCTTTCCACTGACATGGAGACACAGAGGCAGACACCGAGCCAGCGGAAGAAGAGGCCCGGTGAAAATACAGTCACTCAGTCAGTCTATCACTTCTATTATTCGTTGTGTGCTCTGGTGGGGATTAATAAAATAGAAACGCTGTAAGATGACCGCCTAGTCATTAAAAACAAAGTCTGTGAATACATTGGCCAGTGATATTTTTTTCTTTGTATCACAATTTTTTCTTTCTTTTTTCCCCACAATATTACTTTTGAGTTCATAATTCTGATTAGTCAGATGTTGTTAATTCATTTGTCCATGACAATATTTTATACATTTCTTTAGCTGCGATGGCCTGGCGAGCTGTCCAGGGTGTACTCTGCCCTCACCCAGAGTCGGCTGAGATGGGCACCAGCCTCCCCGCGACCCTAATTAGTATTAAGTGTTTCTGAAAATGGATGAATGAATAAATAGTTCACAGGGACTTGTATGGTGGAAATGCTACATTAACAGATTCAATTGATTTTTTTTATCCCATTTCCTGTACTTCTACACTGATCACTAAATTTATCATAACTTTTGTAAAGCTGAGGATATTCCTACTGAGAATTTTGGCAAATAAACTGAAAATTGATTATGTGAATAAAATTATTTATGAAATTTTGTTGAATTTATTTGCAGAGGATTTTTGAAAGACTGTTCTTCACTACATAAAATTACTGTAGATATTTTAGGTATTATTTTTTTAAATTTATCATCAGAGGCCTCCTGAATTACAATCTTGAATTTTTTGGATACTTTTAGGATGTCATGTTTTTTTATCATAAATACACCTTGTGCAAAATTGTAGGTCAATATCTTCATTCGTTTTTGACATATGAAGACTTAAAAAAGGGCCATGGCCCACTTTTAAAGTGTCCGAATGAGTGTCATGGAGAAATATCCCAAATTTAATCATTAATAACTTTTTAACAAAGAAAGCTAGAAACTTGAACTTTTCTTTGGAATAACTCATACCAAAACAGCAAAATATAATCCCACAAGTTTCATATTTACATATTCATGACATGCCCAAAATGTCCCATGTAAAAATGATGTTCTACAGTAAGGAAAGTTTGTGCCACCAGATAGCAACAGTGAAATGTATTACATCTTTAAAATTTGGGTGTCTGATAAATATATTCTGATAAACAAGTCCAATTTTCACTTGTGTGAAAAATTGCCAAATTTTTGATTTATAAGCCTATAATTGAATATTCATTATTCAATATTTTTCAGTAAATCACTGTTCTACACACCTGATTTTAATTGTTTGTAACATGGCTTCATCCATGGTGTCATGCTCTATTGGAGAACAACAAAATTTTTGTGATGACTGTTACAAATTGGACTGTGCAAAAGAAAAGTCACAAGGTAGGTTTTAAACAGTTTCACCTGATACTTTGCATGTCCTTTGTACTTTGCTGACTACGATGTAAAGTTAACAAGTTTTCCCATGGAAAGCCAAGTTGTAGACAAAACAGCTGTGAAACTGGAATATTCTATTGAAGACATGATTCCTAATAAATATATTGTTTGTCGGAATGACCAGGATAGGTAATATTTGTGCAACATCAGAAAAAGAACACAACCAGTGCAAGTAACACTTATGCATCCTCATAGTGCTGCAAAGTCATACTGTTGGCCTAGGAGGGACGATCTCTGCTGGGACCCTCTTATTTATGTCATGAAGTTAATTAATGCCCCACTTACGTCAGCTGATAGAAAGTATGTGCTTCCTTCTAATGTTGTCGAAGAAATTGTCCATCTGTTCAAAATCTTCAATTAGAAAAGTCTCACTTAAGGTGTAGCATAAATTGAGACGTTGCATTTAGTGTAAATAGACTGCTACTTATAGATTATTTAGTATTAAGCCGTGTTTACTATTTATAACCATAACCTGCACATTAGCAGTCCCTGATGCAATTTGTAATGATATACCATGTGATGTGGCTCTGCACTGTAACTCTCTGTCTGTAGTAAAACGTTGCATGTTTAATACCTAAAACATTTCAGTTTGCTTCAGAGTACCATCTTTGTATTTGGTACTTATATTAAATAAGATATGCTTTTTACAGTGTTCTAATTTGTTTTGTGGTACACTCTGTTATACCTGAGCAATGTATGTTTGAAATATGGGTAAAATAACCTTTTTTGTTTTTTTAAGGCATATAAATAAAAAAGCTTAATATCACACAGATGATAAGTTGGCTTTAAGTTATTATTATGTTACTAAGACTCATCAAAATTTGGAAGATGTAATATATTTAAATCCATCTTCCTGCATAACACAATTTTTGGGAACAATTTTGGGAAGGCCATAAATTTGTAAATATGAAAGTTTGACAATTGCATTTTAAGGATTTGGGGCATTTAGAAACCCCGGAAACTTGATTCTTCTAGCTTTAATTGCTAAAAAGTTATTAAAAGAAGATGGGATATTTTTCCATGGCAATTGTTTTGACACTAAAATTGGTACAATGCCCCCTTTTTTAGGCCTCAATATTTCTAAATCTATCAAAGATATTCACCCAAAATTTTGCACAGTGTCTGCTGGCTACAAGGACATGAGAATCAGTGGCGATCAGTCAGGAACATCTGAAATCTGTTCAGTTCACATGGAATTACCCTTAAAAACGTTGCTAGGTGTTTCACTTTTGACCAAAATGTGACTTGCTATTTTCCCCAGACAAGCCAGTATTCATTACAGTGGAGCTCCTGAGCAGAGCCCCGTAGGCATGGAACATAACTTGGATGGCTGTCCCTTGTCTGTGCCTAAGTTGATTCTGATTGTTGTGTTTTGCGGACTTACATGAAGACGATTTCTGATTTATGTACATCTGATTTATTCATAATAAAATTCACAAAATAGAAGCTCGTAAAACACTGCTCAGACTCGCAGAAAATAGAACACACAATTTAACTCAGGTAGGCAGACAAATTTTAGCCGAGCAAAACACCAAACATGAACTGTAAAATGGAACATCAACTCGTTAAATGGATAATTATATTAAGAAAACAGGTGATACAAATTAACATTGAAATCGACTAGTGAAAGGCAGTGAAAGGAAAATTCAGTGTTAACCTTTCCTGCTTTTCCTCCAGACCATAGTCAGAAAAC
Organism: Tandanus tandanus; assembly: GCA_039654325.1. NCBI lineage: Eukaryota > Metazoa > Chordata > Actinopteri > Siluriformes > Plotosidae > Tandanus > Tandanus tandanus. The sequence continues at coordinate 17,042,315 of JBCNYH010000023.1, read as the reverse complement.
ACAGGGGAGATTAATTGATTTCAGGGATGAAGATGAATTCAGCCCTTAAAGGAGCTGCGCTTCCCCAGCATTGTACATCTATCATTAGAGAGATCTATCGAGAACGCCGCTTTTAGACAGTGCCTAAATCTATATATTATAAAGTGCACACACTTTTTGTTCGATCCTTTTTGGTGAACCCTTACAGATTTATAGGAGGGACCAAAAATAAGAATTTTTCTATGAACACTTAGACTACTTGAAGAACCCACTATTTTGCATGAAGTGCATTTGGATAGAGTGTATTGCAACCATTTGGAATTCAGGCCTTGTTTCCCATTTTAAGTGTCCCCTAATGTTTTAAACGTTCGAACAGGGTTTAGACCGTCCCCTTCACAGTTTGACAGGCGCACACAAAGCCTCGACTAGAAGGAGTGTACATTAAAATTCTGCAAGAGAACATGATTATTTTTTCCCCTCCATTGATCGGCGCACACGTTGTTGTGGGCATTAAGGCTTGATTAGTGCTGACACGATGGCCGGGCCCTGAAAACAAAGCCGTGCGCTGTGCATATTAAATGCGGTGCGCATATTAAATATAGCGCAGATCCTGAGGCAGGAATGAATACTGCTTTGGTGTTTTAAAAAATATATATTTAAATAAATTTGCTGTCGCAGGGAGGAGATGGGAGACTGCATGTGCTTGTGTTCATTAATTACATGATGGCATTGGGACTGGATTTCTTTCTTGCACTGATGTGCTCTTGTTCCCCTTTCATGCATTTGCAGTTTGATTCGGAGAATGAAAAAAGAAGAAACGAGTAAGAAGTGTGTTACGGAATCTCTTAAAGCTCACATCTATGTAGGAAAAGAAGGAAGGCTAATGAGATTTTTTGGTGGTACTCGGGGAAGAGTGTACCAACTGCACTTCTCATTGTTTTAGCTGTGACCGCATATGAGTCACAATATGCTAAACGGATTTTTTTGTAACATGGGAGTCAAAAAATAAAAGTAGACATTTTCAAATTCTACTCCCTTTATATGTTAGATATAACCCACATCTTTCATACTACATGCTACAAAACACAGCTGTGGTTGAGCACTAAACAAAATTTCACCTTAATTGCTGTACACACCCCTTGCGTACACTACACACCCCCTGTGTACGTTAAGTTTGACAGACATAATCGTACGTGTTTTTCAACTTCAGTTTTTCGAAAACAAATTGAGGCCTGCTCTGTAAAGATAACACTTTCACATGAGTTTGACAGACGTCCTGATGTACGCATGAGGTAATTTGAAATTACTTTCTCTGGCCAGTAGGCCTTACTGTGAATATAGTTTCCAGATTTTTCTAACATCTATTCATATATACTTTATACTGTAACACTGTTTTTGTGTTCCCAGCTGTTACTCTTGGTGCATTTGGGTACTTTTTAACTTCTATTTTACCTATAGGAAAATGAGTCAACAAATCTAACTGATACTGCCCGTGCTGTCTCTTTATTCAATAACCAATATTTATTCAAAAGACTATGTACAATTTCTTGACAATATACTTGCAATTGTGGCAGTGCTTACACAAAATCCCTGTTTAGCATATTGTGACTCGTATACCGTTGTTTGTTTTAGCATCTTTTCTATCCCTCTTTTGCTTGGTAACTGCAGTGATTCTACAGACCAATTGTTTAAAGGAACACTCCAGGACCAAATGAATATGCAATACACTGTTAGGTACATAAATGTACCCAATTGAGATCATTTTGGGTCACCAGTTTAAAAAAAAAAAAAGGGATTTTTATAGCAATAACAGTGCTGGGGATATCACATGATGATGACGTGGCATCGCCCATCGATTACTGTTTAGCTGGCTAATCCCCGAGCTGTAATCCGACTCACCTCTCTCTCTTTTCTCTTAACCCGGTGATCATTTCGGCACTTACACGCACTGCTGGGGTGTTTTTAAACTGAAATACCATTGGAACAGCATCTTCCTTGAGTTTTAGTTTTAGTTTTGACCAGTTTTGACCACAATGGATCACAGACACTATGGGCGATGTAACGTCATCACAAATTTTCTCGTAGGATCTCACACTTTTTGTAGCAGATGAGAGCTGATTAGGGGCAATAAAATTCTGGTTTATTTTCTTGGTAAAATAATATGACCAACAATTGCTCTTCACTGCAGTCTTTAACTACTTATGTTTATATAAATCCGCATACTCAGTAAACATTGTGTTCCTCTTTAAGATATGTATCCTTGCACAATCACAAATACTAAACCAAACCCATAACCTTCGGCTGGATTCTCAAGTACAGTGCATCATTCGATAAATCATCTAATGTTTTAATGTTTAGCTTTGCACCAGAGCTATCCTCAGTAAATCTGTTCATTCTTTATTTCAGCTTCAGTAAGCACTTTATTCTGGGTCAGCACTGCTGGATCTGCTGGATCTGGAGAGATCCAGAATTGAATACAGTCATCGTAGATACCACAGCAATATGCTAATGATCCTTAATTTTATTCCTCGATGAACATGTCATACTTTTTATCTTGGTACATTTCATGTTGTTGATCATCTGCAAAGCAAATTACTTCCTGTTATTATGTATAGTGTGGTATAGAAGCTATAAAGTTTTGTTCACTCACCAGCATGTCTTCCCCAACAAAGCAGCCAAAAAACCCACAAACGCAATGTCCTGAAGACTGTGAAACATGTCAGAAAACATACTAACAAAGCCCAGACACTGGAGCTAACACTCCTTCCATAAATATTATAAAAACATCAGCTTTACTGTATCATTACGGGTTTTTATGTAGACTATCCTTTTATCTCATTCACAATACCAAGCCCTTTGAGTGAGTGGTTACTCTAATATAAAAATAATAACACGTTAAAATGAGCTTATTAATATAAACTATGAGACTAATAATACTTTTGGTTTGATTCCAAAATTGAAATTTGAAAAATTCTACCCAAATATGAATTAAGAAAAAATTTGTATACAATTTTATTTTCCCCCAGTGCAGCTAACTGGGTTATCAAATGCCGGCCATGTCTCTCACTGTCTGTGGTGGGAGGAATGTAAAAGAAC
>JBCNYH010000023.1:16973967-17018242 GCA_039654325.1 Tandanus tandanus | reverse complement strand
TATATGTGTGTGTGTGTGTGTGTGTGTGCGCATAGATAGATAGATAGTAGATTGTGTATATTAATGGTACTAAAATATTAAATCCATATGAACATATAGCATGTACTTTAAATTCTACTTAGAAATGGACTAATTTAATATTACACAATTATCCTGATGCACAATGTAGTAAGTATTGACTACAGAGACTCATACAGCTCACTTTTTTCTGTCTGTCTTCAAGCACACAATCCATCGAGAAACTAGGCCACAGGTAGCTACCCGGGTGCGGTGTATCCCCCGGCTTGTGCCTGGCCGGCTATTTTTGGGGTCTGAATTATGATTCATCTGTTATCACGGCACAGCACTGCCTCTGAATTTGGAGCTCACCTTGGGACGGTGTTACTTTATATAATGTACAACTTTTCACCTACGTACTTTGTTATTCAATAAACAATTAATAAGGATAAAGAATTCATCAAAGGAAACAAAAAAAAAAAAGAAGCTACAGTGTAAATTAACTCAGCTTAGCACTGCTGGTGTTAGCATTACTATTGTCAGGATGCTACTGATCATCCTCAACTCTAAAGCTTCCTGAGATGCAGATGAGTTCTCTTTGTTTCCGACGGTGTGTAGCTGATCAGCATTGGTGTGAATGCAGGTCACACTCAGAGAAGATAAAAAAACCACGGTGAGGTGTAGTTGTGAATTTCAAGGGGATTCAGCACTGATCCTAGGTCAGTTCCTCAAACAGAATGAAAAAAAAGATGCTGCAAATTTGGATGCAGTGCAAACCCCCTCTCATCTAGGTGACCTTTAACCTCTCTGGCATAAGGCAAAGCGATAAACAGGGTAGCGTTTAAAGACACATTCTCCCTCTTTTGTTCCTGAAAGCTCTTGTGCCAAAGACATGCTAACTCTCAGGCTGGAGAAGTTTTTCTGGCGGCTTTTCACTTGCAAATTATATTGGGAGTGGGATTCAGAGCTCGGAATGCGTGCCTCTGTGTGTGCTGTGTACCTCATACCGATAGGTCCTAAAAATGATGAAGCACTACAAGGAATAAAACATAAAAACATCCCAGTGCTAGTTGGGGTTTAAATTTTCTGCAGAAAAATCCTTTGAAGCTAGCAAATGTTCAGATATGAGACAATTAAGTATCATAGTATTTATTTATTCGAGCATTTAACACTTTGTATTCCTGAACTTTCCTTCCCAGGTATGCCAACACAGCAATGCTGCCTTTAGGGATTATTATTCAACAAGAATCCTGGTACAATTTTGATATTAACAGTCATTTCAAATAAACTGAACCATGATTCATGTTGATTTTATTCTGGTTTAAGTTACTGAACTGAAGATAAAAACCCATGGAAGTGACGAGACAATAAAGTACTTACTAAGTCCATATGTGAAGTTCTATTCAAGAAATATTTTTACAAATATAAAAAAATCTAAATCATTGGGGTGAACAAAGTGTGAGAACACTATTCTCGATGTAATGGCCATGTACTCAACATATATGAGCCACTGCCGAAACTGTTGACACAAAAGCACACACTATTGTATAGGATGTCTCTTTATGCTGGAGTATTACAATTTTCCTTCACTGGCTCTAATGATTCGGGACTAACAACATGATATTTTTGTGTTTCCTGATGGTCAGCATGCAGGATTAGGCAATAAGTGTAAAATTTTACCAAATTTCTTGGTAGGGAGACTGGCATTGCTCCAAGTGCTTCTCCAAACAATCATGATTCACTTTGGAAGAAAAAGGGTCAAGGAAAAGTCAATAATGACAACAAAAATAATTTCAAGGAACATGCAGGTGTTGTTGGGAAAATTCTGAAGTTAGACTTTTTGCTGGGGAGTCCCGCATGCCACACTTTCTTCAATTATGTAACTCAACACCCGTACACTAATCCCTTCATCCTGAAACACTGGAAATTTGATTGGAAACATATGACACCAACGCCAAACCTGCTCCAGCATATCATTGGCCTTGCGCACAAAGTGAGGACATGAAGGGTAGAATGGAAGACCTCCAGTGAACACCTTTAGGATGAACATCAAGACCAACTGCATAAATCCCAACAAACACCCATCAAAATCTAGTGGAAAGTCTTCCGGGGAATCAGAGGTTATTATAACAGCAAAAAAGGACAACATCTGGATTGGGATCTTCAACAAGCATATACAGGTGTGGTGATAAGTGGTTCACAAACTTTTGCAGGGTTCACAGAGTTTATAAGGACAGTTTCACATCTATTTGACTGTCAAGGATAAATCAGAGCTAAAGTAAATACTTTTTGTTATATAACTAAACGGATGAAAACGCTGAAAACAAGATATTACAAGACATTATCTGAACTGTAACTGATGAAGTCCTTGCAAAACTGGTCAGAAATACAGCAGTGGAAAAAGTTCAACAATGCTAGACGAGAGCATGTAGAAAGAACACGCACAAAGATCATAAAACTTGTAAACAGTTTAAAACCTTTTTGTGCAAAAAAAAAAATCTGTTTCTCAGATCATTGTGAATTTAATCCAAGTTCAAAGATAACAATAGAGCAAAACTGGTTGTGCTCTTGGTGTGACAAGCAATCAGAGCGACATGAGCTAACGGTGTGGGTTTGTGAGCTTACGTATGTGGAAAAGGGTAGATAGCACTTTCCTTCAAGTGTGTTATGTGCATCATTCCTCATCTGTAATTGTGATTCATCACTGTGATTGAGCTCCTGTGAGATATGGGAAAACTGGCTGGTGGGTCAGAATTTGCGACCAAGTTAGTAAGAAACATCTATACCAAGATGTACAAACATCTATACACAAAAATAAGAAACTAAATACGGCAATCATTTGTCATTCAAGGTCAGAGTGAACACAGACCTCTAATTCTACAGAGATTTTTCCTCTTCATCAGTTTTAATGGACCAACAATACATATACCAACATAAATAAGTTTAGTTCTACCTACCTCTAATTTTTGTTTAGAACATTTGCTAACAGGAAATGAATAGCAATTAGCAGCTGATTAGCATGGTAAGCAGAGTGATTTATTTTATTTTATTTTATTTAAGCTCTTATGTAAGCAGCAACTGGAAGACCTGGTAAGCTAATGTTAGCAGGCAAGTTCTGACTGAGAAATGGCCATTTCTATAACTATTGGAAGTCATTGTGCTGGATATTATGAATCACTTTAATGATAAATTTGAATTATTTACAATATCAGATTTTCAACATTACATCAATCTGTGATACATCTACTTTTATCTCCAAGCAACCTGTTTTGTGTGCTAATAAAAACTATATATATATATATATATATATATATAGTTTTATATATAAATATATAACTGTATATATTTTTTACTAGTTAGCCCACATGCTGAGGTCGTTTTCATAATAATTATAAACAAATAATATAGAAAAGAAAAAACGTTAGTATTCCACTTAGTATCACATGGTGAAAATCTTTTGGTTAAACATTAACAGCGTTGACACTAGCACTGATGAAATGCAACTCTTGAGTATAACATCTCAAATAAATGAATAAATAAACTATATAAGTATAAAATATTTATAAATGTATAATAATAATAATTATTATTATTATTAGTAGTAGTAGTAGTAGTAGCAGCAGTAGTATTATTATTATTATTATTATTATTATTATTATTAAATATATAATAAATAAATGTCCAGATATTTGAGTGCATGTTTGATGTTAGTTGATAAGAAAACAGGGTGGAAAAATTGCTTAAATGTCAGTAGCTTCACTTATTTACATTTATTTATTTATTTATTTATTTTTATTTAAAATAGGTATATGATCCATTTCAATCCCGGCATGCTTTTCAAGGCTGAATGGAAAGTTCCATGGTGCAGGAGACCCCAGAAAAACAATCATTTGAATCATTTGTGTGTGCAAATAAAATGTGTCATTGAAAAATGATTCAGGAAAATGAATCAAAGCTACACATCAAGTACTGAGGTTTCTAAGCATCACTCCTTGCGTTTGTATGTGTGTGTGTTGAAATGCAGAGCTAACATAGCACGCAAAACACACACACACACACACACACACAGTGCAAGCACCAGGAGCGCTGGGTTTGATTTGCTCATGCGCTCAGCCACAGAGCACTATTGTTCAGGTGACATCTGGAGCTGATCACGGCTCACACCCCCTGCCCCTTCACCATTCCATCACATACATATGCACGCTTATACACACACCCATGCAAGAAAAACAAAGCCTGGGCCTTAATAGATCTTTGTACATTAAGCAAAGGATTGAAACAAACAAAATACAAAAAACCCACCATGACACTCAGCCATCTGTCTTTCAGCCTTTCACTCTATCCCTTCATCAACCCAACCCCCCAATCACCTCACACCCAGTCACCCCCAGATCCCCCTTCTCCCAGACCATAGCCATGCCTTTAGACTATATTCCAGACACAGACCTCCTGTTTTCACTCACACAAATTATCTACATTTCATTACGGGGGAAAATAAGAAGCAGCAAAATCAAGAAACTTGCCTCGGTGCAGAAAAAGATGGAGGATTGGCTAAAGACGGGGTGTTAATCCGATGTGCTGGAGACAGAGTAGTGGCAACCTGAGTGGCGAGACAGGCGACTGCTGCTGAGAGCCGCGAGAGTGAGAGCGAGAGAGGTGGAGAGAGAGGAGGGAGGAGACGGCCAGAGGAAGTCTTTCAGAGGTGAAGGCTATGCTGCACTGTCGTGTCATGATGCTCAATTGACCAACTAGTTGAGAGAGGACCTGCTGCTCCCACCACACACCCACCCACCCACACACACACACTTTATAGCTTTGACCTGGTTCCTGCACATAGAGACCCTAAGGAGTGGATGAGTACCTGTTCACATCCCCTAAGGAGCGCCAGAGAAAGGCAATGAAAGAATGACGACCAAAATTTAATAAACAATAAATTAAAACATTTATAAATAAGCAGACACGCTCACACCAAAGAAGGAAAATACATACAGACACATGCAGAGAAGTAAAACAGTGAGGAAAAGGAGCCATAAAAAGAAAAGGAGAGAAATAAAGTGTGTATCATGGCAACCATCTTGTTTGGCAGAAACATACAGCTGCTTTTTCTTAAAGGGACAGCAGCATACCTTTATACCTAGCACTTCTCTATTTGGACATGAACGTCGTCTATTTGCTTCAGGAAGCACGGATGTGACCATTTCCACTAAATTTGAAGAAAAATTGCACCAGAGTGGGAAGAGTGAACATTTTTTATTTGTAAACATTTTGAAAAATGTTTTAAGCAAATCGAACAGATCGAAGACAAAAATGTTCTCACGCAGCAGTGAGAGTTGACCTGCTCCAGGGTCACACATCTTAATTGTTACCCTTGGCCTGCTGCTGTCCCCCTCCTCTCTCTCATGCGAGCACACACACACACCACCTGGCAAGGCGACTCATTGCTCAGGCCATGAGGAAACAAAGAGGCAGCTGCACCCAAACCACGCACTCATGCCGTACCATGAGTGACCCTCAAACACCCACACAGACAGCTGTCCAAGGTTACCAGATACAAGACCAGACTACTACTTTTCAATATTAGCCTCAGTTTGTTCCCCAACATAAAACCACAAGTCATCTTGTTCATTGTGCTGCACTGATGGGAGGGAAACAGATGGGAGTGTCGTGGAATTTGAGCAGCACACAGATTTCAAGGCTAGTATGGAGAAATGTGTTATAATTTCTATCATTTGCTAAGTGAAGATGGTCACAAATGGCCATTTTCATATAAGCTCTCAGAGGCATGCTTAAACTACATGAACTCAGATACACACACATATCCATACACAAACTCTTACATCTCTGTTTCCATACATGCCCATATTTTCATATATGGACATGACACACCCACATTTCTGCATATTCAGATAAACATATTTCCATATATGAAATCAGACACAACTACATCTCTGCATATAAATTCAGATATGCGAATGTGTTCATATATGGACTCAGGACACACCCACATTTCTGCATAGACAGGGTGACCCAAAAAAAAAACACCCACATTTTAAAGGAAAATGGGGGGGGGGAGGTTGCTCCTAAAGTCTTACCCAGATTCCTACATATGAATCTAGACAAGCCCATATTTCCATACACAACTCAGACACACCCACATTCCACACACCCACTCTTCTACAAAGTTAGATCACTTTACACGATCAACACACACTCACTATACAGTAACATATATATTACTAAACCTCTTAACAGAACATGGCTGCCACCCACTCCAACACTGTCTGAATTCTACAGCATGTCCTCAGTGAGAACACACACACACACACACACACACACACACACACACACACACACACACACTATTCACCCTCCCACAGATAATACCCTGGTACATACACTGACAGCACGGCTGTGACAGCATTCACTACACAAGCGTCTGCTGCCTGAAAAACGTCTCTCTATTTCTCTCTCTCTCACACACACACACACACACACACACACACAATTTCTTCATTCATTATTACTCCTTTAACAAGTGAGTTGTACAAAGATGGCAACATTTTTGAGAGACAAATGGCAAGAGAGAGAGAGAGAGAGAGAGAGAGACATACAGAGAGAGAGAGGAACAGAGACACGGGGGGACAGAGAGAGAGAGAGAAAGAGAGAGGGGGCAGGGGGGGGGCAGAAAGAGAAAGAAAGACAGACAGACAGAGAGAGAGACACAGAGAGAGCAAGAGACAGAGAGAGAGGGAGAGAGAGACAGACAGAGAGAGACATACAGAGAGAGAGGAACAGAGACACAGGGGTGACAGAGAGAGAGAGAGAAAGAGAGGGGGGGCAGAAAGAGATAGAGAGACAGACACACACACACAGAGAGAGAGAGAGAGAGAGAGAGAGAGAGAGAGAGAGAGAGAGAGAGAGAGAGAGAGAGAGAGAGAAGGGGGGTTTGGGGTTCTGTACCCCTAGAGTTTATGGGTAAAAATGCAGAACTGAAGATGAAATAGAGTTTACTTACCTGGCAGGGGTGATACCATGATCACGGCACCTTACCCCCAACTGCTCTCCGGGCGCCCTCTATGTGTGTGGCAGCCCACTGCTCCGAGTGTGTGGCAATAATTTCCCTTGTGGGATTAATATAGTATATCAAAAATAGCAAAAAGATGAAGACAAGGAGGAGGACTTACAAGGCACAGCATGGCGGTAGAGGTTATTCCGTATGGTCTGTTGGAGCCTGTAGTCCTCTGAAGATTTCTGAAACCTCAGGCTCAGGTAATGCTTGAGGTCCTTACTCAGTTTATTTCCTGCGGAGTATAGTGAGAAACAGGATGATTACCTTTAAAGCCTCTTTAGCAGACTGCTTTTAATGTTCATTTTGATTCTCGCCAGAAGATCTCTAAATCAGGTTACATCATATCGCTTTAACAAGCTTCCTGAAAAGAGTTTTATTTTACGCTTATTGATCTGGCAGAAGCTTTTATTCTCTGCGACTTGGCAGAATGGAGTCGAGACGCAGTCTCAATGAATTTCCACTAACTGACCAACAACAAGTGTAAGATAGCAGAAGGGTAAAGTGAAAGAGTTTAAAACTAATTTGACAGAGTGAGCTGGTGTTCTACAGCGAGAGAAGGCGGAGTGAGCAGTAGTAAGATGATCAGCGGGAACAGAAATGCACTTAATTTTTCTTCTCAAAATTCAGCTGTGCTCTTAGTTCCTGTATGAATAGGCTCTGTCATTTCAGTGACCGTACCACGCTAGCCATCCAAAAAATATGAATATACTTAAACACATGCTATGCATGTTTCATTCACAGACAATTCATGAATCACTATCATGAGTCATTTACTTCATTCAGTTGCTGCTGATAAGCATTGGAGTTACCAAAAACATATCTATACATATCCAAACTTCAGGATTATCATGTTTATTATAGCCACACCCACTGGATATGAGCAATCATGCATTCTGATTGAGTACTCAACTAACGTTAAAACCGTTAAAAGAGAAAAACGAAAATGGTGGCGCAAGTTAGCAAGAATTAGGGATTGTGACACAGACACACAGACACAGACACCCAGCGCTTATCTCAAGCACTCACTTTTGCTAGATTTACAACTGTGACATTTTACAGGTTCAGGGGGACTGAAGGCAGGCTTTTCACTGAGTTTATTTTCACTTAGCATAACACTTTAAACAGGCTCTTCACTGATTTTTCCACATTATATAGCACTTTAGGCATGCTCTTCACTGAGTTTATTTTTTACTTTACATAATATTCTAGACAGGTTTTTCAGGTTATGCACGACTCAATTTTATGGAATATATCTTTTACAATGGATTACAACATCTGTGAGTCATCTGCAATGTGTCTATCAAAAATAAGTGAGTGAATCAGTGTGATCGTGACAGAGATTTACTTAATCGCATCAAATGAATCAGTAGTTCAATGAGTGCAAATCTATTCTGGATTCAAACTGTCAGTGTTTAAGCGCCCACCGTATTAATCTGTGCAAACCTGGGTGTGAAAAATGTTGTAGATTTTTTTTTTTAAAAGCACAAAATATTTCTGTGCTTAAAACTGATTGATGTCTGTCTTATATGGCCATGTGAACCAGGGAGCCTTGAATGAAATGATTTTAGAAGGAAATGTTCAACTGAACAGAAGTAACTAAAGTAATAAGGAGTAAAACTCAGCGTCGAGCTTTTGCAGAGAGACAAAGAATACGCATAACTGCACGCTGTTTTCGTCTGCAAGCACCTATTGATTGAAACAGGTAAGTGTCGTGTTATTGTTGAGACATGATCTGTCTGAGAAAAACGACAGACGTGAGTAATGATGGAAAGTCTCTACAACCGAGGCGCATGGTTTCCACTTAGCATTAACAACGGCTCATCGAATTAGCAGCACTGAAAGAAGCCATATTTTGTATTAACTCGCCTCTCTTGAGACTTCAAGCTGCACTGAATCTGTTACCATAGAAACAGGCTAGGCTTATCAGTGAGCTGACTATCCTCTTGTTTGAAGATGTGGAGTCTTTAATCAAATGCAAGTTTTTATTTTTTGTCAATAAATATTACTCTACAGAACAATTAAAACAAATGTAAAATATTCAGAATGGTACATGATTCCTAAATCTTATATTTATATGGGACTAAAACATTTTGCAAACCTTAATTGTAGCCAAACATTTTATGAATACCCAGAACACTGGAAAGTGGTAAGTGATTGTAAAGTGGTGTAACAGCTCAGTTCTGAAGATGTTACAGAAGGAAACGTGTATGCAAGGAGTCTCCAGTGTCAGTCAGTTGAAGGTAAAAATAATTTTTGGAGGTAAAAGTTTTTTTTTTTTTAACTTTTTAATTTTCGGAGAAAGTGAGGAAATGACTGTTTATAACTGCTTTAGTATTAGTGATAAAATGAACTAATGTGTTGTGGATGTTCCACACCATTAGATTTAACCATATATGAATCAAAGAAGGATGTCATTCTTAATTAAAACTAAAAAATATTTGACTGTCAGAAAATTGCTGTGGCTTAAGATGAATAAAAACAATTTTGGGATGTGATGAAGCTGTTCTTATAAAGGTATCCGTGTGCAGAATGCTGTGAAGGTGGTGCGTTTGATTCAGATATGGACCTTTTAGTGACACAACCACCAGTCTGCAAACAAAAGACACACCCACCAACAGTTTAAGAGAGCCCTATACTCTGCAGAGACTGAAGAGTCTGAAGAGACACCCCGCCCACATGTTAGCAGCCTAAGGTCATGCCCACCTACCTGCAGCCTAAAAAACACACCCACCTGTATGCAGCCTAAAGACACACCCACCTGTTTGTTGGCTAGACACACCCACTAACTGCAGTGTAAGGACATATCCACTTGTTTGCTGTCTAGACACACCCACTTAACTGCAGTGTTTAGGCATAGCCACTTGTTTGCTGTCTAAACACACCCACTTAACCTATAGTCTAAAGACACAACCACCACTGTAAGGCAGTCAAAACCCTAACATGAATAGAAATGTACACCCACAGACATGAAAATCCAAAAGTCTTGAATGGAAAATGAATGATGCCGTTTTTAACACCTAGTACTACACTTTCTTTCACACTCATGCTATTACCTGGCACAGTGCGCATGGATGTGTGTCTGTGTGTCACTGAATAAGCCTCACACCATAGCAGGCCATGTGAAGAATTTCCCACCCTCGGCTCAACCATCTGCTTCGAAGACACAGATCGCTCACCCAGCAAAGAGATGCCGATGGCCAAATGGTGTTTGTGTTAATGCCAGTCCCCTGGGTGCTCACTCCAACGCCAGACCGCTTATTAACACACACAACATGCCTCAGACTGGAACAGTCAGGTGCTGAAATGAAGGCTCGGTTACAGACAGGAATGAGGAGCAGCCGTTCTGCTGAAATGGAGCTTCTTGGTTTATGCAGCAAATATTAAAATAACTTTTTTCGGTACAGATTGAATTTGAACTCACTGTTGCTGGTCACTGCCAGTCAGTCACACTTACTATTAACCACACTAGCCTTGTGCTCTGAATACTGTTCTCATAACATGGCAGAGCCTTAGCATCTGGTAGAACATGGGGATGGAATTGACTCCGAAGCTTGGGAGTTGACTTCGAGTTCAATGTTAATGGAAGCAGGGAATTTTCTCCCAGCATCCCAGATATCACACACTATATAAATAAAGAACATACTTTATCTCGGTCAAGGCTACAAGCAAGCTGATTGAAAATGATTCCTGACTGTGACACGGACAACTTGGGACTAGATTGCAGAGAGACGCTGGTGCTTGTAACAAATTCATCTGCCATTCTTTACCACTTTGAAAAGGAAATTACATCAGGTCTCAGTACCCTCTGGGTAATTCGGTCTCCACTCATGTTGCCTTCATCTCCCAGCATTCTGTAGACTCATCTAACATGCTTCCTTTAATCTGATAACACAATGGAATGGTGACAGGGTTTGTGTCTAAAAGGAGCCAGGCAGGGCAAGTCGACAAGGAAGTGTTTAAAATTGTATTAGTGTGCCGGGTACGGGTAATCCGTATCGTGAAATCAATTCACTCTGCAAACGATCTACAGGGTGGAACTGTGTCTTGGATCAACATGAGGTCTGCTGGAGTGCAGGCAAAGGAGGCTGTTGCCATGGCAACACCAAGAGCCAGATCAGTAGTAAACAAACCTGTGGGCCTTAAAGCTTCGGTATCGGCTTCTTTATTTCCTTCCGCTGGCTTGGGAGTCAAATGCCGATCTAATCTATGTCCTAGAATTTTGCACTGGAGCTATTTATTTAGCATTGGGGTAGCTGCAGGCTTAAAACTAATTACCACAAAACTCAGAATACAGCTCTTTCATCTCTATGTACAGTACAACTGAAATCAAAGCTATATCATACATATCAGGTTAAAGTCTGCATTCAGATACTAAGCCACACCCACCTGAGTGAAAATATCTGATAAACATGAGCACGTCTGCCTAAAATGTTTTTTTTTTTTTAACCCCAGTTGTGCAACATTTTAGGCCATGCACTTCATATAATTCTGAACACACAAATATACTCACTGCCAATGAAAACGCAACACAATTTTATTTGTAATATTTTTGGGACCATCCTATCTGAGCAGGAGTACTGGTATTTCAATGACCCTAAACACCTCAATGACTCATTTCCAGTAGCAGCACTCACTGTCACACTTCACTGAGCTTGAGCTCTGGATCTAGGCCCTTTTACAGCTCCAAGTTTGTTTGGGGGTCTCAATAATCAGAAATGGGTGCATTTAACGAGTGGTTATCTTGCCTACATAAAGCTCAGCAAAAATGAATAGCATTCTGCAGTGGAATCTTGAACATGCCTCGACTGTCACATGATGATCTAATATGACGCATATCTGCAGCAGCAGGAATTTAATGTCCTTTCCTGGCCTGTGTATTCGCCTGATTTTCACCCATCAAACACCTCTGGGATCAGTTTGGACGCCGAGTATCAGGCCGAGTACCAGCACCACAGAACAGGCTGGAACTGATCGTGGCATTGCAAGAGGAGTGGAGAAACATCCCACAGGACAACATACGGAGGCTCGTCAGATCTGTGCACAGACGAATTATGGCCTGCATTAACAAATGGAGGTCATATTCCATACTGAGGTCATATTCCATCCTGAACTTAGTTTTTGGGATGGACTTTTTTGCTGTGATTTAGTAAAGAAGGGGTGTGTCAGTTTTGTTTAAAGTTGCAAAATTTTGACACAAAGATTTTCGGTTGTTATAGTTTAATACTGTTCAAATGATGTATGAAATTGATTTTAATAATTTGATTGACCATTTCGAGAATTATCTGTGGCTTCTACAGTGTTCCACCTTGTTCAGCGATATTTATAAACTGTTACAGGTTGCCATTTGTTTGCCATTAAAACACCCTGAGCGAAACCTGATTATAAATATTTGATTAGCAAATAAAAAAAAAAGATCCACATATAGATCAGTATTGCTTGTGAGTGCTAACAGAGAGTAGGTACACTTCTGTGTGTGTGTGTCTCTGTGTGTGTATGTGTGTGTGTAAGAGAGAGCGAGAGAGAGAGAGAGAGAGAGAGAGAGAGAGAGAGAGAGAGAGTCTTTCCACTGTCCCTTAATGACATGGGCGTGTAGACGGAGACTCCTTGCTATAATACAGGCGTTGGTAATTGGACAGCAGGACAGAGTGTCCTCACCTCCGCCGGGCTGACAGCGCAACTAATCACTCTGCAATTTGCATGGAGGGCCGCGCAAATCAGCCCCAATAACGCCGCGCTACACTGAGAGATGAGTTTTTAATCTCTGGAAAGAGATGAGACACTGACTCAGGCGTTCTCTTCACTCTCTCTTTTTTTCTCCCTCATTTCCTCCCTTTCTCTTCTCATCCTTTTCTTCTTTCCTCTCAGATTGCGATAGACCGGTGGGTAAATTTGCAAGGGCAGGACTCCCATCTCTGTCTCGAAGGCATGTCATCGTGCATTCATTATTATCCCAATGTGAGAGAGAGAGAGAGAGAGAGAGAGAGAGTGAGAGAGAGAGAGAGAGAAAGAGAGAGAAAGAGAAAGGGCAGTCCTTTAGAAAAAAAAGCAGTTGTCCATGTGAATGAAACTTCTCTAAATCGCAATCAAAGCGTTGACAGATATTTTAGCAGGAGGGAATTATTTCCTTAGCAGAGTCCTGGTGAAGGCGCCAAGACTTATTCCAGCCTTATTACCCCTGAGTGACCTACGTAATAGAGAATTTTAGAAGTGGAAGTGTTTGAAATATCCAGCGGGGGTAACTAATGAGAGCATTTAGAGGAGATGGACGCTCCAAGATGTATACGAGACGCGCGGACTGGCTACGGGTCTACAAGGTTATGACAACCTAAATGTCTCTTCTATGTGAGTGCTGAAGGCGAATTTACTGCAGTCGCATCGCTTTACAGAGGAATGGTGTGTCCCCTAGCGTACAACAAAAGTAGATTCAAGAGGTCTGGAGCAAGCCTGTGGTTATGTACAACATACTGTAGAGTTACATAAGAGGAAATCAAGTTAGCTCACTATATTAAAAGAACCAAACACTTTGGAAACTATAAATAGCCCTGATTAGTGATTTATTCCAGTCTTAGGGTGCTTTCCAATTTCCCATGAAAGGGCTGTAATTGCTATAGACACTTGGGGGTGGGGGGTGGGTTTGCTCTGCAGTAGGCAGTTGTGTTGTGTTGCTCTGCAGTAGGCAGTTACTGAGATAATGAAAAGCTCAAAACTCAGTGAAGTAAAAACAAATAAACAAAAAACTGAATTTTAGAAGAAAAGCACAACTTCACTCAGAAGTGCAGCTCCTCCTGGATCAGCCAATCAAATCAATGGAAATAGCATTTGCGCTTACGGTTATTCGAACAACTTAAATTCAGTTGCAGTCCATCATGTAAGCAAAATTATTAATTTCAAAATGCCAGTTAAGAAAGTTTATTTACTTACTATGTACACCACCCTGCCTTTGAATTCTGGATTCTGATTGGTAAGAAGGTGTTGATTAATTTTCTATAGTAGCCGTGGTTCTGAATGCATTTCCGGCTGCAAGGCAAATCAGATGTGTATATTCATGCACTCCTTCAAACCTTCCAACATACATCCCATAATCTGAACCCAATAATAAACTAATTTAAAAAAAAACATACAAGCATACTGTACAGTATGAGGTAAAGCTCTAACTTTATTCTGTCATTACTCTTATCTCAAATAAATATTTCTACATTTCAAATTCTGAAATCAGACAAGATCAGGCACTCTCCGAGTGGCATGGCTGTAAGCTCCGAGTGGCATGGCTGTAAGCTCCGAGTGGCATGGCTGTAAGCTCCAAGTGGCGTGGCTGTAAGCTCCGAGTGGCATGGCTGTACGCTCCGAGTGGCATGGCTGTAAGCTCCAAGTGGCGTGGCTGTAAGCTCCGAGTGGCGTGGCTGTAAGCTCCGAGTGGCATGGCTGTAAGCTCCGGCATGGCTATACATCATTTCAAACTCAATCTATTTCATGAGATAAAGATAAACATGATTTCAAATGGTCATCCTTTCATTTGCCAAACTGCTTAATCCTACTAGGGTCGTGGGGAGGGTGGAGCCTATCTTAGTAAACTCTGGGCGAAGGCATTGTACACCCTGAACAATAAGCTTCCTAATCCATAGCAGGGCCAACCTACACAACCATTCACACACACACCTAGGGTCAATTTGGAACAATCAATTAGTGCATTTGGAAGCATAGAGAGAATGTGCGAACTCCACACAGAAATACCTTCGCCAAGCCCAGGGCTCGTACACAGGCGGACATACTAACCTCTATACCACCTTGCCGCAACTGCAAATGATACACAGTATAGAATTTTATATTTAAACGAGACTTAGCCAAACACACGGACTCCTTATTCCGTTGGTGTTCTTATGAAGTCACAGAATGGAGAGAGAAAGAGCGCTCTCATCACAGCCGAGGATGCCAAACTTCATCACTTTCATCATCATCAGCCCGCGCGTCCCATCTGCAGCCTCCATCTTCTCCTTCACCGATCCGCTCCAAAACAAGCCGCTGTTTCCCTTTGCCCCTGGGGTGTTCCAGTCAAACTCACTTTGATCCCAATAGCGCGTGACAACTGCGGGCTCGTGCAGTCACCTTGGGCTTGAGGGCAAGAGGGTAAAAAGATTACACGGGCCTGCGTGCATAGCGAGCACAGTGAGGGGAAAGTCACCTTCCTCTCTCTGGACTTGGGATTTTAGGAATGTGTGAGCTGGCTTTGTTTAGTCAAATGCCAGATTGCAGTTAATCACCTTGGTACTCCACGTGACCAGATTCTGTTTGCCGCTTAATGGTTTCTTTGGCAGGTGTTTTATTAAATACGATTTTAGACCTGCCGACGTGGGTAGGATGTTTTTCAAAAGCTCCAGGAATCCTAGTTGATGTTGGTAGCATGGGTCAAATAATACATTAAGACAGGATAATCCATTATCACAAACAAGAAAACTGAGGAACGTTCCTAAAATGTATGATCAGACTTTGCATTGAAATATAGAAAAGAGCGGCTAATGGCAGGACGAGACTAAAATCGAAACAAAGTCAACACATGTAGTTTATACGTAGAAACATTCAAATAAGTTTTTCTAACAGCTACCAACCAATAACTAGAATGATGGCTAACTCATGATTTAACCAAGACCCATGAAGTGAGCCAACTGAAACTGCACAGGGTGGCATAACAAGGAAAGGAAGGAAAATGCTATCCACCCTCTCCTGCATACATAAACTGACAGATACCTGTGACTGTCTAGTGCTGCTCTGATTGACAAGAGAGAGAAAGTATGCCCCTCGCACTCAGAGCAAATTCGATTTCTTTTCCAAGAATGGCCGCGATATCATTGGTATTCTAACGAATCTTCGAATGATCTGGTTAATGCTTTTCTGATGTGCTGCACAGGAGCCCCCCAGAGGAAGAAGCCTGCCTCTCCTCCAAGTAGCGCTCATATATAGCGACCACTCACTGACTCATCTGTATGTTCTTTGACAACGCTTCTGCACAACATTGATTTCCTCAGCCACTGAACATACGTCCTCTACACATCATGCCTGTGGAAGCCTTTGTTGGCATTTTTGTAAGAGTAGCGTTAGCTAATAAAAGTTTTTTGGTTTAATAAATAGATAAATTGAATCTGTACTAGGTTAAGCCTGAGGATTTCTGCTTCACCAAACTGACACAGATGTGAGAAAAAGTTCTGCAGTGCATCATGTCATTCCTCGACTCAGCCTTGCTATATGACATGAATACTCTGGGGAGCAGTGAGGCATTTGGGGAGTATGTGTGTGTTTGTGTATCATCCACACACCTGCTGTAAAGTGTGCCAGAATGCATCACTATCTCATTATTGGGCCATTTTTACAGAGAACGGGCTCCTGTTTTCATTAGAGCGGCTTCTGCAGAGGTCGCGGGCGCAATGAGCGTTTAATTAGCGTTCAGTCATCAGCTGCTTCTCCGCTTTCCTGAAGCTTTTATGTGGGGGAAACGCTCAGGGGCCTCGCAAACACATCACTGTCAGAGAGCTGGCGCAGAGCAGAGAGTCGATCCAACAAAAGAGAACAAACAGATATTTGAGAAGACACGGCACGCGCCTCTGCTGCTCCCTCTTTTAATTAATGAAGGATCATTAAGCAGTTGCTTGTAGTGCAGAATAATGCTTGTATGTAGACTCACAACACATACACACACACACACACACACACACACACACACACACACACACACACACACACACACACACACAGAGAAAGAGACAGAGAGAGAGAGAGCAAAGTGCGTGTCAGCAGCAAGAACACACCATGTGCAGGTTAGACAATAGCAGTGAATAAATAGAAGACTATAATGTAAAAACATTCATATACCTAAATATTTAAACTATGTGATGTGTAATGTCTAAAAACATGTTAAATATTCTCGCCTCTGAGTGGCACAACAGAACCATGTTCAAATTTGAATATCACCAATGCCTCAGAGACCAAGAGGCAAAAATTGGCTCTAGAAGTTAATAAAACCAACAAACAATAAAATACAGCTTCTCTGAAGTTACTCAGCACTGACACGGCCACTGCGAAGTATAACAGACTGTTGCTAAGATAAGAGACCACTGCGAAGTATAGCAGATCATTGCTAAGTATAAAAACTTTTGCTATGTACAGTACAAGAGACCACTGGCAGGTATAACACACTGTTGCTAAGTATAACACACCGTTGTAAAGTATAATAGACCATTGCGAAATATAACAGACCACTAGTACACAAAACAGGCTGTTGAAAAGTATTACATACACACTTTCTTCCCATTCTGATGACGCATTGGGCCACTTTTGTGGTTTCTGCGTCAATGTACTGTACGTTTTTACCTGAGAAGGTTGCATACCCCCGCCTGAACCTGTTTTCTAAAACAGACTTCCATTTACATTTAAATTTACACCTTGGGGCAATATGGAAAAGCCAATTAGCCTAATATGCCTTTATGTCGTTGGACAGTGGGAGGAAACCAGTACCCACTGGAATCCCCGGCAAGCATGGGGAAAACATGCAAACTCCACACAGAAACACAGTTGCTGACCATGGCACTTGAACCAAGGACCTTCTTGCTGTGAGGCAAAGAGTGAACCACTACCCCACAGTGCTATGCAAACATAATAAGCTTTTGCTAAATATAACAGACTATTGTGAAGATTAACAGACTATTGGTAATTATAACAAGCTATTGTGAAGTACACCAAGCTATTGCTAAGTATAACAGACCGTTGCTATGTATAACAGACTGTTACTATGCAGCCTGTCATGAGCAGAAGCAATAAAATCATTTTAAAATCAATAATCACCTTGAAATCAATATTTTGCAAGTAGCAGTGTATTAGGTGGGATAATGAACTGAGACTCCTTCAGGTGATGTATGACAGCTCTGCTGCAACCTGGGTCCTGATCTTCCTGTCTGAATTTATTTTGCAATAGTGACCAGCTCACTGTACATTCTCATATGTACTAGTCCTATACCCTTTGAACCATTAGAATAAACAGCATTCAGGTTCAACAGCATTCAGGTATAAAAATTATTAATATTATTATTATTGTTATGATGATGATTATTATTATACATTAATAACACACTGATGCATGTGGATTCTGATGTGAATAATATATTCTTCCTGAAAATCATGGACCTCATTAGCAAAGAAACAAAAAAACAAACAAACAAACAAAACAACAACAACAACAAAGCTTCACTCAAAGATTTGCTTGATGCTACTCTTCTTGATTTTGACTCTGCTGATTACTCAACTAACCAAAAAGCTAGTTTGAGTGTGTAATAACTTCATCGTGTTTAGCTTCTTCTCCTAGCAAATGCTGTACGACCTCTGATTCACTCACTCAAACCCAATCACTGCATTTAATTTAGCAGTATCCTGCTTGGCTGCCAAATAACATCAACCATTGTTATTTCCAGATGACACAGTAAATGTCCAATATTGGCAAAAAGGGAAGGTTTGACCTCATTTTCTTCTTCATCAGATAGAAATGAAAGCTTTTCATGCTAACTGAAAAAGACAGCTTGGGAGGTATTGCAATTACCACCGCAAAGGGGGGTGGGGGGGTTGGGGGTGGACAAGAAAAACTTCAAAAAGTGAGATAAACAATTTCTGGAAAATAAATAAATAAATAAACATGACAGACTGCATTAGTTTTCTGAACAGAGAATTATTAAGACGGTTTCAGGTTATTTAGAATTTTATACATGCTTTAAAATTTACACTGCCTCTAAAAACAGTGTTTCAGAGCCACCTGAGTACACCTACCATAAAAAACCCCATAAAAATATTGCAGTGATGCTAATGTGGAAATTAGAGCATGTGCTTGAAAATCCAATGTTTTAAAAGATTAATTAATCAGTTAATTTATTTTTTGACATTTATATCTCAGTTACATCAACGGAGCTCTTGAGCAGAGCATCATAGTCATGGAACACGGCTTGGATCTTTGTTCCTTGTCCGGTTCGGTGTCCATGCATATCCACCACAGGAAACTTAATATAGCTGCCCTGTCGCTGAGTAGCTGCTGATTGGCAGTTATGTACTGCTAACTTGTAAGACGGTGGGCAGCAATTAAAAGAAACTGAAACGCAAAAAAATTGATCACAGCTTAGACTCACACAGAATAAAAAACACAATCTAACTCAGGTAGGCAGACAGTCATGCAGGTAAATAAATGTGGAGCAAATGCTGAAATTAGAAAATTGACAGAACACGAACTCATTAAACAGATAATTAAACTAACAAGATAGACGATACAAATAAAATCAGAAATAATAAATGTTGCTATAAAGCAAACTCAGGCTTGGATACCAATCAAGAAACATCTATCGGGAGCTCTGCTTTTAGGCACGTTGGTTAGCACGTCCGCCTCATAGCAAGAAGGCCCTGGGTTCAAGTTCTGAGCGTGGGCGTTTCAGTGTGGAGTTTGCGTGTTCTTCTCATGCTTGCGTGTTTCTTTCCACAGTCCAAAGATATTCACATTAGGCTGTTCCAAATTGCTAGGTGTGGATGTGAGTGTGAATGGTTGTATGTTTTGGCTTTGCAGTGGACTGTCGAGCTGTTCAAGGTGTGTCCCACATTTGCCCAGTGCAGGCTGAGATAGGCTCTAGCCTCCCCATGACTCAAATAGGATTAAGCAGTTTGAAAATTGAGTGAGTGATGAGTGAGTGAATGTAACTGTAAATGCATATAAGTAAAGATTAGGATGTCGTGTTACTGGAAAAAATACCTTGGTTTTGGGACGGTAACTTGGCGTTTTATGTCACATAACATTGTTATTGATTGTTTTTATTTTTAATAATTATGAATTTATAGTTTTTCTAATATATTGTTAAAAAAGTCAATTGCACTCTGCATGTAATTTGTAATTATTATCATCATTATTATTATTATTATTATTATTGAGGATATTAATTCTTAGCGTTAAAAGTTAGTGTAGTCTCAAACTAAAAATAAAAATGCCGCATAATGCAGAATAGTATCTTTGCTATAGGACCAAGTCCTTAGTGGTTATTTAATCCTGACACAGACTCCGTCTGCCAACCAGATCATCTTCATTATGATTAGCACTAATTCGACACTATATCTACTGTCCACCATCGCCTTCACCTCACACCCTCTCAGTCACATAAAAAAACGCATTTATATTCCGTCACACAGCCTTTCAGAATTACACAATGTCAGGACAAGAGCATATTCAAACAAGGCTGAGACTTTGCCGTCTAATCCATCAACACACTACTATTTGACACACTCGACGAAGGGCATGAAATAAGCAATTATTGACCCATCTTTTCTATTTACGCAAGTGCTGGCCTGCACGTCACCTCCACACTCGAGGGATAATGAGACCTGAGAGTCTAAGAGGAGCTGAAAACCTCCGATCACATCACCAGGGCAGATGGAGCGACCTATAGAGACATATTAATAATTTCATATAGATGTGTGAAACATACAGTGCTACTTACAATGATAACGCTTACGGTAGCACAAATATGCACAAATGAAACACTCTGTTAGAGGAAAATAATCAGTGGCAGAGTGGTGTGATGCAGCCTGACATGTTTTCTTTCTTCTTTTTCCTTTACACACCCCTTTAAGTGCCAGGTGTTTGTGACATAAGAAATAGAACAAGAATAATTCTTTTCTGAACTTTTGCACCGATAATGTGATCTGTACAATTCAAATGAAAAGCACACTGAAATCTTTAAGTGGGGAAAGAATGAAGAACGTACAATAACCTGGTTGCATAAATATACCCAGCTGTTAACTGACACTTTGTTGAAGCATTCAGAATAACACATTTTGCCTCTGCATCTTTTCTGACTCTTCCTTTTTCCAAATCTATCAGATTCTGAGAGTATCTGTGTTGCACCGCCCCCTTCAGCACACCCCACATATTTTCAATTGGATTCAGGTCTGGACCCTGGCTGGACCATTCCAAAACTTTAATCTTGTTCTGGTGAAGTCATCATTATTCCATGTTTGATTTGGAATAATGATTTGGGTTGTTATTCAGAAAGTGAAATTCCACTGAAGAGGCCTAAAGATCTAGTGCTTGGAGTAGTCCCTCCACTTTGGCTAAAGCCGCCGTTTCACCTCAGGAAAAACATCGCCAATGAATGATACTACCACCAACATGCTTCACTGTGGGAATGATGTGCTTTTGTTGATGTGAGGTGTTGTTTTTGCACTAAACGTACCTTTTGGTCTGATCTACCCGAACACATTTTTCTACACGCTTCTGGAAGACTTGATGTAGGTTTCTGCAAACTTCAGCTGTGCAGGTGCAAACTCAAACTCTTGCTACCCTACCACACAGCCCAGATACATGAAGAATACTTGAGCTTGTCACATGTATTACAAAAACCAGTACTTGTCCGAAAGCTTCCTTTAAAATTGCTTTACACAATTTATTCTATCTATTTTAAAGTTTTGGTTTTTTTTTGGCAGACTCATTTTTTTAAATTAATACATCACATTTGCAAAATTATTGTGGTACAAAAGGAATAAAAGTACTTTTTATGTGAGCACAGTAGTAACAAACTACTTCTGCATAGCTTTTGATAAAATTTTTAACTTGTGGATTATTTTTCCCCTCTTTGCTTTATTATTTTAACAGTTGGTAATAAAGAATATAACCCTTTATTGATGCGCCTGATGTTTTCTTCATGCTCATTACTTTTAATATTTATAAAATTGCACTTTGTGTAATTCACACTGTGTTTCTGTGTCCTCTCTCTATTCAAGTAAATAGATTCTTACAGAAAACAAGATGAAAAGGGTGAAATAAAGAGTAAAGAAAGAAAAACAATAAGAGAAAGTATGAGAGAGAGAGAGAGAGAGAGAGAGAGAGAGAGAGAGAGAGAGAGGGGGGGAAGAGAGAGAGGGGAGAGAGAGAGGGTGAGGGGAGAGACAGGGGAGAGAGAGGGGAGAGAAAAAAAGAGAGAGTGGAGGGGACGAGAGAGAGATAGAGAGTGGGGAGAGAGAAAGAAAGAGAGAGGGGGAGGGGCGAGAGACATAGGGGGAGAGAAAGAAAAAGAGAGAGAGAGGGGGGAGGGGGGGAGAGAGAGGAGAGAGAGGGTGAGGGGAGAGAGAAAAAAGAGAGAGAGGGGAGGGGGCAAGAGAGAGAAGGGAGGGGGGAGAGTGAGAGAGAGAGAGAAGGGAGAGAGAGAGAGAAAGAAAAAGAGAGAGAGAGAGAGAGAGAGAAAGGGGAGAGAGAGGGGAGAAGGGGGAGAGAGCGAACAAGCGAGAGAGCGAGAGCGAGAGAGAGCGAGAGAGATAAGGACAGCAGATCTGTTGCTCAGGGCACTTGATCCAGTCGAGGTGTCCTCACAGATCTCCAGACAGATAATCCATCAAATGCTCCGGCCCTGTGACAGGGATAAATTTCAGCACACGGCTGTAGTCTCTCACACACACATACACTTGTACATGAAGGACACACACACACTGCCGTGATCATTAACACAGCGCCTGGTATTAAGACACACTTCTCCGGTGACGCTCATTTGTCAGTTATTAATCCGAAACGTCAAGCGTCAGTGCTCACATTGCCATCTGAACATCCTCCCAAGCTCCTTTCCAGACACTTCCGTAGCAAAGTGCACACGTTGGGGTTCATGAGCCACGTGAAGTACAGTGGATGAAACACAAACATTTTACAAACAAGGAATAAATATGTTAGGGCGAGTTTTATTGTATAATTTTTGAGATAAAAAATTCAAGACAACTGGACTCACAAAATATAGTAATGATTACAGGAGGGCTTAGTCAGAAATAAATCATGAACAATGATGCTTCCTGATGAGAAGGAAGGGAAAGCCATAATGGTAATGAAGTGATGATGCAGATGATCGAGAAAAAGAAAAGAAAGAAAGAAAGCAGCGCTGTGTCCATCACTCACATAGCACTTTTCTGTAAGACAGATAAAATCATGTAGACGATCCACAAGGCCACAGAGAGTTGATCTGCATCCGGTTCAGTTTAAAATCCCCAGAACTAAGGCACACAATCGTTCACACACAAACTGCTGCTTAGTTTGTGGGCGTGGCTTATCAAAGTTATTATATAATTTTTTTTGCCATGAACTTAAGAAAATCCTAACCCTCATGCCTGTTCTTGACATAACTGTGTTATTGTCAATGTCATGACACTTTATTACATGCTATTTTCAACACACTGGTGCTAAAACTGGTGGAGTCTTTCTGGTTTTTGATTTTTAACCCAAAATTATCTAATTTTTATGATTACAGAACAGTAAAATGCAAAAATACTCGACTGAAATGTGTCATTACCAGCACCAAGGAGGCTATGTTTTACCTTTGATTTGTATGTTTGCTCACAGGATTACGCGTGAAAAAAGTTACGCATGGCTTTTCAAGAAATCTCTACTGGATGTGGGGCTTTGGAGAAGAAAGATTATATTAAATTTTAGACACGATTCGGATCAAATTCTGGATATGGGAATTTTTAAAATGATTCTTTAAGATTGTGAAACTTGGACGTGTGGTAATATAGCCGGCCCCGCAGGTGTTGCGTACTTGTGCTTATTTTTTCAGCTTGGCGGGGGTTTGTGCTCTCCGACTGCTCTTGTTTGAGTTGTGGTATAGGAAAACACATCATATGTCGCTGTGACTGATTTCGAGTAATGCTGGGTTTACGCTGGAGCACGATGTCCACGATTCATTAGAGGTTAAAGATTAACAGTACAATCATTTTAGCTATATCACAGAATTTGTGCCCTATTTATCTACTGAGACCTTCACTTTCAAGGCCTATTTAAGTTTTCTTTACTTACGGAAATAAAAAAGTCCCTTTCTATCACGCCAGTCGACACCATCCACATAGTTATGTACATAAATTACGGCATTATTGACATATTAAACAATACATCCACTAGAGGGCAGTTCGGAGAGGACGAGGCACAAACATGTAATGGCAATAATAAACCTTTTTATGAAACCGGAAAACGTGGAGTTAGCACGGTAGGCATCGGCGGTCTGTGAGGCCATTAAATACATTTTGACAAATAGACGCGGTATTATTTTGCTCTGATTCTTGTAGCCACAAAAAATCATTCTTGCGGGCAACACCGTCCAATCACCTCCCAACTGTTCTGTGTCAAATATTTGCTCCTGTGGATGGCTGAAATAACACCATATAGATGTTTCTTAAAAACTCACATAACGTCACTTCAGAAATTCTGCCATGATTACAATTTCCTCTTCTTTCTGGATCTCCTGTGAACTATTCTCTACAGCGCCCCCATGGTTGCCGGTGGTACTGCTCCGATCTTACACATCCACACGCTTTCTGAAAACGTGCAAACATATGAATGAAATGAAAATAGAGTACAGAGAGAAGGCTCTTTCCGTATCCGTTTTTAAGGTTTGGCACTAATGGGCCTTTAGACGTTCAAGATTTGAATTCTAACGAAATGAGACAGTAAATCCGGCTTGCTTTGTGATTTCAAATCATAATGTGATGCTTCGCGACTGGGGCACTTCACAGTGTCTTCTGGTTTATAAAAACATGTTTTGACTTCTTTGATGAAGAAAAGTTGGTGGAATGCCTTTTTTTTTTTTTATAATGATACAATTTGGTCAAATGATATATTTCCCCTGCAACAGTTGAGGATGTATGAAGAACAGATCATGGTTGTGGCCTTGAATTGCTGAACTTGACGCCTGCCTTACTTGCTGTTAAAAAAAGTTCCAGCAGACATAACAGTGCTGAAGTTCACACTATAAGAAGCTTAAGAAATCAATACTAGGATTTGCAACCCATTTCACAGTGATAATGATAAGCATCAGAGAGCGTTCGATTGTGTGCACTGAGATAATAATGTGTTTCGTTGTGTGATCGCTATCTCTTGCTTTTCCATGCAGATGCAGTCAGATTGATTAGCAATGCAGAATGCAAACACTGTTGTACCGGGGGAAAAATAAAGAAAAAATCCAGACATTTATTTAAGAATCAACGTAAATTAATTCTCAAATGGTATCGAATAAATTAGAATAATACGCTGAGCGGTCACCGGAAGGGACGAGTTCAGTTCAGAACATGGCCTGGTGATGTCCAACACCAAGATAATTTCCATTTTATTCTAATAATAGAGCTTCAATAATCTAACGCACAAATGTGATTTGTCAGTAGCTCTGTGGGAGGAGACTACAGTTTAATCGAAAGACAGGTTTGCATGGAAGTACAGGGTGAAGCTCAATTTCAACTAAGGCTGAGAGTGTGTGTGAATGTGCATGGAGGTGTGCGGGTTATTTCTTGGCAATTGCAGCCACTGCTTTCTTGGCTGCGTCATCCAGGTCGTTGGCAGCAGTGATGGGTAGTCCACTCTCAGACAGGATCCTCTTAGCCTCCTGCACATTGGTTCCTAGACAAACACACACACGCATTAATACTGAAAGCTCTGGTCCTCACAAAACCTACACACACTGTTGGGTATTCCTGTAATTGTGGGGACTTTTGGTCTTCAGAGTGGGATACATTCACTCTCTCTCTCTCTCTCTCGCTCTCTCTCTCACACACACACACACAAAATACTACAAAAAGTCTTGAAAGCTACACACTGTGTCAGGTATTCCTGTTATTGTAGAGACAGCTGTTATTTAAAGTGGGACACACACACACACGCACAAAGTTCAGTTCCTGTTTTTAAACACTTCATCCTGTAAAGCTTGGTGTTCTCTTTTAATCCTGTATTTCGAAGCAGGACTTGACCGAACTCTGTCCTCTCTGCCCTAGAAAGGCAGCAGCGTTGAAAATGGAGTGGTGCCGCACCGCTGGCAGGAGAAGCGACAGGGGTGGCTCGTTCCATTGGCTGAAAGTCAGAGGTCTCATTTCATTGGCTGTAAGTCAGAGGTCTCGTTCCATTGGCCGCGGTGCATATCGGGCCCAGCTGCCGAGGGCCCTGGTGTGATTCGCGCTCGGCATGATTCTGATCAGGCGGTCTTCCAGGACGACTCTTCTGCCCTCAGGGTCCCGCATACGGTTTAAAACCTGACAAAGTCCCTTTCCCTAAACTGCTGATCTTGACGTGATCGACAGGGTCAAATCTAATCCCTAAAAAGCCCTCAAGAGTTGGGAGGTACGGAGAGAGAGAGATAGAGAGAGAGAGAGAGAGGGGCAGAAAGAGAAAGAGAGAGATTTAAAAGGATGTGTTGTTTTTTATATCGGAATATAAGTGGAAAAAGTGTTGCTGGGTTTTGTGTGTGTGTGTGTGTGTGTGTGTGTGTGTGTGAGATGAGGGAATGAGGTGAGCAGCTGGCGGTGTGCAGACTTTCTGATTTCACAGGCGAGAGTGCAGCTTTAGGGAGGATAGAACATGTCCACATGCACAAGCACCCACACACACGCACACACACCCACACACACCCACACACGCACACACACGCACACACACACACACACACAGGTACTGAGGTACATGTATATGGATGTACTTGTAAAACAGTATTAAAAAAAAAGCAAAACACTGCAAGGCCTAATGTCCCCGCATTTACAATCCCAGAAATAAATAAATGTGTGTGTAAGTTTCAGTGTGCAGACATTCTTATCCCTTTATGAGGATCAGCAGTCTTCCTAATAATAAGAATACATATATCGTGTGTGTGTGTGTGTGTGTGTGTATATCGTATTTGATCTAAATAATGAAATGAATAATGT
Organism: Tandanus tandanus; assembly: GCA_039654325.1. Lineage (NCBI taxonomy): Eukaryota > Metazoa > Chordata > Actinopteri > Siluriformes > Plotosidae > Tandanus > Tandanus tandanus. Next base: position 16,991,457 of record JBCNYH010000023.1, on the reverse strand, counting down.
ACGTTGTGTGAGCGAATGTGTGTCTTTGAAAATCTGTACAACAGCGAGGACCTGAGGTCCCCATAATGATAGAAATATCTAACCCACATGCCATTTATGGACAGTATAAGTTCGACACAATGACATCAATGCCTCTAAAGATATGCGTGTGTGTGTGTGTGTGTGTGTTTGTGAGGACCCAAGAAACCCAAAATCATAGGTATACATAGGTATCTAAAGTGTTTTACACTTTAGCTCTCTGGGAAAATTAAAAGTCCCCAGGAATGGAGTGCAAATGTGTGTGTGTGTGTGTGTGTGTGTGTGTGTGTGTGTGTGTGTGTGTGTGCGGTCTCTCTTTCTCCCTGCAGTATAATTATGATGGTATCTGCTCTCTAATCAATAGCAGTTTCAGAAGGAATTCAATTACTGCACCACTTAACTACTGATATTTCACCGCCTTTGTCCGCTCACATAACGACTCATTTCTAACACGTCTCCCGCACCGGGCAGCACCAAACAATCAATCGGATAATTTCATTAGCGGAGGAGCAGGGTGAGGAACCGGGGTGTGTGTATGTGTGTGTGTGTGTGTGTGTGTGTGTGTTTGCGCGGTATTGAATGTCTGCTGCCCTCCATCCATACACGACGGTACGAGGAGACACAGAGGACGTGTACACGCAAACGGATCAGAAATCTTTTACATCTTAAAAAAAAAAAAAGCTTCAGGTGTACCACACTCTGTATCTATAAGTGTCAATTTACTCGCATCTCTCTAGCGTACAAAAAAGGCCCGAGCACCGTTTTAATCATAAACTCACACACACACATAGCCACAATGTTAGAGGCTTGTACTGCTGATACACACAGAAGTCTATGCTCAAATCACACCACTAGGTGCTGCCAGAGACCCACTCTACATCTCATCAATCCAAAAAAATTAGTATTATATTTAAAAACACTAGCAGGAGAAGTACTAAGTTTATCTATACATTGTATTATAATGTATGTATACACCAAGCTATATACACATATAATAGATAAGAAATAACTAAACATTGAAGATACTGTTTCAGTTGACTGTTAGTTATTAATAATACATTTCACTGTATGTTTGGTGGAAATGTAGTAACTGATAAATGGCAGATTGGAGACATGAGGTGTGTCTAACTAAAATGAGTCCTGTGTAGCGAAAATTGATTTTGATGTGAAACGAGAGCGCATCAAAAAACGACCCATATAAAGTGTATCTAATTTTGTGTTAAATATATTCCTTAATCTATCATAAATTCAAGACCAAAATATTATCCTAAATATGTGACTTTACATACGTCCTATACATGAGTTTTAATTTATAAGTCACAAAGTTTACAGTTGATTTTCTTCAAAGTAAAGATACCTTTAATGTTTTTGCTAATTTTTTTTTTTTCTCCGATTGGTTGCATGAACTGATTTGAATACACAGACATATTAAGAGTGGTTTTGTAGTTAATTAAATGTTCTAAAACAAGACAAGACAAGACAAACTAAAGAGTAGTTAATTTCAATTTATACGGTACATTAACGTTCATAGTTAATTTTCTACATGATACCATCAATGTTTTCACTAATTTCTCTGGATTGGCCGCACAAACTGTTTTGCATACACAGACATATCAAGGTTTTTTTTGTGTCAATGTGTCAATAAAACAAGACAACAAATATCACAAATGAATGCAAAGTTGCCTCTTTTAGCTTTCTGGCAAACTCGGGGGAAAAAAGAAGCCGATCGAGTCGACTGTGTATCTACACCCAACAAAATTCACAGCTAGAAATTTTAAATGGTTTAAATTTCTTAAATTTCTGCCATTAAATTAAACCCTGAAGCATTACAATGTTGGACAATCCACTTATTTAAGATTGAGGTACTGGGTTATTAAATGGTCTTCACCAGAAAACCGTAAACATGAACCCTCAGCATGACAGGAATAGTTTTTGCTACGCTAGCTGTGTGCTATTTCTTGCTATGGCTAATGTTATCTCTTGTAGTTCCTGTTTTCAACCCGGGACTGGAAGTAAATAAATGCAAGCAGGTCTGGTGTTGGGTTACCATCTTGTTCCCAGCAGCAGTGGGGTGTGTGCGGATTCAGTCAGTTGACTGGAAAAAACAAACTGTGAGGTCACCACAACCAAAACGCATGTTTGTTTTTCTCATGTGGGGAAATGACGTACAGAGATGTTCACACTGGGCAAAGGTTATATACATAAGGAAACATGCTTGTTCGGATATGTGCAAAGAGTCACGATGATCAAAACATATACAAGTCAAACAGGTTGTGTGATATCTCAGGTGGAAATCAATGGCCAACTAATGCAGCTCAAGTCAGACTGAGGAATCATTTTATAGCACTCTGTCAGCCATGATCAGAGCCCACACTGAGAGACAGGCCAGGTTATCGATCTCTCTGCACCACGCAGACACACACACACACAAACATCAAGCATCTTTCTCTAGAAAAATCTTTTTTTGAACTCAGCTCGACCTTTGCTGCTTCAGGTTGGGAAGTGTTTCTGAGGTAACCCTTGGAGGTCCTACCCATAGAACATCAGACTCTCAGATGGAAAAACAAACCCAAACTAAAATAGCTACTCCAGGTTCTTCCATATTTCTGACTGATGTATTCACTCGAAGGGAGTCCTTCGAGGTACAGATGTTTACTACTTAACTGTGGATATGCTTCACACTTAGGTACCCTAGAGTCCTGGATCTGAAACTAGCTAGCAACCTTATGCAGGATCAATCTTATTTTCATTGACCCCCTATTTTCATTGGATTTATGTTCTCAAGCCTCAATGTTCCTGATGGTTTTATGGTTGCAGGACACAAATGTGGCCAGGTGCTCTTGGTTCTAGACTCCAGCGTTCCCAGGCTCCTATATTTCAACTTTCCTACATTCCCCAGGTTGTGGCATCCTCAATGTTCCTGTTTCACTTCTGTTATCTGTTGTGTACCCCAGGCCCATCTTTTTTTTTAGGGTTCCTCAGGGTTTTCTGTTCTCAAGATTCCTATGACTGTTGTGTCCTTGGTTTATCCTGTGTTACCAGACATCATGATTCCAGGGTCCTATAATTCTAGAACATTTTATTTCCCGGGTCCAACATTTCAAGTTAATTTCTGGAGTGTTGCGTTCCCAATATTTCTTGGTCCTTAGATTACCAAGACCCAAAATTTGCAAGATCATACATTCTGATCTCATATTTCAATGGTCTAATATTTTCAAGTGCCCTATTTTCCCAGTGTTCCCTTTTTCCAAGATCCAATGTTTCCAAAGGTCCCATGTGCCACTATTCCCAGACACCAATCTTCCCAGAGTATGAGAATCCAAAATCCCATGTTTCCAAGCACCAATTCACCAAGGGTGCTATGGCCCAGTGTTTGGGGTGTCCAGGCTTCTAGGTTCCTTGTATGCAGAACAACATATTTCTAGTTTCTTTAGTATCCAGGGCCCAATATTCCCAGACTGAAATCTTCTGGGAATCCGCCTTCCTATGAATGTACCCTATGAAATGTTAGGAAACATTGCACTCTAATCTCATATTTAATCCCTACGGAGTCTAAATCCCGTGTGCCATGAGCATAACCTAAACGTTCACTGTACATCGTCCAGAATTGTTTGTTTAATAAGTAATACAAAAAAAAATTACTTTTTATCACATTAGTTTTCAAATTAGATTTGGCACTATACGGATATTTTGAGCTTAGTGAAAATATTACCCTGGGGACGTGGATACAGCAATGTTAATGCCAACACAACAAGGTTAAAAAAAGATATCTACCAACTCATGTTTAAATGTCAAATATTGAGTTTATCAGGCTCGCTGTAAGGAAAATCAGAAATAATACGTCTACAGCTCCTGCCCTCCATGGTGGTAGAGGGTCTCTCAGCAAGCTAATGTGCTAGCTGGCAGCATGATTCTTCCGTTTTGTGCCAATTATACAGACAACGAGCCGGAGCAGGCGGAGTCACTGTGCATTCGCTAGCGCCTAGCAGTAGCATACCCAGGTGAGAGGTCACAAATCAGTGGCTCTCTCCTTCGTTCTTTCCTCCAGTGCTAACGACTGTTACAATGTGTCAAGCATGCTAATGATGCTCCCTTGCGTGCTACCTCTTGCGCGTGGGTGAAAGTTGGGGAGTCCAAAGTCAGCCCCTGTGCGAAGTTTCTGCTGCTTATAATGAGCACAGTGATGAAAACATGATTATGTGAGGACACTACATTTAGCCAGAGATAACCCATTGGCTGCCTGCTGAAAGACTGCTAGCTGGGTATAACTAGCACTATTTAGGATCCTGTGCATAGAATTAAGGTCACAGTTCCTGACACGCACAGCCAGAACTTGCTGAGAAAGTCGAGATGAGTGTAAAATGCAAGTTCAAAATTCTAATAAAATTATTCTTTGTAACTGTTTTATTGAAGTCTTTGTGTTTCAGGTACTCAGGGACCCTGAGGAGGACACGAGTCATCCACACCACAGACCTCTAAGGGCGATTTAGTTCTGCCAGTTCGCAACAGTGTTAAATCACAACGCATCACAACATGGGGAAATTGTTGGAAAATGTTGTGATATCTTAGTAGCTGCTCCATATGTTTTTTAATGTAACAGATTTTTGGAAATCCTCTGAGACACGTATTACATCAGAATCAATGATGGAGCTGTACGTCCCTAATGGAAATGCAACAATACATTATCATTAGCCAGCGAGTTAGGTTAGCAAGCAGTACTTATTTGAATTTATTTGAAAAGTTTGCTAGTAAGCTGCAAAACCCATAATAATGTTCAATGGCAAGTTTAGCCAGTAGCTAATATTAAATAAACCATTTAATTGTATTATCAAAACTGGCACACTCAACTACAAACCGACAATCTACCTAATCTAATTCACTCATTCAATCATACGTACATTCATTTGCCAAACCACTTAATCCTACTAGAGCCATGGGAAGACTGTAGTTCACTCTTGGCAAAGTCGAGAACCACACCAGTCCATCATAAGGCTAATGCACACACATAATCATTCACATTTACACTCACAGCTTGGGGCAATTTGGAACAGCCAATTATGTTTTGGATTATATTATGTTTTATACCAGCAGGCAGGATCACTAACAAGCTATCTAGCTAGCATTAGGTAAAGTTTTATTATACATACTAATATTATTATATATACAAACACTAACCTTCTAGCCGGACAACCAGGGGCACCTTGAGCTCCAGCTCTCTGCAGGCCTTAGTGATGCCGTTAGCGATGATGGCACAGTTCACAATTCCACCAAAAATATTCACCAGAATGGCCTCCACCTAAACAAATGAAGAGAAAGATAGAGATGAAGGTGAATAAACAATGAAAAGCACAATAAAGCTTCTGGGAAATACACCGGTATCACGGTCACCATGGATAACACATAACAGAGATGCACAGAGAACCCTCACCTGACTCCCTTTTCCCTCCACAAATAACCAAGGTGCATAAAACAACAATATAATTCCGAGTGTCTATAAGGTTCTGCAGCTTGCTGACGGAGATAAAAACACGAGTGTAGTGATACAACGTCCTTGTGAAAAAGCATACAGTGTCAAACCTGTGGCAACCCAATAAAAGAGAAAAACGTAACATGAGAGGCCAAGGTTAGCGTTGTCAATCGGGCCGCAGTCAGGTACAGGATTAGGATAATCCCTCAAAAGCTACTAAACAGATTAGAGTCACATAATGCAACAATGATTTACATTCCAGGCGGTGAAGAAGCATAGAAGCAGAAGCTTGCGAGTGTATGCCCAAACACACAGTGCCGACATGAGTACCTACAGTGCCGACATGAGTACAGTGTGATGGGATTCATTTCTGGGATGTGCGCTAATCAGCAGGATCAACATCAGCATATGCTAATGCGGTTTACACACAAAAACACAGACTCAAAGCATGCAAACGAAAGAGAGAGAGAGAGAGAGAGAGAGAGAGAGAGAGAGAGAGATAGCAAAAGAGAGACAGAGAGAGTGTTTTCATTGATGCTAATAATATAATCAGAAACATTAAACAGTGTCTAATGAGTTCCAGATGTTTCTAAGATTATTGAAGTGTTCACCGTAAGAGTATATTACAAAATCTTAAATGGAATTAAATACTGTACAGGTATTTTTTTTTTTAAATCAGACTATAAATATTATGAATAAATACTTTCTTTAATTCAACCGTTCAAGGAACAGTAAGTGTGGGGCTTTTATTTATTATAGAAAGATTATTATAATTAAAAATAATAATGTAGTATGTGCCTGTAGAAAGTGCAACACAATTAGACTCTCTATTTATTTACTACCCTTTCTATAATAACGTACTACATAGCAAATATGAGAGAGAGATCATGTGGGAAGGTAGAAGTGTGAGAGAATTTCAGAGCAAGCGTGAATGAGACAGAGAGAGAGAGAGAGAGAGACGGAGAGAGAGAGACAGAGAGAGAGAGAGAGAGATAGAGAGAGAGAGGGAGAGACAGATAGACAGAGGCAACCAGAGAGAGAGTGCCCATGTGAGTGTGTGAGGGAGAGAGAGAGAGAGATGAATGAAACACTGAATGAGAGCCGGAATACAGTCAAGCTGAGACCACATCGACCGTGACTGTACAATTCATGTCCCTGCTGCCTCTGACCTCACTCTAAAAGCCTGAGTAACCCTCGCACACACACACACACACACACACACACACACACACACACACACATACAGCAGTATTTCACAAAATAATCTCTATACTAAACTGACATTGCATATATATTGACATACATAGCATGATCTAAGTGTGAGTGAATGAGTGTGTGTGTGTGTGTGTGTGTGTGTGTGTGTGTGTGTGTGTGTCTAATACCCAGCCCACAAACACACACTGTACATTGAATCTAAAATTTAAATAATTATTCGAATTAAGAGAGGAATAAAAGCGCTGAACACTTTGCTCTCATGTGCGCTATTTCCTTGGTGCCATTTCCTCCTCTCATGATTTTCTGAATCTCTCCTCCATCTGATATTATTTTATCTGCTTTAGGCTAAAGTCACCCTGCAGTCTCGCGGTCTGACTCCAGGGGGCACTGCAGATCCAGGAGTCTGGTCCTGCTCTCCTTATATCATCTCTGGTATCATGAGTGCTCCATTTTTTTGTGCTGGCGTTACTGAGCACAGCCATATTTCTTTCAGTCATGCGTTTCCTATTGACATCTATGTATATTAATGACACGGCGGGTGATTTATGCGCCGCTGTAGCCAAGTCAACGCAGTTCATAAAAATATTGGGCAAGCTCCGCTCCAACTATCTGTGAGGAATGAAGGATCGGTTTTCTCTACACCAGGCCATTCTCTTATTGAAATAGGAAAGCTTCTCAATAATGAACAAGTGTGCAGGGGAAAAACAACAACAATGCCGAAAGCTTGAACCAAGTTATTAATACACTTTTAAATTGTTAGACATGTAAAATTGGGCTTCAGTATGCATAAAATTCAGTGCTACACCTTGCTCATACCTCTGGTACATTAGTGATATGAATTTTTAAAGAAATGTGCTGGGATAAACCTGATCCTCATAAACACATTAAATATTAGATCCGTTTTATAGACTTTATAGACAGTTTTAATATACTGTAGATAATAAAAAGACTAAAATTAAAACTAGCAGTTAAAAACAATTACATTGACTTGTCATAACCCCTCCCCAAAAATATATAAACAACAGTTCACAATGCAATAGAGACTAAGATGAAATAGGATCGCAGGTAACAATCAGCTTCGTTTTCATTTTCGATCGCCTCCTCGATTTGCACTGTGGTTGCTAAACACCGTCAAAGTCGAGGAGGCTAACTGACTAATTCCAGAAGATGGCAGTACTGTGTGGCAAAGTTAAAAACAAAAACCATCTCAACTAAACAACGGGGCCTGCTGTAAAACCACAATTCAAAAAAAATAAATAAATCATCCTCTCTCACAATGTTAAAGAATCCTTTAAAAAATACCTGGATCCAGAATTTGATCTGGATCATCTCCAAACTTTAATAGAGTCTTCTTTGTTCAAAGCCCCACATCTCACTTTTTGTGTTATCCTGATAACAAACACAAAAATCTAACCAAAAACATTACCTCCTAGGTGGAGGGAGATACATTAAAACTAATCAATTTCTCAGAATAAAACTAAAAATACTTGCAGACATGTAAAACTAAAACTAATCAATCAATCAATAAAAACTTACCAAAATTTCTGAATTCTAAGAACTTTGGATGACAATAAATGTCATTTAAAACTTCATATTTGTTTATGGCACAATCGAACATTTTTTATGTTAGACATGTTCACAACTGAAAAACATCGTACCGCTGTGAGATGGAAATATCCTCCGTTCATGGAGGTGACTTGCAGATACGTAAACATGTAGGGGGTCATGTTTTTGCTAAACTACTGTAAATAGCCCCACCCCCTCTACAAACTTTCGAACACATCTGACTAATATTTAAATTTTGCTCACAGATTTCAGGTGTAAGGTGAAGATCTGTTTTAGTCATCATAAAATTATATGTGTTACATCATTTACACTCTACTCTTTTTTCCCTGATGTCCTCCGTGTCATTTAAGCTATAGCTAACAAGAACAAGGCTAAGAACAAGAAATTTCAGCATGACTGAGACTTTAAATTCCAGACCCAGATTTGACAGGGCAGTTCCCAGTAAAATTCGTCTACACCCATTTATTTTAAGCAGAGATCAAGGCTGTAAAATGTGTTTAAATTTAAAGATATGAGGTACCTCAGCAGCTAGAGTTCATTACTAATAATTGGAAGGGTACAAGTTCAAATCCCGGACCAGCCACAGAGTCACCGTTAGGTCTGTTAATAAAGTCTTTAACCTTCAAATCACTCAGCTCTATCCTCACGCTAAGATTACATTCTGTAAGTCACATTCATTAAAAGCATCTGGCAAAATGTATATTAATGAATGTAAATGCGGTGGATTTTAAACTGTGGCGCCCCAGCTGTGCATTTATTACACATATCACTTTATTAAAAAAAAAAAAAGAAAGAAAAGAATTAAAAGTATTAAAGACAAAAAAGACACCTGTGTGACAGCGAAAAGACACAAAAAGCAAAGGCGTTAGCTCATTGCTTTGTGTGGCGTGTGTATGTGTGTGGTGTGTGTGTTCACCAACTTTTCTATGCATTAAACCAAACATCTTACTTACACTAATTTTAGATGGCAAATCAATTTGGATCAATTCCTGCTCCAATTAGGAGGAGAATGCACCGACGCACTGATTGATCATCAAGCCAAAACATTTTAATTAAGCCAATTAACACCCAACTGGATCAATTAGGTCGGTTAACACCTAGTAAATTACCCTATGCAAGACTTGTGCCACTAATAATAAAGAAATACTTTTCTTTCAGCATAAAGAAATACTGGTACAACATACAAGACAAGAGGGAAAAAAATTTAACAAGGCACACTGCAGGATTCCACTACTATTCCAGGTTCCTACCTTTAATTTGCACAAGCGACTCGAATTTTATATAATAAGGTCATAGCGCCCGTAGCAGAACGGCCTGTCAAGGTGTTTATCCTTCAAACTCAGGCGGAACAGCTGGAACGGGCTTCAGCACTCAGGAAAACAGCCTGCTGTCTGTATGGAAGCTCTCAGAAACCTGTCTCTCTGCCACATCCACTCAATAATGTACCAATCCAGAGGGATCCCAATAAGCAAGAGCAATCCTATTGGATGTCAAACCAAGCTGTAATTAAAGATACAAGTACTCAAGCTCATCCATTGCTTATATATTCGTAAATATTTGTTTTGTGTACTGATTTTCACTTTAGCGGTAGTGAAAGGATGTTAATCACATGCAGATATGCACTGGACACGATCTAGTAAAGCAATTTGCTGTTGATCTATCATCGATCATCTATCCTGACTGCCTGCTGCCTGGTCTTGCAGTAAAATTTGCATATTCGCTTCGGTGAAGTAAACAACACTGATTATCTCGTTACAGTGGCACCTGGCTAGCAGTAGGATGCATTAGACAGTAAGTGAACAGTCAGTTCTCAAAATGACTAAGCAGAAAAAGTGAGGTTGACAAGGATCACATTGTGATACTTAAATGACTGGGTCTCCAAAACGGCAGGTCTTGTGAGGTGTACCTAATGTGATCCAAGGAAGGAAAACCAGTGAATTGGCAAGTGTCATTGGTGCCCAAGGCTCATTGATGTGTGTGGGAAGACGAAGGCGAGTGAGTCTGGTCTGATCCCACAGAAGAGCTACTGAAGCACAAACCGCTCAAACTGGTAATGCTGGCTATGATAGAAAGGGGTCAGGCCACAGCACATTGCAGATTCCAGTGTATACGACTGTCTAGTCACAAACCAGTCAGGTGGTATTAATGTTATGGCTCATTGGTGCACATAGACCCATGGCTAGTCAATCGGAAATCACTAAAAAAGTGCAATGCGGCATAAGCTCCGCCTCCTGTTAGTTATTGTGGGATTTCCCATGTAATAGGCAGACCACTTATAGCGGTCATCCAGGGCCAGACTTCGTATCCCTGTCTGTTTCTTTTTCACAATGTCCCACCAGTGTGTCACAAGACCCAAACATGCATCATCTACTGATTGATCAACACACTTTGCGATGATGTCACAGAGAAGGGTGCTACCACCCTGTGTCAACCCACCCACAATGCTATCTATACACACTGCTTGCTCCTAGTTCACTCATTCATTAATTTTCAGGAACCATATCCTCCAAGTTAGGGTTGGGGTTGATCCGTGCAAGTGAATTGAGGTGACAACACACACCAGATATGCTGCCAGTCCATCATATCCAGCTGACATGTACAACATGTCAGCCCAAATAAGAGCCTCCAATCCACCTAGCAAAAAAAAAAAATGTAGGGTGGGAGGAAGCCCAGGAAACCCATGTGGGCATTGAAAACATGCTCCGTGGACAACTACCCAGACAAACTCCGTATTAAAGGAGGGCTCCTGGAAAGAAGCTACGCGTCGGATAATACATTATGAATTATAATAGATTAACTGAAGCTCCGCCTCCTAAAGTTTGACTACCATAAATCTGGAAGTCACACATATGATTAAATTTCACTTGCATTTTTAAACTCCTCTAAAGTTTTACAAACAGTACTCATGCTGAGTGAATGTATGCTACAGAATTAGCATGTTAGCTCCCGGAGCAGAGTGAAAGAAGCGAATGTCATTCCTTTGGCTATGTTTGCAATTATGAACTAACACTTAATGTGATCTTTACACCTCACTATCATCTCATAGTCAACAGTAAGGATTCTCATTGACTCCACAGGCTTTTGTTAGAAAAATACTAACACTTTCTTGTTTTGCAGCTTATTGCTTTAGACAGATATTCCATTTTAGTGTGCTAATCCAGAGCAATTCGAGCCTCACTCAGATCCAGCCCTCTGTTAGCTAATGCATATGACACCAGATCCAAGACGCCAATTGTTGGTCAGTCATTTTTCACATCTGACAGCCAATACCTACTATGACACCACAATCGGGGTGAAAAGCGATTACAGCAAATCACACTCGGCTACAGTGCAGACGAACACTTGTTCCATATCAAAGCCCTTAAATAAAACAACACTCCTGGTTTTTTTTCCTCAACTGGAGACTGGGGGCACAGAGCAACCATTATCAGCCACAAACATACACCTAATGCACACCTACACAAGCCGCTAATCAGCTCTCGTGAAGGCATCTCGCTTTTGTTAATGTCTAACAGATGCTGGATGCCGTTCTCGTCATTGTTCGGCTTATCTCCAGAACCCAGCCGGTTCGGGTAACCACTGTATTTTAGCATCGTCGCTAACCTTCCGACACCCTCCGTGACAGACGAAAGTTAGCTGCGAGGTTTGAAGAGCGTAAAAAGGTTTCAGAGTGAAGAAAATGCACTTAGGCCGACCCATTTCCTGTCATTTTAAACCATCGGAAGACTTCAGTAATGGCATTTGTAATGGGTGTGTGCAGTAGCTAACAGGCAAATGAGCATCCTGTGGACTGGAGTCTCAGCATTAAAAATTAACATACAAGCAGCAAAGACAAGCCTTTTGAAGCTGATCCTTTAAGTCGAAAGGCTTCTTTTCAGAGGTTGGGATGTTAGGCTGCCAACAAATCCACATTAAACTGTCAACATGCCACCATGCTGCTAGAACTTGACTGGCAGGGCAATACACATGTAAAACTCATGTTCGTATCATTTGCCAAAGTTCTGATACATGATTTGAGTGCTCTGTGGCAGGAGAGGTGTGCATCTGTGATAGCTCAGCTAGAGTGGTTTTGGATATTTCTTTTTTGCCTTGTGACTTCTTTTATATTGCTGTCATTCGATCAAATCTAGGAGCTATTTTTCAGTCCCGTTAATCCTCTCCCATTGGCTTGGCTGCTTCTCTGCCATGGGACACTGAAAAGCATAGGAGGAGACACAGAAAAAGAGAGATGGCTCGGTCTGAGGCTGATATTGGGGACCGAGATTGGCCCTGGCAAAAAGAGGATAAGAGGGAAATAATTATCCAGTCTGCTGGAGCATGACAGCTCCTCCTCTAGCATCGAGTGAGAGAGGCAAAGCATCATGTCAAGAAATCAGCTCAGAAACCCAAAGAAACACGCTGTCATCGCCATCCCAAAACCATATCCCAAGCATCCGATGTGGGTTCACTATACAGCAATGACCAGTTGAAGTCCTCAGCTTGGGGGATTTAAGCATAGATTGTTATGGTGGCTACATTTCAAAATGAAACTGAAAAGAAGAGCAGAGCACAAACAATGGAGGGAAAACAAAGCAAAAACATTGGGAATCTTTAGGACCAGTGCCAAATGAGGTCAACTGAGGATTGTCTGAGTTAGCCATGTTTTTTTTTGCAATTAAATGAATTGGAAAGATGACAGCTGATACACTACACCACACCACAGGGGGCACACATTTGTATTAGAGAAACCAAAAACAAAACTAGAGAGGCACTCAAAATGCCAGGTACCTCCGCCATGCAGTATGGATAATGTAGCAAGTATGCCCTATATGGGTTCTGGTTTTAATTACCCATGTGCTTGTCCTAGGACATGTTCTATAGCACGTGGATGTGACCAAAGAAAACCCCAAAAAACCTCTTGTTTGAAAAATTTACTAGACGACTAGGGATTGATCTTTCAAGATCAGTCAAGGTTAAAGGTAGCTGTCTCATCTGAAAGTCATTTGACTGAATAGTTTCCTCTTAGTGTTCCTATTAGCACCTCTATCTCCAAAACTTTGTGACTTTACCCTGATTCCCAGAGAAGAGTTCCTACCAAGTTTGGTAAAAATCTGTGCATGGGTGTGGTCAGGATTTTGTTCACCATCCCACAAAGAGACTAAACAGCCCAAGATGCTTTTTACTGGTTTATTAAATAATAATAATAAATGCATGTGTTTTGGTGAGTGAGATTCTGCATCATCTACAAGACTGGCTAAAGTTTAAAGAGAACATGCCATGGAAAACAGTTTTTTCCCTTCATTTTGTTTTTGAAATGAGATACCTCAACGTGATGTGACAACATACTGGGCCTTTGACAGTGGACGGTAACCTTCCCAGTTAGTAACAGCCAGAGAAGCAACTGGAGAGAAACACAACAAGTGGAGAGAACAGTTTCAAACGTACATACTTATTGTGCAGAATCTCGTCTTATACTGTACTGCCCCTTCATAACATACGACCACCATAGCAGTCTGAATTAAGGAGACGGAGCTGTGCCAACTGATGTAAATATGAACCATAATTCAAATATTTTTATGGTTCATATCAAATCAAATGTTAAACACTGTACTGGATATTTGTTAGTTACGCAATAGCTTAAAAAATCACTAACATGTTTACCACTATGCAAAATTTATACTAGAACTACCTGGTGGTGGTTATATGTCTCTAAGTGGTAAAGGCCCAGTGACCTTGACCTTCGTCCCATGCCATCCAAAGTCTAATCAGTTCATCCTTGAGTCAAGGGCATTTGTGCAAAGTTTGGAAAAACAAAATTCTTCCAAGAGTTCTTGAGATATCCCATTCACATGATGGCCGAGAGGGCCCGGCAGAAGGACAGATGGACAACCCCAAAAAAAATAATGCCTCCGGCCCTGCCTATCGCCGACACAGAGGCATAATAAAACTCAAAGCAAGTGTGAAGAAAAGAAAGACCAGAACGTTAATGACGTAGTGCTCATCTGGCACCCGTACATGATAAAACTATGCAATTCTCAGCTTGTGCAGCTACTAAATATTTATAGGGACAAGCATCAGAGAATTTGACTTATTTGTGTCATACTGCATTTGATGAATGTATTTATGAGAGCAAACATGACGTTTTGGATTAAATTGTGGATGGCTGGCCAGTCGGTAGGACAGACAGACGCTGTATCTCCATGGCATAGGCCATCGGGACTACGGCCTGGTGAGCTTAAAAAAAGATGAATAAGTGAAAAAAAATTAATGAATGAAAGAGAAAGACAAAGCAAGCAATCAAAAAGGTAAGAAAGAAAGAAAAAAGGATTAAAAAGGAAAGAAAAAATAATTAAATGGAAAGATAAAGTAAGTGAGAAAGCTTCAGTGATGGAGTTCATAATGGCCTTCGTGTCCTTTCTTCTTACTGGAATGTGAGCAAATTGTAGCTGTCTCCACTTTCTTTTTCTTTCTCTCACCCCCCACTCTCGCTTTCTATCCTTCTCACTCACTCTCAGTCTTTCTTTCTCTCTTTCTTTTCTTACAGTGGCCTTTTGCTAAAGTTACACATGCACATCTCTCACTCTCTCTCTCTCTCTCTCTCTTCTTCCGTCTGTCTGTCTGTCCCTCTCTTGTTTTGATTATCTTCCTCTCTCCAGGTCTCTCTTCCACTTGCTCTCTCCAGTGAAAAGAAACTAATCAAGGCAGAAATAGATTTTCAGTCTGGGTCTGGAGAGGTGTGTGTGTGTGTGTGTGTGTGTGTGTGTGTGTGTGTGTGTGTGTGTGTGTGTGTGTGTGCCATGAAGACTGCAGTGTCCTGGTGAATTGTTACTCGAGTCGGTCATATCCACCTCAAGGTCTCCGGCTCGTTGTGTGATGGCGGAGGGGTTGTGAACTGTGACAGCCATGACACGACGCAGCCCATCACGGATGAGCGAGAGTGGCCTTTCAGAACGGCTGCCATTCAATTCCCAGCACAACAGCATGAGAAAAGAGCCTCGGACTGGGATTAGGATGAGAGTGGCAGTAAAACACACAGATGCACAGATGTCTATATGCACACTCATGAACCCGAAGCCAAACACACACACAGACTGAAAAGCATCACTGTTATTGTTATTGTTATTATTATCCTGTAATAAACACTACTACAGGATTTTTGGCGGCGCTCCTGCGTGGCGCTTAAGCCCCTTAGATAAGGGAAAAGTGTCTTTTTGAACGTCAGGAAGTGTCCGTCCGGCCTACATGTACACACAGAAACCCTGAGGTGATGTTTCTCATGCCGGTATATAACCGTCACAATGGGAATGAATGTCTGAGAGATGGTAACTTCTACTCAATCTTCCCCTCCAAACTGTTACATGTTTCAAGCCATAAAATAAAACGCACTTTTTCAACAACCTAAACAGAATTCTATGTTCCATATGCAGTAGGTATTTTAATTTTTTTAGCTGGCAAAATAAACAATTACAATTATTTGAATAGAAAGGCTTTTAACCCAATCACACTGAAGAAGCGCATGACTCTGGCGCGTGTAACGTGCTTATGTAAGTGAACCTATTCAGCAGACCGGCATCTCGCTACCCTGTGGTGATAGCGAAGCTCACATTGGGGTTTTTTCATCCTTTGGATACTCGCTTGCATTCTTTCTAGGATAAATGATTTCTTACATGTTTTGTAGCTAATTATCATTAATTGTGTCAGCAAATCATACATTTTACAGAGAAAACAATTCACAAATAAACAACTGATACTATTCTTGTTTTTTTTAAATCTTCTCTAAACCTACGCTTTCTAAATGATGTACTTTACATGTAAAGAATAAGATTGAGTGTTTGGTTCCCTCATTTTTATTCCCTTTAATAAACAAGTTATTAAAATGAATTAATTTTGATATATGTAGGATACGTGTATGGGGTTTAAGAGTTCCTACAAAAAACTTGTAAATTAAGAGGAATCATATGGGAGCTCCGCATTTATGCAGTGCCTAAATCTATATATTAAAGTAAAACATAGTTTAAAGGTGTATCCTGGCAACTCCTGTTCTCAGATTATAACCTTCTACAAGGACTTCCCTTCTAGGAAAACATAAAAATGATCCACCGTATAGTTGCTCCATGTGTAGCACCATATGTTCAAGACTTAATCATGCCATTTTTACTGTTAGCTTCTACAGAAAACTATGTAAACGCTAATATCATGCAAACACAGTGTCTAAAACCTCAGCGGTATTTATTCTCTCTAACAAAAACCGCCATATATTCATTTCATTTAACAACCGATCCTGCCAAGAGAGAACTTCCTGCAAAATGAGCCAATGTATATTCCCATGTAGGGACAAAGGAAGGAAAGGATGAATGAATGAAGCCATAAAAAAGAACGAAAGAAAAGACGAAGTAAGCTAGCAAGAGAAACAACTAAAAAAGAAAGAACTAAAAAAGAAAAGTGGCATAAAAGAAAGAAAAGACAGAGCAAGTAAAAAAGGAAGAAGGAAAGAAGGAAGGAAAGATGAAAAAATATAAAGAAAGGAAGGGATTAATAAAAAGACAAAGAAAGATAAGACAACACAAGCAAGAAAGAAAAAGTAAGACAAAGCATGTGAGAAAGCAAGAAAGAAAGAACAAGAAAGACAGAAAGAAGGAGCAAACAATGGAAAGAGAATGTAGATACAAAAAGAAAGAAATTAATTCACAAAGGATGAAAAAGACCTAAAAAAAAACCTTAAAAAAAGAAGGAAAGTAGGAATGAAAGAAGTAAAGAACAAAAAATGGAAAGAGAATGCAGATACAAAAAGAAGGAAAGAAAGAAAAAAGAAAGAAAGAAAGAGATTAAAGAAAAGGAGAAAGGAAAAAAGAAAGGAGAAAGGAAAAAAGAAAAGAGAAAGGAAAGAAAAAAAGAAAAAGGAACGAAAAAGAAAGAAGGAAAGACAAAAAAGAACTAAAGAAAAAAAGAAGAATCCAGGTATTTCTCTTCATCTCTGAACAGGTTTCTCACTACAGCTTTTCAAAGAATGAAGAGAGAGAGAGAGAGAGAGAGAGAGAGAGAGAGAGAAAGAGAGAGAGAGATGCAACCTTAGCAAAAGCCCAGCATATGAAAAGGAAATATAAACCAAGCAACAGTGCGACACTCAGCAAGGGCAAGAAGACAGAAAGTGAGTGAGTCATATATATATAGAGAGAGAGAGAGAGAGAGAGAGAGAGAGAGAGAGAGAGAGAGAGAGAGAGAGAGAGAGCGCGAGAGAGAGAGAG
>JBCNYH010000023.1:16908697-16922394 GCA_039654325.1 Tandanus tandanus | reverse complement strand
TTTTCTACTACTGACAGCCACACAACCACACCTCCTTTTCTACTACTGACAGCCACACAACCACACCTCCTTTTCTAATACTGGCAGCCACACAACCACACCTCCTTTTCAACTACTGACAGCCACACAACCACACCTCCTTTTCTACTACTGACAGCCACTCAACCACACCTCCTTTTATACGACTGACAGCCACCCAACCACACCTCCTTTTCTACTACTGACAGCCACCCCACCACACCTCCTTTTCAACGACTGGCAGCCACCCAACCACACCTCCTTTTCTACTACTAACAGCCACACAACCACACCTCCTTTTCTACTACTGACAGCCACACAACCGCACCTCCTTTTCTACAACTGGCAGCCACCCAACCACACCTCCTTTTCTACTACTGACAGCCACCTAACCACACCTCCTTTTCTACTACTGACAGCCACCTAACCACACCTCCTTTTCTACGACTGGCAGCCACCCAACCACACCTCGTTTTCTATGACTGGCAGCCACCTAACCACACCTCCTTTTCTATGACTGGCAGCCACCCAACCTCACCTCCTTTTCTACTACTGACAGCCACCCAACCACTCCTCCTTTTCTACGACTGGCAGCCACCCAACCACACCTCCTTTTCTACTACTGAAAGCCACCCCACCACACCTCCTTTTCTATGACTGGCAGCCACCCAGACAACACCTCATTTATTAAGACAGCCACCTAGACCACACCACTTTTACTACGACTGACAGCCACACAGACCACACCTCCTTTACTAAAACTGTCAGCCAAACAGACTATATCTCCTTTACCAAGACTAACAGTCACACAGGCCTCCTATACGATGACCGAAAGACACATAAACCACACCTCTTTTACTAAGACTGACAGCCACACAGATGATATCTCCTTTACAAAAACTGACCCAGGGAGACCACACCTCCTATAGATGGGTTGCAATAGGCACCTGATATTGTCAGTTGTAACTAGGCATCACCCATGGATACGAAGGCTGTCTGCTATTCTTGGGGACAAATAATAAGATCACCACGCTACCAAACACAGAGAAACGCAGTGGTCCTCTTGCAGTATTTTCACACTCTACCCGTCACTGCACAGCAGAGATACAGTGATAAAATAGTTTTGCGAGATGGAATGGATCCTTATAGACGTCATAAGACTGAATTATCGGACAAAATCGAGCTATGGTCGCGTGTACAGTTTGCACATATTGTAAACTACCTGGTATTAACTGGGAACGGCGTTTCGCTGGAGCAGATGAAGGCCAACATGTCTTTAAAAACATACACTACTTAGTCAGTGGAAGGTTGCTAGAAATAACAGCGAAATATTGCCAAAAAGAAAGGGTTCTCATGGGACTGGTAAGTTTCCCATTTAACAGGCAAATGGAGATGTTGCTGTGTAGACCTAATCTGTGTGTGGCTCAGCGCGAGTCCAGTCGACTAGGGCTCAAAATAAAATTTTCAGTGTTCAAAAGGGGTTACAGCCATAAAAAGGAGATTTATATGAGTACAGTAGTTGGGAACAGCAGAAGTTTTTGTTCAAGTAAATCATTCCCAATGAGTAAGTGCCGCCCCTTTAAGTCCTTGGGTCGTGAGTAAAGCTGACAGAGAGATTTTGACTGCACACTGAAACTGCATGGCCAGGTATATATATAAATGTGTGTGTGTGTGTGTGTGTGTGTGTGTGTGTGTTTTCGGTCGTGTCTACAGCTAAAATTATTGTATGAAGTAGCAGGGAGGACACCAGTCATTTCCTGAAAGAAGCCAATGATCTGCGTCAAGCTTTAAACATGACCGTATCTGTGCATATCAAGGGGTTTTGCAAAAAATATAAATAAATAAAACAGCTGCATATAAAATACTGTTACAAAACAAGCAGATGCTAACAGCATTCGTTAGTTGCAGATGCTAACAGTTAATAATTCATCCAGCATGGCCTCGACTCATTGCTGCTAGTCAGTTGAAATAGCTAACAAGACATACTTTCTCTCAGTCTATTATTGGCTTGTGCAATAAAAAATTGTTTAACATGTTTACTCACCGCTTATAAAATGATCCCTGCAAACGAGGGTCTCAATCTCGTTTTCAATCTCAGCATTATTTTTCTGGACAGTTCTTATGCATGCGCGCCCTGGGTTTTAATAATTACCAGAATTCAATAAAACCTCTTGTTTTTTTCCCTGTCCGCACATTTAGAACATCCTATTACAGCAAATTTGTTCTGCATTTCGTCTGCTCTTGCGTAGAATGCCTCAGTGTGGCCACATAATGGTAGTTATGCAGTGGCCTTGTTTTGTTTCCAGGTTATTGAAACCCGTCTATACTAGGATTGACAATCACACAACCTCTTTTGCTGAAAATGTCAGCCACAGAAACCACAACTCTATTACTAGAATGGAGCCACACAGACCACACCCATTTATGCAAATTGATAGCCACAGATCTTGTATAATAACATAAGAGCCAATCATGTTCTAAGATGCAAACTTATTCATGTGGTTGAGTAAATTTGAATGCTTAAGTTTTTTAATGACTTTTTTCTGTTGTCTAATGACTTTTACTTTTTTAACTCATGCTGTTGTTACAAAGATGACCCCTCGAAAGGTTTCTCACTAACGTTCGAGAATAACAGACAATGAAGTTTAAATACATAAATGTGGCCTTTGATCTTTGGTCTTTTAGTTGTCCACACTTTTACATTTTATGTTTAAAAATGAATCAGGTAAAAAGTGAGGTTTGTTTTGGTCTGTTTCTCCTCGCAGGAGCAGAGGGCTCTGTGAGTTGGGAAATGACGCCTCAACCTAGTTTCACACAGCCGCAAAATGAGGAACAACAAAAGCACACTATCGCAAACAGCACCAAGATTTTATTACCTGTAAATGCAGGCGTGTGTGTGTGTGTGTGTGTGTGTGTGGGTGGGTGCTTTTGGCTTCTGTGTGTGTGTGTGTGTGTGTGAGAAAGAAAGAGTTAAAAAGGAGAGAAAATGAGAATGTGATCCACTGGCTTGTTAGTGACAGAGAGATGACACACTGGCTCTTCAGTGGCTTTGCTTTTTACATGTTTTCATACCGAGGATATTTTCTTTTATTTAAGATAGAAGGAAGACGAACAAGCTTCAAAGCAAGTGTGTCTCATCTTGTCTATCTAAAAAAGAAAGGGCAAGGTGAAACAGAAAGGGAAAAAAATGCTAATGGGATTTTTTTTCACAACCTGAGCCCAGGCTCAGTCATTAATTTAATGGAAAGGAATAGCGGATTATGAGCAGTGAGGTAAAAGATCGAGCGTGAAAAAGGCAGCTCCTGATTCCTGGAGGCGAACTCACCGTGTTGACCTTGACGCCCTCCTTCGGCGTTTGCTTGGTGGTCAGGTTGAACCCAAGCATCTTATTGGCCAGCTCTTGCACAACCGTTGGGCTGGGAACACATGAAACAAGGTAGCCATAAGCTAGCATGTAATATAAAGGGTGTGAGTAGAAAAAGGGAAAAAACCAATAGACATGGAGATGGAGCAACAGATGGAGGCCTAAGGGCTCGACATGGTGGAAAAAAATGAAGTGATACCATAAGCGTGCAAAAAGCAGTTGACCGCAGGTTGTCCATTTTATAGAAAAGGCAACTGAACAAAGACGAAAGCAAGAGAGGTGAGAGCAAGAGAAAGAGAGAGAGATCGATAGAGAGAGGACAATGTCTCCAATCTTCTAGAGTAGGGACTCACTCACTCTTTGGTTAAGTGCACTCCACCTTTCAGGCCACTGTCAAACACCCCTTTGCCTCGGCCCCCTGCCAGGATCTGAGCCTTCAGAACGATTTCTTTAGCATCTGAGGAGAAATAGACAGACAGAGAGAGAGAAATTATAAATCGGAAGCGAAAGCTAGAAATAGAAGATCCCTGCCTCAAGGAAATGGTCATTCTTTCTGTCATTACGCAAAGCTCGTGACCATAGGTGAGAGTAGGAATGTAAATCGACTGGTAAATTGAGAGATTTATTTTTTATTTTGCTATACT
The DNA here is from genome assembly GCA_039654325.1 of Tandanus tandanus. Classification (NCBI taxonomy): domain Eukaryota; kingdom Metazoa; phylum Chordata; class Actinopteri; order Siluriformes; family Plotosidae; genus Tandanus; species Tandanus tandanus. Next base: position 16,918,368 of record JBCNYH010000023.1, on the reverse strand, counting down.
GTATTAATCCCGCAAGGGAAATTATTTCCTTTGCATTTAACCCATCCAAAGTGAGCACACACAAACAGTGAGCACCCACACACATAAACAGTGAGCACACACACTCGGAGCAGTGGGCTGCCACACACATTGGGGGGACCCAGAGAACAGTTTGGGGGTTCGGTGCCTTGCTCAAGGGCACTTCAGCCATGAATGTGGAGGAAGGGAAGGTGCAGCTCACTCCCCCACCGCCACACATTTTTCCTGCTGGTTCGGGAATCGAACCAGCAACCATTCAGTCCCAAAGACACTTCTCTAACCATCTGGCGATCTTTTCAGGGTGTACCTAGTGATAGGGTTAAGCGGTTCAGCAAATGAACATGAACTCAACTGGGCCTCTATGGATGATTTGGGAACAAGGTGCATTTTTTCGTTAATAACTGGACATTTATAGCTGCTGTAAAGTAAAGGATGAGAGGAACTTGCTTTAAATAACTTACAAATAAATTTATATTAAGTGCTGTTACAGAAAAAAAAAAAATATCAACACTAATCAGTCTGGCCAATCATTCATTCATTTTCTAAGCAGCTTAATCCTAATTGGGGTTGCGGCGAGGCTGGCACCCATCTCAGCCGATTCTCCAGACCATTGCAGGGCCGACACACGTACAACCATTCAAACTAACACTCACACCTAGGGGCAACTTGGAACAGCCAGTCAGCCTACTGTGTATGTTTTTAGACTGTGGGAGAAAACAGGAGTATCCAGAGAAAACCCATGCAAGCAAAGGGAGAACATGCAAACTCCACACAGAAACGCCCACGCCCAGGAATCAAACCCAGGACCTTCTTGCTGTGAGGCGGACATGCTAACCACTGCGCCACCGTGCCGCCTCAAGCAAATCAGAATTGTGAATTTGCAACGTCCATTACACGTAATTGTTTGATATTTAATTGTTATAGCTAGTAGTAGTTGAAGCTACTTGGTCTGCCGCGCATCCAGCAACATGAAGAGCCGAGTTTAAAGGTTGTCCAGTGTTTGTCATGTTTAAAGCTTGTTTTCAATACCCATCTCTTTGTGGCTGATTAAAACCGCCAGGAGAAACAGGACATCAGACCCGGAGTTCACTCAGTGCTCTTTCTCCGAGACAGAATCAATTTAAATACAGAGCACAAAGCACAATAAGGTCTCGTGAAAGGTCAGAAAAATCTCCTGCACCCGACAAAAGAAACCCCTGACATTCTCTTCATGGAACAAATCTGCTCTTATGTTTCCCTCTTCTGTCATCCCCCTCCTACGCTTTCTTTAAAAAAAATTGCCATGTTGATACATCTCTGCTCGCATTGTAAGTAATTGGAATAACACAAAAATCCCCGGGCAAACAATTTCCAATTAATGAGCTCAAATTAATTTGAAGCGTATTTACTGACGGCAGCAGTGTGCTCGACTGCATTTCATTCTGCCCGTGTGTTGTCCTGCCTTGCCTGTCCCCATGCAGCCTGAGAGAGTGAGGGAATCGCATCTAAATAACATTGCATAGAAAGAAAGTGAGACAGAGAACAAAAGATAAAAAGACTTTAGAGCGAAACAGACATATGTAAGAAACCCCATGATACATTGGGCCACTTTCTGTTTCTGTTGGTACATGTTTTTATCTAAAAGGTTTGCAAGGCCTGTGCAAAACAGGTTCTCTTGGGCAAACATCTATTGACTCTTGGGACAATTTGGAATATCCAATTAGCCTAATGTGCATGTGGGAGGAAACTGGAGCACCCAGAAAAAACCCACACAAGCACAGGGAGAACATGCAAACTCTACAAAAAATGCCCTTGCTGGGCACAGGACTTAAAATCAGGGCCTTCTTGCTGTGAGGCAAGAGTGCTAAACACTACGCCACTCTGCCCCTATAAGAGAAATGGTCAACTGGAGTACATGAGCAGGGAAGGAGAAAAGTATGGAACAGTACATAGTCTATAGTAGTGACTCTGAGATTAGGCGGGTTGGAGTCCTGTTCTTGGCTCTCAGCAGTGGAACCTGATGATGAAGAAAGGCTCATGCACAGTACCTCTCCCACTCTTTCGCTCGATGGGAGTTGTATGCCAGCTAGTATGCCAGAAGTTGGCGAAAGCCATGGGTGTGGGTGTGTTTGTGTAGAGTGACCAACTAATAGGTAACTGCCTACCAAGGCTGAAGAGTCCTACCTAACTTTACTGTTTAACCTACAGCAAGGGTATGGCTGGGACTATTTAACCTATAGTTGGGGCCCTGTCAGGTGCGACAACTCCATGTCAGAGCACACCTGGGAGCAAAACTGGCTAAGAGGTGGCTTCACAGTGCTAAAAGTCCTGGAGCATCCAAACCAGGACCCCACTACAGGATGCAGTTTATATTCATGTCCAGGAGTGAGAGTTACCATAAAATCTACCACCGAATGGATTTTTGCTGTTTTCTTGTTTTTGGCAGCAATTTTGAGATTGTTCCATTTGAAAATATTTTGAAATACTCAAACCAGGATGTCAAGCCCCAGTAACACCAAGATGCCACTGTTGGGTCCTTGAGCAAGGCCCTTAACCCTCAATTTCTCAGTGGTATAAAAAAAATAAAAAAAAAGATGAATGTAAGTCACTCTGGATAAGGGTGTCTGCCAAATGCCATAAATGTAAATGTAAATGTCTGGAACCAACAGATTATATCATTTCCCCATACAGATGTGAACACTCACTGAAGCGCTTGACCTGATTTTATGCATTGTGCAACTGCCACATGAGCCTTTAATTGGCCAATTTCATAAATGTGCAGGAGTGGGTTTTCCTAATAAAGTGGTCAGACATGTCTGAAGTATGGGTTGTCTGAAGCGGGGGAAAAAACTGTCTTGACTTGTTAATTAAAACTGTCACCTACCCATGTGCAATTTTAAACTAAAATAGATCTACTGGTTTGACGTTATTTAAAAATGACGAGATCCACCGATCAAAGCAGTACAATTTAAAACGATGTGTCATTTAAACAAGCGGACCATTCTTTTATTATTATCTATGAGGCCCCAGAGAGGAAATCTCTTTATGTGTGGCGTTCATTAGAGGAGACAGAGCCAATGATTCACAGATGATTCAGCGTCATCATTAATGTGATTATAATTGTCATTAAACATTTCACAATTTATTTAAGCTGTATATGTGTACATAGTAGTGTTTCTATTAAAATAAAACTGTTACACTTGATACTTATTATTTTAGGTGTTAAAATGATACGATTACTACATCAGAAAATTTCAAGCTTTAAAAGGACGATGGTGAATCAGTGGTTAAGATTCAGGGTTAAAGATTACTGTAGAAGGTTGCAAGTTCAAAACTTAGCATTGCCAAGCTGGCACTGAGCAAAGATCTTAACCCTCGCCCTATCTTGGATGTTGGCATACTCTCTGAGGCTATTATACCACAACTCAGTTTAGTTCCCAATTTTGAATGTTAATTCAAATTACAGGTTTATTACAGTTTCCTATAAACGTTCTCATTATTATTTCTATCATCACACCGAAAACTGCATGGTTTGATTTAGTAATGTTTTCTGCGAGATTAATTCAGCTCAATCAAAGTCTGATCTTCACAACATATTTGTGGATACGCATCATGGCATGAACAAATAAGATTTCTGAGAATGTCAAAAAAGAAAAGAGTTAGATATAAAACAATTTCTAAAGGGTTTAGATTCCACCAGTTCGCAGTCAGACCAATGGAGGAAATGCAAGGCCATCATTACCCTCTTCTCCAGCAGAGGATGACCAACAAAGGGCACCGCAAGAGCCAGGGGTGTAATAGTGTACATGTAATAGTCCACAAGGTCACAAAGCAACCCAAGGTATGATCTAAACAAGTACAGGCATCTGTGACATCGGCTAATGTGAATGAGTTCACCATCAGAAGAACACTGAACAACAATGCGGCATGGCTGGGTTCCAGGGTAGAAGCCCAAGCTCTTTATAAAGAACATTGCAGCCTACAGTTTGCTAATGATCACAGTCAAGTCAGAAATGTACTGGGAACAGTTTGTGACTGGATAAGACCAAAATACAACATATTGGTGTAAATGACCTGTTGGGAGAAAGGAAAGCACTGCATTTCAACTTCAAGGAGTCTTTGGAGAAACACGGTGCTGGTAGTATCATGGCTTGGGCCTGTTTTTTGGCACCTGAGCCAAGACAGTTTGTAATCACTGATGGAACTATAAATCCTGAGTGGTAAAATTCTAAAGGAACAATTCATGTGATCTGTCCATGACCTGAATCTCAAAGGAAAGTTAGTCATGGAGCAAGACAACAACCCCATGCATGCAAGTCAGTCTACCAAAGAATGGTTAAATGTCCTGACTTTAATCCAATGGAAAATGTGCAAGCAGTTAATTTGTCGAATTCAAGAAAGATCTCAGAGTTGAAGCTGTTCTGTATGGTGGAATGGGCTAAAACGTCCCCAAGTTGACATGCATTACTGATCGGCAGCCACCAGAAATAGCTGCAGTTATTACACAAGGGGTCTGAAAGCAAATGGTTCAGATATTTTTGCCTCACACAGATATCCAAGATTGGATTATTTTCCTAAAAAAAAAAAAACAATTATAACTAAGTATAATGTTTTTGGCTTATTTGTTTAACTGTATGCTCATTATTGTTCTCTGTTAGGTAGGGCTCACATACTTTCAAGCACCACCGTATGTGTAAGGGCATCTCCAACAAATTCAACTTGGCATTTAAGAAAATAAGTGGCCTGGCTCGGTCCATATGCTCTGCTCCTGGCTGTTTCTCCAAATGTCACTGGCTAATTGGTTTGAGGTCTTCTCGTCCTATTCATTATTAAAATGGCCTCATCACAGCAGATCGGAGGAATGTTGAAACACTGGAATGTGCTGGCAGCGTAATTAAATCCCCTCCTGAGGTAGGTGTTATGTTTGCTCTTTAGAGAAATAAAGTGGATTTGAAATAATGTCAAATTACCAGATGTGTCAGATTGTTGCATTAAGGGATCATGTTTCCTTTGGTCATAGATATCATGTATTTGGGATGCCAATGACTCGTCCACTCAATCCTCATTTACTGTAGTACAAATAATGCATTATGCAACACCATATGATATTAATATGTCAGCTTTTCAGGATGAACAGGAGAGGAAGAAAGACCCAAGCTGTCACTCTAATTTAACTACTCACCGGCTGTCATTTATAACATCACACTCATAATTCCATACAGTTATGACCAATATTCACAGCACGAGAGGGAAAACAAGAGACTTCAAGAGAAGTCGATTTCTATTGTCATGCCAATCCATTTACACACACCAATGGAAGAATTACTAAGGCTTCAGAATTATGACTTAAGCACACACAAAAAAAAAACAAACAAAAAAAAAAACACACGGCTCATACTGCACAAGTCTAATAGTGCTTAAAACTATTTCAGTAGGATAAACCCAGAGAAATACATTAGTAGGGATGGATAGATGGATGAGTGAATCAGTGGGTGGTAAAAAAATAAATAAATAAATAAATTTTAAAAAGGTGATTGCATGGAAGAATGCATGACAGATTGACAAGAGAGTTCTTGGATGGACAGATTTATGCATGGATGGAAGGATGGATGAATGGATGATTTGTGGATTGATAGACAGATGAACAGGCGAGCGAATGACTGAGTGGGTAGATGGGATGGATGAATGGATTACATGGATAAATGGGTGGAGGCATGCAAGAAAAAAATGAGTGAAAGACTGGATGCCAGATGAATGAATAAGATGAGTAAGTGCCTAGATGTGATGGAAGAAAAGATACGAGAAATAAAGGGATTGATGGGTGGACCATATAGTAGTTATTAGATGGAAAATTTGATGAATGGATGGAAGGTGATTAGTGGTTGAATGGAGAGATGTCTGGATGCATATGACAAAAGGACTGTTGGGTGGAAGGATGATAAATGATAAATGGACTGATGCATAACAGTTGGAAGAGTAAGGAAATGGATTGTTATATGGTTGCATGGGGGTAGCAGATGGTTGAATGGGTGAAGGGATGGAGAGTGGAAGGACTGACAGGTGACTGAGGGAAGTGTGAGTGGTTGGATGGATAATGGATAAATGCAGATACGGTTCAATGGATAGTAGGATGGCTTGGTGAGCAGATGCATGGATGGGATGGAAAGAAACGGTTGTGTATTGAACTAATACATTGGTGAATGGACAGATCCAGGGATAAAAAGGTGTGACTATGTAGATATAATATAACAGATAGTTTGTCTGGCTGGCTGGTTGGATGAATGGATGAATGGATGGCCAGCTGGTTGGATGGGTAAATGGATGAATGGATTGATGGCCGGCTGGTTGAATGGATGGATCGATGGCCGGCTGGTTTGATGTCCAGCTGGTTAGTTGGTGGTTGGCCGCCTGGTTGGATCAATGGTTTGCCGGCTGGTTAAATGGATGGATGGGTAAATTCAAACTTTACAGCTGGTTGGTCTGGCAGATGGAAAGACACACGACTTGGCAAGCAGATGGATGGACGGATAAGCAGTGATAAATTGAGTAATTCCAAACTTTTAAAGCAAATTATTTTGTACTAAATGAGCATGAGCCTTTTCTACCCGTGATGTTTTGGAATGCATTCCAGAGAGCAGACATGTGTTTGTTGTTTGTACTGTTACAGTTTAAAAGCCTCATTTGTTCTGTTCGGCTGGATGTTGTTCAGGTATTCCGAGGTGCAGCAGCATGAAATCTTGGAGAGCGGTACTCTTGAACCCTGCTGCTTTTCATTTTGATCATCAGTCAGCCCGAGCGTGCGTGTGTGCGTAATTTGCTGGTGCATGACAGGAAACAGACAGTGGATAGGGCGCAAGTGCCTGACCCATCTGATCCTCCGAGCTCACCGTGTACAACAAAGTAGGAAACAAGACAGAGAGCATCTAATGATGCCATTCAACTCAAAAAACACACACACGCACACAGACATGGCTTGATAAACAGAACTGTACGGTGTATGTATGTGTTTGGGGTTTTGTAACTTAAAGTGCTGGTGTGGCCCTGACACCTGTGGCCTTGTTATACCTGTCCACCTGCTCGCTATAACAATCTCCAGCAAAAACATCACCGTCCGTGACAGACCTGCTTTTAAAGACCCGTGTTGTTACAAAGAACCCGTTTATGTGCTGTGTGTCGAAGCTGAAAAATTGATCCTGCTACACAGACAAAAAAAAGAAAAAACAACTATATGGTCGTACAAGCAAAACAGTGATCTTCCACCACAGCAACAAGCAAACCAGCGTGAGGAATTTTAATGGATGATGATGATGATGGTGTTTTAGTTTATTCACATTTCAGAGAAATTCATCAGGAAAGACTTTCGAATAATGCTCACTGTACTGAGGGTAGAAACCCTCTGTACTGCACTGCAGGATTAAATTGTTATAAATAGTGTCAAAAACAACATTTTATCCAGGGTTGAACGTTGAGGTAATGTCTACTGCTGACTGCGGGGGGGAATACTTTACTTGGGGTGGATAATCCAGAAAAGCTAAAGTATGCTTCGCAGGACATAACGCAGGATAAAACAAAGTTTAAAAAAATTAAATTAAAGAAGAGTTGTCTCTGAAGAAATTAACTGGACAAAATCTACTTTTATTTTTTACTGTTATTTCATGAAATCAAATAGGACATGGCTGATAACGTGTGTACAGTGAGATTAAGTGGAATAAGTGTCTTATTACATAAACATCCACCAGAAAAATAGCATTTTCATTATTTTATTAGAATTTGAAACCAGGTTGGCATGGTGGTACAGTGGTTAGCATGTCCGCCTCACAGCAGGAATGCCTGGGTCCGAGTCCCAGGCTCGGGGGTTTCTGTGTGGATGCATGTGGATGTTTCCTCTGGGTACTCCGGTTTCCACCAACGATCCAAAAACATGCACAGTAGGCTAATTGGCTGTTCCAAATCACCCCGAGGTGTGAGTGTGAATGGTTGTATGGGTTTCTGCTAAAACTTTAATATAAAAAAAAACTCAAATATTAAAGATATTCATACACTATCCTATCACTGATCATATTCATCAATATCCTATCATATTAGATTACTCAATCATTAAAACATTAATAAAAAATAAGAACATCACATTTATCCATAGTGATTAATATTAACTCAACTATCAAGGTTGACTGACAGAATGAAATTACCATAAATATATATTTTTAAGTACTCATTTAAATATTATTAAACTTCTACCATTAGGAACATTCAGAAGAAAATGTGTTTTTATTTTGTATGTATATATATACACACACACATATATATATATATGAACACACCCACATATACTATTTGTGTTTAACTGCTGCTGTTATCTATCACTTTTATAATCACTCACTTTTAACACAAATTAAATCAGTAATTGAGATAAAATCAGATCAGTCCTCCTGGATCAGGCATGTTTTGCACTGTGCTGACCTCTGGTCCTGGATCAACTCTTCTCCTGTGATATTGCTAATGAGTCTTGCAGGCGTATAGATCCTCAAGAGCTTAATAAAATCTCCACACACACTCTTATCTCCGAGTCGACGGAGGATGAGGGCCAAACGGTGCTATCACGGGGATTACCAGCTCTCTCCTGCGCTTACACTCGCTTCCTCAGTCGTACCTTATCTCCAACAGCTCGGCTTAAAAAAGGGCGAAAAAAGGAAAGAGTCTATATTAAGCCCTATGTGTACCTCCATTTGTCTTGCGCAGTGTCTCGAGCCCTCTTTCTTCCCCCCTCAATCTTTTCATTCTTTCAGCTGGCAAAGAGAACGCTGTAACTCGGCAGGAAATCACATCTCACCGGACGGGCCCTGAAAAATGGCTTCAGGTGTAGGTGTGTGTGTGCGCGTGAGAGAGTAAGTGAGTGAGCAAGTGAGCAGGAGGTCATGTGGAAATTAAGAGCTAAAAAACCCACAAAGTAGAGCAACTTTACAAATCAAAGCATTAACAGACTAAAATGCAGAGAGAGAGAGAGAGAGAGAGAGAGAGAGAGAGGGAGAGAGACTGAAGTACATACTGCAATCCACTTCCATGTCATAAGCTCCATGTTCCACCATTCTGGATTTTAAACAAAGTCCAAAATCATCTTTTAATCTGGGATTATTTGGATATATCCGAGATTATTTGGCAGGACAACACATGCCATTTTCACCACTCTGCTTTATACCTACACACGCTGCCTGTTCTCAAACAGTCAGAATGTAGGAACCAAATGAAGGTAGGAACCAAAAAAAAACAAAAAACCTGTGTCTATAAACAGTGTTATTCAGAGCTCAGAGTAGCACAGAGACACTCACAGACTCTCAGCTCCCTGCTGTTGCCAAGTGATCAGACATGATGTTGATGTGCAACATGGGATGCACTTATGGCATAAAAAAATTAAAAATAAAAATCAGCAAGACATCAGCAAAAGAGAAGAGAACAGAAAATATTATTCCCAATATGGCCACATTCATGATAACTGACAAAATCATACAACAATAAGCTTAAGTGCTCATGGAAACACACTCAGTGTCAAAAATACACGAGGGATACGAAAAAACATTAAATTACTATATTTCAACGTATTTCTTAGATAGATAGATAGATAGATAGATAGATAGATAGATAGATAGATAGATAGATAGATAGATAGATAGATAGAT
>JBCNYH010000023.1:16890373-16901528 GCA_039654325.1 Tandanus tandanus | reverse complement strand
TATATATATATATATCAAAGTATGTTAGCAAGGTGTCGAGCTACTCAACAGCATCAATGATAACTGGCATATATTGTTATGGAACTGTACTGGAGATCTGAACACCATTTCTCAAAAAGACACTCAGTTGGTGTTTTGATGATGGTAGTCAAGAGTGCCATTTTACACACTGTGTTAAAATTGCCTAGCCTGGCAAGTCTGGTTTGAGGTCTTTTTTTAGCCTCATGAATCCCATTGATGGAGATGGGGTCACCTTGAGAGACCACACCCATCAAGATAAAAGTGATGCATTCCTCGAAAGGAATGAAAGGAGGCCAAGCATACCAGAAATATTAAATACAAACAAAACATAGCAGAGCCACTGGTTTTTGTATTCAATTGTCAGTCATTCCTTGTCTCTGAGAGCGGTGTAACCAAAAATAGTAAAGAAAACATGGTTGGAATGTAATCTTAGAGGCAACCATCAATCAGCCTTGGACAAGAAATAGGCATGCATAAATAAAAGTCTGACAAAACACTTCGAATGCCTTTTATCTTCAGTATGACCAGTGACCTTCAAATCGCATGACCGCAATAAACAGGAACATGCAACATGATGTTTATGAATATATATACATATTGATATATATGGACCTCATTGCTTCCATATATATCAATATACCCACGACCCGACCCCGCAACAATCGGAAGAAAATGAAGATGATCGTGACAAGAATTTTGTCCAGCCTAGAATGGATATGTTTGACTTTTATTATCTGTAAAAAAAAAGTATAAATAAATTTACAATTTCTTGTTGCTTTCACAAAACAATCTGTATACTTGTAGGATTAATGTAAGGCATATTAAAATCGGTTAATAGGTTGGTGAGATATGGTTTTTTACACATGAATGTCCACATGCGCGACAAGACTAGACAAGTCAATGACTGGAAATAAATATATATATATACACACACACACACACACACACACACACACACACACACACACACACACACACACAATAAAACCAGACAAACGGGCAAAAAGTGTAAGGGTTGAGACAGGTCATTTGTGCCAATCTGTTAAACACAAATGTGTTCAGAAGCCGAGAGTCTCAGCTCGTCACGCTTGGTTGCAGTGGTTCGAAAAAAGAGAGAGTCAGGCAGATGGTTCGGACATGGTAAGTTCAGAAAAAGACATATGGTCCACAACAGCTCGTGTTGAGAAGACGCCTAAAGCAAAAGGCAAGGGAGCAGAGCAGGGTTGTTAAGAACATCTCTAAGGAACAGGGTTAGTGACTCCGCAGCCAATCCTGGACACTGGCAGCTTAAAGAACTATGAAAAGCACAGAATGAAGCTGACAAATTGCGCCCAAAATGGGCCAAGCTCAGGGAATCTCAGACCACTCAGAATCACACTGTGATCAAGATAGGAACGTTGAATCATGATGGGGCCAAACCAGCCGAATGTGTAACCTTCAGAACTACACAGTTAAGTGAAAACTTACTGCTGCCACTTAAATTTACAGCATTTGGTATACAATCCTGTAGACATGCACGCTAGGTGTCGCTGAAATTATATCCTCATGCTAGTACAATTAGGCCACTGACTAAGAGTACCAGTAAGCTAAAATCCTGTCAGGCATATGTTAGTAAAGAGTAACATTAAAGAGGTTAACCTTTGTTGGACAGATATAGGAAGTTCATTAGATCTCCTTGTTTTCCCTTGAAAAAAGATGACAGGTCAAATCAAGTTGTGTTGAGGTTCATAAAGACTTGTGTAAAACATCTTCTGGTAACTGGGGACTGGCTTTGTGGGTAAGGATTCATTTTTAAAATCTGAAATAGAAAGCCACTGGAAGGAATGAGGTGATGTGGGAAAACACTGGGAGACTGAATACAAACCATGCAGCTGTATTCTTGTTTAATTGGAGGGGCCTTGATACCACTCATAAAAAGTGTCATCTATACTAAAGAACTACATCTGCCCTCATTCCAGGCATGCCCAAGACCACCCCCATTCTCAAGACTGACCTCAAATCCACTGCTAAGACTGCTCAAATCCACTTCCAAGACCATCCCAAAATAAAATCCCAAGACTAACCCCATGACTGGCCCCAAAGGCACACCAAAGCCTGCCCCAAATCCACTTCTAAGACCATCTCAAGACCACCCCAAAATACAATCCCAAGACTGGCCCCAAACGCCCACCAAAGCCTGCCCCAAATCCACTTCCAAGACCCATGACCCCAGAACCACATGATTCTGCTACCATACCCAAAACCGGCTCTGTGTTCTCCAAAATCATCCCTGCTTTTACCAAAATGATAGCGTATGGACAATAATGTACAGTATATCGGTATCTCTGATATGGAGAACTGAATGAATAGCTAAAAGAACCGGCGCATCAGTGCATAAGATTTGAATTAAACCACCATATACTACTTACAAATTACACAATCTGTCAAGGAAATTGCCCTCAGCCTGTTTCTGAACGAATCAGCCATTAGACTAAATTTTACAGAGGGAAATGATTTCAGTTGAAAAAAAGTAGATACTGATCAATGAAACATTTCATTCCTCTGTAAAAGGAAAGAAAATCAGTGAGGAAATCAACACTGTGACAACACATTATTGCTAAATCACCTTAATCAAAGGTTCTTCAAAATGTTCTCCAAGGAAAAAACGTCAAATCATACTCGTCATTCTTCAGGCAGTATGAATAAGGGACTTAACAGAAGACATACCCAAGTTACTAACGGGTGTACTTCCAACCATCGCCTTTTAAAAGAAAAGCAAGACAGGTCTTAGTCATATCAAAGTCTGCCACTTCGCTAATAAGCACACAGGAGAATTTACTGCCGTGAATGAAGCTGCACTGTTTACTCTGAATATTCATACCCTGGATAAATTAATTCGTATGGTTTTGTCTTGTGGTGTGGGAATTGTAGGACTTCTCTCTGTCTCAGGCCCTTAATGAAAAGGAGGAAAGGAGGAGGAGTACCTGCCTTTCAATGTGCTGTCTATATGCGAGGAGGGAAAGAAAGAAATAAGGGAAGAAAAGCTTACAGAGAACGAAGTTGAGAAAAATTCAGATGGTGAATGATGATAGCAATCATCAGAATTTATCAGATAGACATTAAAACTTCAAAAATTCTGAGGTCTGTTTGATACAACGACTCGTATCTACACAGCTTTCTCAGATCAATACACCACCGAATTCCTATCTCTAAGCAAAATCCCATCCAATCAGAAATTTACCTTTGGACTAAAAATCAGATCATTTCTACCATTTGGAAGATGACACCAAAAAAAAAAAAAGAATAAGTCATGGTCATATATTCCCCCCCCCCATAGTAGCTTGAGGGTTCAGCAACCATCCCTGGTGGACACAGGTTTCCATGTGAAATCCAGACAGACTGATCTGGAACATTTTAAAAGGAAAATCCATCACTATGCAGCCAGCAGACACACATGTCAACCCAGCCAGCGGCATGAGCTGGAGGCCAAAATAACCACTCTTGCTCATTGGCTGGAGAAAGCACAAGCATGGCTTAGACGAGAGAGCCGAGGAAAACATGAATTTGTCTTCATTAGACGCTTTCTCAAAAAAAGATGGCAGGGGCACCGTGGGGTTACAATCCATCTCATAAAGGTGTGGATTATTATAGAATCGAGTGCATGTGTAAAAAATAAACAATTTCAACCTAAGTTTTGGTACACAAACAAGAAATCTTTTCTCATTTGCACAAAGCATCAAGGGTGGGGGTACTTTTTTGTGTCAGCAGTAACACAGAGTCAGAACTGACACATTGTCAGGACATGTTCTCCAGCCAATTTCATTTATTTCTTGAGCCCACTTCATCTTTCAATAACACATACTGGCTAGGTGTTTTTAGGCACTCTATGTGCGCTTATGTGCCGATGCTGCATAATATCAAACCTGTGACTGATGAAGGCGACATGAGGTTTGCCTCTTTGACAGTTAGGTCACTTAACACCATGGAGAGCCTGTTTAAAAGTCAAATGCATCCTGTCTTTAGACTTGCATTCATTAGCATCGAAGCCAGCAGCTTGTCAGCAAATAAATCAGCTAACTTCGAGTCACTGGTCTAGTCTGTCTTTTAAAAGGAAAACTTTCAGATCGTGATAGTTCTTTGTTCCACTTTTTTCCTTGTTTTTTTTTCTTCCTTAATAGAAATACAGAAAAAAAGCTTGAAAGGGAAAGTTTTTCTTCTTAGGAACAGGCCGTCCTCAGAAAAGGAGCATCACCTCGTACCATAAATGTTCCACTATATTTTTTAACCTCTCCATACAGTACGGATTTAAACTCCCTCAAGTTGCAACTGCAATAAATCATAGCCTACTGAAGCATCTTTGCTGTGTGCCTGAAAGTGCCTGAGTGTATGAGCAAGCGTTTCCAATTGAGCTGTCAGCTGCATTGCAGCATGGGTAAAACTGGGTCCGTCAAAGAGCAGAGGGAGTGTATGTCCGGCACGCCTCAGAGGAGGAAAAGCTCACCACCGCATCTCTCAGACAGAAATCCATTTGCGTCTCGCTTGGTCACCTCGGCCCGTGGAGACGCTGCTGTGTAGCAGAGTGCGTGCTTAGATGGAAAGTGAGATTATAACGCCTGTGATGAAATTCGGATGGAGCACGTTGTGAAGATTTACACCAATATGCCTGCCATGCTTGACCTTATACGGCACGGTGACCTCACTCATACAAGCAATGATACATGGAGAGAACAAACGAGGCATCATCAGTAGGACTGGATTCATTTCTAAGCTGTTCTATACTGTACTGTACCAGCAAGCTAACTGTGTGAACGTGTGACAGACTGCGCTAAGGCCTACCATGAGCAGCGAGATAAAGGGCAGATTAGAATGCCGCAAGCAGACAGCTGAGGAATCAACTTGTGGAAAAAGGCCAGGCTGATTCACACTCGCACAGCTTAGAGAGGGTGGCTGGAGTGCACCTCCGTTTATTTCCGGTTAATGCTTCTTGGCCACAGTGAGAAATCGCACACCTTTTGACATCTCCCAGCAGGCTCAGTTGGCAAAACAGAGCTCTCAGGCAATCTGAAATTGTGTGTGCACGCATATGTATAAAAGTCAATTGAAGATAATGTAGCAGACAATGGGTACAAGGAAGATTTAGCTAAAAGTTTAACCAGGGATGACCAACCCTGTCCCTGGAGATCCACCTTACTGAAGATTTTAGCTCCAACCTAATGGTGCTCACCTGACAGACCGCGATGCGGCTGGCCTTCTTCTGGACCCAGACAGCATATATTGTATCCAGACCTGGTAGACAGCAGCCCACGATCCCTTGAGCAGTTCTCACCACCCGGGCCAAGTCCTTTCTGTCCCTTATAGTGCAGCTGCCATACCACACCGTTGCACTGAAACAGAGTATACTTCCTATTGTAGCGCTATAGAAGTTCTTGAGCAGCTGAGAGGAAAGTCCAGTATGTTTTAACTTCCTGAGGAAGAAAAGCCATCGTTGGGCCTTCTTCGCCAGGTGTAAGATGTTGACAGACCAGGACAGGTCAGATGAAATGTGGACGCCCAGGAACTTACTGTCCTCACGCTCCACCGCCTCCCCATGAATGCAAAGAGTAGCGTGCTCTGTCTTCCTGGTCCTCCTGTAGTCCACTATGTCCTCCTTGGTCTTGCTGGTGTTCAGAATGAGATTGTTGGTTGAACACCAGTTTAACAGGTGCTGGATCTCCTCTCTGTAGTGGGTCTCATCGTTATCCGATATGAGACCCACTACGGTGGTGTCGTCCGCAAACTTCACGAGCGTGTTTGTGGAGTGGATAGCAGAACAGTCGTGTGTGAAAAGGCTGAAGACATCACACAGCCCTGAATGAAGGCACACAGCCCTGTGGTGTTCCAGTGTTCAGGATCAGGGTGGAAGATATAGAGTTCCCTATCCTCACCACCTGGGGTCGGTTGGTGAGAAAGTCTCTGATACAGGAATACAGTGAAGCTGACAGTCCCAGGTTGTAGAGCTTCAGTACCAGCTTGTCCAGGAGAACAGTGTTGAAAGCTAAGTCCACAAATAGCATCCTGACATGTTAGGGTGCTCCAGATTGGTCATGGCTGTGTGGAGTGCTAGCGAGACAGCATCCTCCGTAGAGCTGTTCTTTCTGTAGGCGAACTGAAGGCAGTCCAGACCAGCTGGGATAACATCCTTAATTTGCTTAAGGAGGATCCTCTCAAAGCACCTCATGATTACCGGGGTCAGGGCAACCAGGAAATAATCGTTGAGGCAGGTAGCGGCTGATTTTTTGGGCACAGGCAAGATGGTGGAGGACTTGAGGCAGACAGGGACCTTAGCGAGTTGCAGGGACAGGTTGAAAATGTCCATGAAAACTTCTGCCCGCTGGTCAGCGTATGATTTCAGGGTCTGGCCTGACACCTTATCTGGTCCTGCAGCCCTGTTGACATTGATCTTCCTCAAGGTAGAACACACTTGGGTGCCGCTGCAGGACGAGGGGCTGCTGCTGCTCCTCTGGCGGGGGAAGATGAATAGTCTCCCTACTGCTCCATGAGTTGAAGCGTGCAAAGAAGCTGTTCAGGGTTTCAGGCAGAGTGGGGTCACGGCTGACCTGGTGGTCACAGTGCTTGCAGTCCGTGGCGGTCCTTATACCTCTCCACATGTTGCCCAGGTTGTTGTTGTTGAATTGCTCCTTAATGCGCTGTTTGTATCTGAGTTTTGCCAGCTGGATGCCCTTTTTCAGTTCTTTCCGTGCTGTGTCTCGTGCTTTAAGCAGGGGCCACACTGTGCCGTCCATCCATGGCTTCTGATTGGGAAAAGCCATGATGGTCTTTGTGGGCAGGACAGCGTCAGTGCAGAAATAAACATAGGACAGAAGAGCCAACGTGTATTCCTCTAGATCAGCGCCCTGTTTGAACACTTCCCAGTCTGTGTGCTCGAAGCAGTCTTGTAGTGCTGTGGAAGCCTACTCAGTCCAGATCTGCTTGGTTCTGGTGGTGAGTTTAGTCCTGCAGTTCAGAGGTTTATAAGCCGGGATAAGCTTCACTGTGATGTGATCTGACATGCCCAGGTGAGGAGTTACAATAAACCTGATCTAGTGTGTTTTTCTCTCTGGTCAAAAAGTCAGTGAGTCTGTGGAATTTGGGGAGCACTGATTTCAGTTCTACATGCATGCTAATCAGACAATACAGCTCCTCCAGTGCTGACTTAGCATTAGCTTCTGGTGGTTAGTAAGCCTCGATGATTATAACAGAGCCGAGTTGTCTAACCAATTTGAACTGTCTGCACTTCACTTCCAGATATTCCAGATCAGGGGAGCAGAATGTTCCGACAATGTTGGCAGCCATACACCACGAGTTATGAATGTAGAGCACCAAACCTCCGGTTCAGGTGCAATGCCAGTCAGGTGGCAGGCAAGTGATGGGTAACCATCAGCAGATCACACCCTTGCAAATAGACTGTAGTGGGGAAAACCAGTATGACTATATGAAGCTGATCCCTAAGCAAATCCCCATGCACTGCTCCTGCTGAGATGCCTTAAAGAAGTGGATCTCAAACAAGTAGCTATTGACAGATCTTTATACTGTGTATAGAGTCCAAAGAGCTGTCTTTACATTTACGGCATTCATACAACAACATACAAGCAGCTGAGGGTTAGCAGTCTTGCTCAAGGCCCCAATAGTGGCAAATTGGGGCTTTTTTTTTGTGGTACTGGGGTTTGAACCCCCAACCTTCTGATCAGTAACCCAGTGCCTTAACCGCTGCCTCTTTGGTGGATGAAACACTGTTCACAAATCCAGAAGTGCATCTTTTCTGAGTAAACTGTATCATTTTTGCACGATGTATCAAGAAACACCAATATCTAATTTATGGTCCAGGCCTTTGCATTACCTGAACCTGCACCAGCAGGAACAACATACTGTAATTCTTAGTATATAGGTGCACAAGGATAAATAAGGTTGGATAATTAACTGTTTATGTGCTAGCATGTTTGGGCTACTTACCTAGCCTTTTGGCAGCCTCCAGAGCCTCAGCAGCAGTGTCGGCAACAAAAAAGCGCTGGACGGCAACTCCGCACTCCTGCATCAACTTCTTGCTCTGGTACTCCTGAAGGTTCAGCCATCTTCTGGGGTTCACTCTTACGAACTGTACATGCAAACAGATTCATTCACTTAGCACATGAGGAACTACCAATTTTATATACAATCCTAAAATTTATGGGTAAAACATGTTGCATTGATACTACACATGGGTTGAAATCAAGTAAAACCTGGGCTACATCACTACATTCGCTACAATTTGGCCAAACAGGAAAACACCATAGCTACACAACTACTTATCAATACTGGCTGTTTGTGCTGTGCAACACTCCAACGTGCCTCCACAGAGCAATGCTGCAGACCAATCCCATTATCCTACAGTATAATATGGGCCAGAAATGAGCTGTTGGAATGTGATGGGAAGAAAAGGATTCAACAGAGAGCTCGTAACAGTACGTAGCACGATGAGACAGTGTTTCGAAATGGCTCTCCAGAGCCAAGGCTGTCCTAGCTCTGTGTACTCCTGGGGGAATAATGAGACAGCCAGATGGACTGCGGGTTACTGCACACTCTGAAGTGTGCGCTCAGGAATCGTAGGCTCAGCAGCCGTGATGGCCGTTGACTCCAGCTGTTGGCGCTATTAAAAAGACATCGCAGGGTTTTAGTGGGAAAGAGGCTTGTGTCGAGGTGACTTTTGCTTTTGGTGTTGTCAGGTGGGCTCATTATGCAGCGAAAGTGTGTCTAGAGTTAGCTAAGAAACTGATAAAGACGCAGAAAGAGAACGATGACTGATGAGGGAAGAGGAATGGACTGGGAAGGAAAAGAAAAGAATGAATGTTTTCGCTTGTGCTGAAAAAGAAATTCACTGGGTTAGTCTATCTTTGCCCAGCAGAAGGATCCGACAGCTTTAAACTTGTTCAGTTCAGCAACCTGATGGGAAACAATCACCATGATGTAAATTAGCTATGCTGGTGTGTATTAGACTAAACAGAAACCAAATAAAATATCAATTTACTTTCTAATTGGTGGGTTTAATTAGAAACTTTCCTCCAAGGCAACATGTATTGTACTTTGAACTTTTTTATTATTAAAATAATAGTTTTGCGTTTGACAGTTAATAATTAAATTTAAAAAAATACTGTAGTAAAAGATCTTTTATTTAAAAAAAAAACAACAAAAAAAAAAAACATATATTTTATCAATAATATGCTTCACAGATTTGACTTAATTTCTGACACAGGCCTGTACCACATTTGTGCCAGATGTAACAGTGTTCACTGATAACCTGGACTGGATCTAAAGCAAATTTTATCCAGACCTCAAACATGGATCAGTTAAGTTGTGCAAAAAGTACTAAGTTTGCTTTGATGTAGACAGCTTCACTTGTCTTAAAGGGAGCACATACAGTATTAGATACATTATTTCAACCTCTGTGGTTTGTAGCTGTGATGTGATACAGCTAGCTGGTGGGTGGGAATTGGCTTATGACTGAATTGGAGGGCAAAAACAAGAGGTTTCACTGGAGGCCATTTTAAGCAGAATACAATCTGACACCGGGCAGTAGCTAATGCTTTCAGCCTTATGGGAAGACAAGGCCGCAGCATGTAGGGATAAAGATGGGATATTGCTTTATCATTTATGAGAGTGAGAGTGTTGATCGGGCTCGCACACATACACACAGGCACACACACGCACACTCCCTGCTTCAATGACTAACCAAAGGGACGGCCTTCAGACCCATTTAACCTCGTCCAGACAAACAAGGCCTCAGGCTATCTTTACACCTCAGACACGAACAGACTACAGACCGAAACAGAACAGAGGACCAGATGAGACACATTGAGACTAAAGGACAAAATCTGACCATGTACTGAATGCTAAAAGCACACACAAAAATGCTTCTCCATGCCCAAGAAGTCTAAAGACTGCATGTATAAATCCAATACTCCCAAACAGTCTCTATTGTTTTAGAACGCTCCAGAGAAAAAGCGCAAATGCCAAACGGACAGGAGAGAATACTTGCTCTGTAAGCTTTGCTATGGTTTATGGATGTGATTTTAAGGGTCTTTCATGCTAGCTATAAAAAGAAGGTTCCACTGAAGGAGGTTCAACTCGAGTTGAACTCAAGTGCTTAAAGTGGAAGTTAAAATAAAGCAAACTCATTAAGAATGGACTATTGAGCACAAGGTTCAAGTAAAAAGGAAGAAGGAGGACAAAAGAATACTACAGACCTTCTCAATAAATAAATAAATTATATGATTGACAGAGGACTATTTTTTTATTATTATTATTATTATTCATTCATTCATTCATTTTCTGAACCGCTTAATCCTAATTAGGTGTCAGCAGTGACAACTACGTGATAGTGGGGCTTAAACCCCCAACCTTCGGATCAGTAAGCCAGCACCCTACCACCGGGCCACCACTGCCCCTATTATTGTAATTATTATTATTATTTATTTTTAATGACAAGCAAATGTCATTCTTAAGGAAAGAAAACATTTTAATACTTTTTAAGTGATAAAAAAAATAGTAAAAGGTGAGCTTTTAATACACTCTAGGGAAAATATTTCTGCCTAAAAGTGTGTAAAAAAGAAGTGATTTTAAATAATTTATGTGTTAAAGAGCGAAAACTCTCACAGAAAGAATTTTCATGGCAGTAAATTATGAGCTCAAGTTCTACACACACAAAATCTTCCTTTATAAATTTAGAGACATCCCACTTTGAAGACAATGTGAAGATTCACCTTCTTGTCATCCATCTCCAATGAAGACCACAACGCGGGGGATAGGTGTGGAGGAGGGATTGCAGCAGGTGGCTGTGTGCAACAGCCGGCACAATCATCTGCGCTTCTTGTGTACTTTACCTTAAGGATGGTACAGCTCTAAAACAAAAAACAGCTTCATCCTCGATGATCATTAGCACAGTGGCTGTGTGCTAAAGCATCATAAACACATATAAACCCAGCTGCTCCACTCACGCTCGCACTGGACAAGTACCTGATACCCCAGTTATAAGAATCAGAATATTTTATTGATCCTGGAGGAAATTGTGTGCACAGTTGCTCGACACCAAGTAAAGAAAAAGATAAAGATAAAAGTCTCAATAAGAAAAATTACAAATAAATAT
>JBCNYH010000023.1:16855004-16871197 GCA_039654325.1 Tandanus tandanus | reverse complement strand
GCTCTCCACCAATCTCCTGCCTCTGTTTCAGCTCTCCACCAATCTCCTGCCTCTGTTTCAGCTCTCCACCAATCTCCTGCCTCTGTTTCAGCTCTCCACCAATCTCCCGGCTTCGTTTCACCTCTCCACCAACCCGTCTTTATTTCTCCTCTCCACCAATCTCTTGCCTCCATTTCAGCTCACCAAGATCTTCGCTATTTTATTCAACACCAACTTCCTGGTCTTATCTTTTCTTCTTTACCTACTTTCTCCTCTTCATCAATCTCTTCATCTTCTCTGCCACACAGTAAGGTGTACAAATACAGGACTAGCAACCCAGACCATGCTGGGGGAAATAACTGAAAAAATATATAGTTGTTATTGTTATTATTATTATTATTATTATTATTATTATACTTACTACTATAACAGGCCCTGGTTTATCTTGTGGTCCAGACAGGCCTGCATTTATCAGACATCAACCAGCTCCAATCCAGCTGTGACACAGAGTTGCTCTTCTTATTGTTATTGACAAACCATGGCAAATTGAATTGCCGCGCAGAATGAACTGTCATAGCAGAGGGCTGAATTGCTACGATACCCGCCTGTCAATCACAGCTGCTTAGCTCCATGACAGAGGACAGGAAGCTTCCAGATTGTCACACTTATCTCTCAAAACACAGCACACCTCAGCAAGACAAGTGAAAAGAAATTCCAGCCTGAGAAATTTGGGTTGAAAGTTCAACAAGCTTGGCGGTGATACAAGAGAATGAGAGATATCATGCTTTTTCATGAGCGAGCTTTTACAGAATTTGACTGGGCATTTAGACACGGTGAAAAGTTTACTAAAAAAAAACCTACCAACTATTCAGATTCATCCTAAATCATGTCCTGAATTCACTCCAAGACCTTTCTATCAGAAATGAATACAAATCTTTCAATGATACTTAATAATGATGTCACAATACTCTTTGCTCATCTATCACAAGAATCAGGACACTTGTTTTATTTTTTTAAGAAGGTTTTATATTAATTACAGATTTTGAATGGAAGCAGCTTATTTTATGTTAACATTAAAAATGCCCTTTGAATTTATTTTTGTAGACTTTATTTTTAATGCAACAGTAATATTTTTGCTTTTTCGTGATCTGATATTTTGGTCACATTGCCACACCCCTAGTGAATGCAGGCTTAGATCTGCAATAATTTTTTAACCAAAAACCTCAATGCATTGAATCTTAAAAACTTTTGACTGACTCTAAAGACCGCTGGTTCAGTGGCATATTAAAAACCACATTATTACCATGAACATTTCATTCATCCTTCCCATCACTCCATGTCATTAAAACTGGCCCTTGTTCCCGCTTGCACAAAATCTTTTCTGTTCAGGGCTGAATTTTAATTTTAAAAGCTGGTCTTTTACTCACGTCATGAAATAATCTGTGGCACCATAAAAGCCTTAAGCACAGTCCTCATCTTACACACTCTTAAACAAGCCCTTCGGGATAAAGGAACTTGGCGTGAGGTGGATACGCTTGATTAGACCAATGAGAAGCAAAGTATACCCGTGTTAAAAAATAGTGCGTGTGTGTGTGTGTGTGTGGGCTGGATTTTGCATTATATCAGATGCGCGGTTTACATCCCAGCCTACTCCAAGCAGAGTGTGAGAGGCAACTAAAAGAATCTTCATAAATTTTCTTAGAGAAGCTCCTTTTGTAAGAAGAACCAAGGATCCACACAAGGATGGACAAGGTATTAAATAATTATATCTTTAAAATCAAGGTACCTGGAAACCAAATATAAAGTAGACATATACGGCCTGTCAGGAGGCCAGATTAAAAAAAAAAAAATCTGAACTTATCAGAACTTTTTAAAAACCTAAATGCGACACTTTTTTTTTTTTTTGTCTTTTGTTTTTTGTTTTTAGAGAAATGAGATGACTGTCAAAGCCCAAAAGCTTAAATAAAAAGAACCTTTTAGAAGTACGTCAACTACACAATACACCCCAGATGAGCTGTCTTTCACATATACATTACTTAACATCTGAACAACTGCCTACAGAACAGCAGCCTTGCAGTTCCAAAAATCTTTAGAAGATAAAACTATTTCAAACCGAACTAAATCAATCTCTCAATCACAGCATCTAACACGGAATCACATTCTGTGCTGTTTTTACGTTGTCTGAGGTGTTTCATGAGGTTTTGAGTTTGGTTTTTCGGGGGGGGGGTAGCCGGGCACTGATTATGTATACCAACGCTTAATAAAGTCTTTTATAAATATTTTTCATGTCTAAAGGCTGACTCACACGTAAGCAATCTTGTCTGAAAGTACAGGCAGATTTTATTTCGAATGGAACTGAATAAATTCGAACTGGAATTTGCATATTTTCGGAAATAAACTTTTTCAATTAGAATTAACAGATATTATTATTAGATATTCGAAGATATTTGAAGGTATTCGAAGAGACTAATTTACAACCCAACGGCGGTATTTTTTCGGCAGAAACCAACCAACAACACGTCGCACTCTTTCGCAGCTATATCACTTATGTGTTAGTCAGCCTTAAGTTTTAAGAAACAAAATAATACCAAGAATTAAGATCAATATGTGACATATTTTTGAAGTGATGATTTAAAGTTTGGGTATTTTTGCAAAAATGTTACACTCCTGACAATACTGCAACATCCGCGGTGCCATTACGCTCTTTTACCTCATCGCCTTACAGACATGAAACTTTAGATGGAGTTTAACAAGATCTAAACATGTGCAGTGTCAAACCCTTGAAATAAACGCTAAAATCAGATTTACAGAGTGGATTCTTATTTTAGTTATGAAGGAAGTCAGGACTGCCGCTGTTCTTTAACTTTAAAGGACCGATACGTCAGAGCTTCGAACGCTCTCTCAGAAACACAGAGACTCTGATTGCATCAGCATAAACGCGCCTGATTATTGAACAAACCTTTGGTCAACAGGATAATCTGCATCTTCAAGTAATGATAAGTGATGAAAAAAGACTGCGCGAGCTTTAATGCCTCGGTCCTATCAACAAAAAAAATCCAGCCGACAGTGAAAGATGAAATGATAAAAAAAATAATAATCACAAAAATGTTTAAACGCACGTTTGTACAGAGCATTGTTCATCCTCGTACTTTTCATCATCGTGCAGTCATGACAAGTTTTAAAGTTTTTAGCAGATTACAGTTTAACAAAGCCATTTCAGAGCATGAGTCAACATTTTAGTCTCATACAAAGTACATTTATAAAACACATATGTATTATAAACAAGCTCCCGTGCAGGCCAAAGAGCCATGTGAGTGGAGCACCATTTTGGATGGTTTGGATTTTGTCCCATGTCCGTCCTGTGTCCGTGCGTTAATGTACAGAACTAACCCCTCAATTACCTTTTGGATAGTTGCCCTGTGTCCATGTGTCGGATTCTGATTGGCTGTTATTTATCAGTGAGTTGCATGAAGACAGTTGTCAAGGATGCTGAAACCCATCTATGATACTAAATAAACACAGTGGTGGCGTAGAGGTTAGCACGTCCGCCTTACAGAAAGAAGGTCCAGGATTCAAGTCCCGGGCTCATGTGTTTTGCATGTTCTCCATGTGCTTGCGTGGGTTTTCTCTGGGTATTTCCTCCCACAGTCCAAAGACATGCACATTAAGCTAATTGGATGTTCTAAATTGCCTCTGGTGTGGATGTGAGTGTGAATGATTGTGTGTGAGTTCCAACCTTGTGGTTGAAAAATGGTTGGGGGAAAATGGAAAATGATTTAGGAAAATAAGTGAGAAAGTGAGAGTGAAAGAAATTCCAACTAAACCCCAAAGTCTTTTATTTCACTCGTCGTTTTGTTCCCAACTCAATTCCAGCACAACAAAAGTTCACAGAGTCAATATCATTAGCAAGTCTAGACAAAATGTTCAAAACAGACAGATTAGAAGGCACAGTAACTGAAAGAAAGACTTTTCACATAAAGATACAACTCTACAAAAGGTACAGAGTAAATCTCAGCATCACGGAACAAATGAATATCACAAATAATCATTTTTTGATCTGGAGCTTTTCCTCTAAGATCAATTAATATTAGAAAACATCAAGCACAGTGTGCTATGTGAATGTCAGGAGGGAGGATTGGGAGGATAATACTGTGCTTTAAATAAAAGTTACTGGAGGGTAAAAAGGCAGTAGAATAATGTATTGCCAGGGTGGACAAGACAACAACGAAAATAACACGAAGTGCATCATGAAACAGAGGTGCAATTTTTCCTTTAAAAAAAATCACTGCGGCATTATTCATAAAACATCGTGTGATTTTTAAAGTAAAAAAATGGATTTTATTTACAATAACATTTAAAAAAAAATCATTTCAAACTGATAATGGGGGGGAAATTAAACTATAAAAAACTGACATTGAATGACACCTTTTGACCAATCAGAGTCACGAATTCATGTTTTTATTATAAATTTTTACTGTGACAGATTTGTTATTATTACTAGTGTTGTTGTGGTTGTTATTATTATTATTGTGTATTTATTATTGCTATTGTTGTTCAATTATTTAATTATCCACAGAAAATCTCA
The DNA here is from genome assembly GCA_039654325.1 of Tandanus tandanus. NCBI lineage: Eukaryota > Metazoa > Chordata > Actinopteri > Siluriformes > Plotosidae > Tandanus > Tandanus tandanus. Next base: position 16,866,633 of record JBCNYH010000023.1, on the reverse strand, counting down.
TTATTTATTTTATTGTTTAATTATGTATGTATTCATTATTTATTTATTTATTTAGCCACAGAAATCTTCTCCTCATTTATTATTATTCTTTATTTGTTATTATTTTTATAATTTATTAGTTATTATTATCATTATTATTATTAATCAGTGTATCACTGTATATGCAAATGAGACCATACAGGAGTTTAAACTCAGAATCAGCCTCTAAACCAGACAAACAAACAAATTCGTTTGAAGGATGACTTACTTAATCCTTGTTTGAAAAAAACTAATAAGAATACAATACAATCGTGAGCGAAAGCTTTGGCACACCCTTTCGGTACACCTTTCCCTATACACGTTCATTTTGGGACTTCCACATTAGTGAGTCAGAAAATAAAGATTTTATGTTTCCCAGATCTGAAAGGGAGGCTGTTGGAGCATTAAAAAAACAAGTGCAGCAGATTGAATCTCCATATGAAGTGTGAAACACAGGCCACGGCTTACTTCCTTTTAAATCAACACACAGTGTACCCGAGCCTAGTGTTTAAGAGGCATCATTCACATCAAATGTTGACCTTTTCATTTCTTTCTACGAGTCCAAGACAGAATACTGTATATATTTATTTTGTAACGTTGTTAGGGGTTTTTTTTACAAAAAAATTTAAATTAAAAGACACATTACGAGTTGTTTACAACTTGTTTTTACAGCAGATTTGTTTAAACTAATCCTCCAGTTAAATACCTGTGAGGTGACTAAAAGTCGAACCTTTGATCTGGGGTTTTATGCATTTATTAATGCCTTCGGATACCTCAATTATATGAACACAAAATATGGTTGTGAGACTGAGTTATGAGATATAAATAAGAATATATACATATTGAGGTCTGAATCCCAGCAAGAAAACAGAGTAAGGACAGAAACTTCATTAAAACTACACTGCACATGAAGAATAAAAGTGTGTCTCCTTGAGTGTGCATGTTTAGTTAAATTATTATTAATAACTAACTTCTGTACTCGATCATGCAGCTGGATAGAAATAAGAAACACCTGGGAGGTGAAAGAGAAGAGCAGTGACGTAACAATGAAGGCAAAGTCCAAGCTGACTTTAACAACCAATGTCACTGTCTGCATTAGCATGAAATGTCAAGTGGATAAAAAAAAAAAAAAAACAAGCAGAATATACAGTGCATGCGAATGTTACTATTAGCAAGTTTAAAATTAACATAAGTTAATTTCTATGTAATCTCTGATAACACAGGTCCACGTTATGTTTTTTCACCACTCGTTTTCGACAAATCCTGCCTCCTACACGAGGATTGGATGTTAATATCACATCTACTGCGCAATGATTGGTCCATTCGAAAGACGGCGAATCCTAGCACAGAAAACGGAACATGACCAGCTAATCCTTGTTCAGGAGGCGGGATCACATCAATACAGGTAGGAAATGAATAGCTGTCAGTATATGACGGATAAACTGTAACTCGTTATCAGATATTTTAAGGATTAATACAAAACGTTAGTTTTAATCGATAATATTGTCGTTAAATGTTACCTTGTTTCTACTGAGAAATAACAGCCCCGTTGCAGTTCCGTGAAGTGCTCTAGAAACAGCCCGGGATGCCATGGATGCCATGGATGCCGCCATGTTGAACCGGAAGTGAGGTGGAGATAAGTGCCGACTGAGCGCGTGTCCGCGAGGCACTTCGAGGAGAGTTGTGAGGGAGTGTGTGCACGCGCACGTGTAAAGTTGCCGTTAAAGACCTTGGAGTCCTGACTTGTGCGCGTGACCGATAAATAACCGTCAGCAAACACACAGAGGAACAAGAGGTGTTTACTTGTTAGGGCCAGTTTTGGTTATTTTTAAAGTAGATTGATTACACATGGGTAAATTATATATCATTTTTTATAATTTTTTTGCCTTGTTAGGTCAAGGTCACTTACCCATGGTTAACTTTCAAACTAATGATTGAGACGGCAAAGATTTCCATGATCCATACAATCCACTTCACTGAAAGCACTTTACAAGTGGCACTTAACAGGCGACATGAAGGGCAGCGGTGGCCCGGTGGCAGGGTGCTGGATTACTGATCCCGAGGTCAGGGATTAACCCCCCAGTGCAGCTAGCCGGGTTATCAAACGCCGGCCATGACTCTCCCTGTCTGTGGTGAGAGGAGTGTAAAAGAACCACTGCGGACTTTCGTAAAGAGTGGGCTGCAGTGACGTCCAGGGTGTACCCTGCCCTCGCCCAGAGTCGGCTGAGATGGGCGCCAGCCTCCCCGCGACCCTAAGTAGGATTAGGCGCTTCAGAAAATGAATGAACATAATAAATTATAACAAAATACAGTGAATATATTTCCAAAAATAACCCGATTTATTCGCAAGGGGGATAATCCAAAAAAGTTATGCTTTAAAAAAATAATGAAAAATAAATATATAACACTAGCTATATAATATTAATAATGATGATGATGATGATGATGATGATGATGATAATTATACGTATTCATATAATAATTTAATAATCATATATTGTTATTCATAATAATAATATATACAGGGTTTCAAATTGTTTTCCTCTGGGATGCATTCATTCCATATCAGATCGGAGCATAATTACCTGAAAGAGGTTTTTAATAATTAAACCTGGGGATTTATTATCGATTTTGGACATGTGTAAAAGACTAGATCAGATTTTGAACTCATGCTGATAAGGGAAAATCCTGTATTATATCAGCGGAGAGATTATGTGGGAAATCCGAGTTGAACTAGTGATTCCGGGAAAGGTAAAAAAAACTCACAGTTCATAGTTCAATGAAAGTTCCTTGAGTAAACTGAATAGATTACTGCATATATTATATTTCCCAACCATATTCTCCTTTTTTCTCCCCTCTGCACGTTGTTCTCTCTAGCCCTGGGTTTACACTGGGGCACGATGTCCATGATCTCTACGATTAAAAAAAAAGCGCAGAACTCCATGATTTATAAGCACAATTGGGGTATAAAAAGGAGGCAGCTCTCATCTAAGGAAGGTTTCCAAGTCCATCAAGATCCTCTACGATGGTGCATTAAGGTCTATAAGGTCTGTTAGCTGCTCTGCGCTCTTCCGCCATTCCTGCATTCTATCACGATTAGTGTCAAAATCCTAATACATCATAATAATAATCAGGATGACCAAGTATTCAAATATATTTTTATAATATAACACGTGTGCAAGATGGCGGGAGGCACATTGCGTGTAGGAAATATGCAGATTTTTTTCTTTTGAACACGACAGTGAGATGGAAATCTAGCAAGCCGCCGGCTTCATTTGAAAGCCCTGTATATAATATATGTCAAATAAATAAATGAAATAATAGGAAAGTAGAAAAGAGTGGGTATGTAGATCTAAAAATAATGATAGCCTGGATCTTAGTACAACAATTAAACAGTGAAAGGAAAGGGCAGGAAATCGGAAAACCCATTTCCTAATTATGGCACTAATAATAATGCACCATAAATTACGCAGGATGGTAATATAGATATAATCTAGATGTAATCTAGCTTGTAGATCTTGGTAACTTCTAGTACTGAGGTTTAACTTGTTAAGAGAAAACTGCTAAGAATAAAAACTAAGCATACAACACCAATTGACTTGACAATGCTGTGGAAAATGGTGCTGAAGTTCTGACATGTATTTCTCCCTCCACTCGTCTGCCGAGCTGAAGGGAGGATTGCGAATAAGTTATTGCGAAGATAATGGGACATGAAGGAAATTTTAACCTTTCGACGCCTTACCAGTAGATTTAGTCGAAAACCAAGTTTAAAATATGTTAAAAGACACCCCCGAGTTTTGTTCAACCCAAGCAAGCATCCACTTCTGAAGTCAAAAACCTAAACCGTGAATAGCCGTGAGAGTGCACATGTGCATAAGAAATCTTCCCGACAGAACAGTTGGAGCTCGGGATTTTTTTTTTAACAATAAGATTATCACAGACAGTGAGAGACATGGCTGGCCTTTGATAACCCAGTTAACTGCACTGGGGGGACAGCAGTGACAACTAGGTGACAGTGAGGCTTCAACCCCCAACCTTCAGATCAGTAAGCCAGCACCCTACCACCGGGCCCCCACTGCCCAGTGTTGGAAATAAGAACTGAAAAGCTGGTTATCCAATTCTTCTCTACCCTTTTGCAGCCAGTTATATGAAGAATCTTTCTGTGAAGTTTTGTATCTGGGTAACCTATACTCCTAGAGATATGGCTCCTTGAAATTTGATGAAAATATGTATTAAGATTTTGTTGAGGTGCATGGTGCATGCTATTAAATTTGAACCAAATTTCTATAGAAATAGAAACTAGACTAACCTGTTGATGACCTTGTTTACTTATATTTTATAGGCCTCGAAAAGGGTTCATAATGAAACTAATAACGATAATAATTTAGGAAGCTAGAGCTTAGGAATGGTTCAACTCACTCTGTGTATGAACAGAAATGACTCTCTGTATGTTGTTTTAAGTATATGTGAAGTTTCATGATTCTGTAAAGAATAGTTTAGGATTTATAGAGCATTGAAAATGCCATTTTAGCTCATGGCGACCAAAATCAAAGTTTTTAAAAATGCAAACGGCTGTTTAAGTGTTCAATCTTGCCGAATTCTTCAGGTTAAGCTTTTCTCATGATGTAGATTCAAATCTAAAGGAATTTTCTGAGACTAGATGGTGGATACCATCTGCTAACTTGACATTGAACGGCCAAGCAGTTTTGATGGTCAAACTCCAAATGACTCTTTGCTCCCCATAGAAGTGCACTCTGTAAAACATCAATGGCTGTTATACCCTATCTAGTGCACTACTCTATTACAGAGGTGGGAATTTGTAATTTAGCCCTTGTAATTTATTATTATTGCTAGTGACATAAAAGTAACTTAAGCTTATTTGGTTCTTCATCAGGGCTGAAACAAAAACAGAAGCCAGACACTGCTTTTGCTAAAGTAACCCAATCTTATGGTCAATTGATGATCACAGGTTACTTTCAATTTATTTACATTTTAAAACTCAAAATGTCGGTCGTTGATTGTCCAGTGCACAATCATTTTATGAAGATGTGGTTGTCTGGATTGGGAATTGGTTATCTCACCCGCTTATTTCGAACACTGCAAAAGACACCAGTGTCAAACAAGTGCTAAACTAAGTAGCTTTATACCCTTTGTGTGGGAAGCCAGAGCAGAATTCATTACAGTGAGACTGGCTTTGAAATGAACCCAAACAAGCAGCCATTCACAGGCAGTCCAGAATACACTGAAGCCAATAAAGCACTAAATTCATTTTCAAAGAATTAAGAAAGTCTGGGGAAATTCAGCCAACATTCCATAAGAATCCTTTGAACCACGAAGTCAAGGAAAGCTTATATAAAACTGTTGAACTGGTGATAAAATCTTAAGACCCATACTAACCACAACAGCCTGGATTTTTATCAAATTGTACATGGACTGTGGAAGTTATGAAAAACAGCGGAAAGTTAAACACAGACTGTTTCATACTGTACAAAAATAAAAAATAAAAACACCCAAAAACCATAGAGGGCTGGTCAGTGAAGATGCTTCCTCAAATGGCAGAATGTTCAAGTACAAAGTATTACCTCGATGCCCTTCGGTTGTGAAGACATATTCAGGTTGTGAAATAGCTATTTAATTAACTTATATATCTGCACTATTTTAAAGTTGTTTGTTAGCTCTGGACCTGCATTCGATTTGCAGCTACGCACTGTTAAATCTAATTAACATGCATGTAATATATAGACATAGGCACTGCCTAAAAGTGGAGCTTCCCATACATTCTCTTGATAGGAGTCTGAGCCGGGATTTGTTTTTCACTGCCTTTTTGATTTCCGCTTTCATTTGTGATTTTGAGTTAGAACGTTTGTATTTTTTTCAGTACAAGTCTGAGTGGTGGTGTATGAGCCTCTTTTTTGAGTTTCAGTTTCATTATTAATAATGTACTTTTTTATTGGTGCCCGTCACCAGGCAAGTCAGTGATACATAAAAGCCAATCAACATCAACTCAGCAATATGGCTTTCTTTTTGGGTTTCCTGTGGGGGGACACACACAGACACAGGACAACTATCCAAGCCATGTTTCATGACAGTGGTACTCTGCTCGGAAGCGCCACCTAAATAAATTAAAATAAAATAAAATAAAATAAAATAAAATAAATTTAATTTAATTTAATTTAATTTAATTTAATTTAATTTAATTTAATTTAATAATCTGCTTTTTTGCTCAGGTTCCCATGTAGTAGATGTATATACTAAAACAGTTACTCGCTTCAGGATTGGTGGATGTCACTTCATTCTATGGGTTCGGCGACATCCACCTCACCTTCAGTGAATAATTGTTAATCATGATTTCATTCAAATCCAACTCCATCATTTAAACATGGAAGGGTAATTATACCAGAGTCTATATGCTGTTTAGAAGCAGTGCTTGTTGCTTACCATAAAACCAAAAAGTAAAAACAACCACAGGGTTCTAACAAAGTGATCACAACCTCTTGTTATAATATGAAATATAATTCATTGATTCTTTTTTTAATGATTATTTCTTGACCTTTTTTTTTTTTTTTTAGCTTATTTATGCTGAGTTAATCGTCTGAGTCAGAGGCAGGGTCAGAATAAAAAAGGGACAGTGGAGAGAGTACTGTTGCTTTGGTGAGAGATGAAAGGTATCTGGCAGTTTCAAATAAAATGTGGTACAGATATTTTTTAGAATTTTACAAAAATACAGAAACAAACTGTACACAAAATATTTGTAGGTGAAACATCCTCAGCTTTGCTTACGTATAAAATTGCAAATCCACAATGCACCCTCAAATCAACATTTATTTTGAGAGCATATGCTACATACTGTACACTGTGTGTGTGTGTGTGTGTGTGTGTGTGTGTGTGTGTGTGTGTGTGTGTGTGTGTGTGTTGTTGTTTTTTTTTTGTTGTTTTTTTGTTTTGATTGAACATATATAAGAAATGAATTTACCAGATATTACAACTGCATGTAAACGTAAAGAGATCCTTAATTTTATATAAACAGTGAGGGGTTATTATTAAAGCTGATCCTGAATTACTTATGAATCAATTGTTTTACTTTGTTAAATAAAAATATGTAATAACCTGCTAAAATTTGCTAGAATGCAGGAAACTGCATCTACTGCATTAAAAATGGTGTAATTCTTCATAACATACTACAGCTTATTCAGTAATTGTTTATTATCCCAGATAACCAACCAGTCAGATCACACCATTTCTGTGTAGTATATACTAAAAGTGGATGGATGGATGGATGTCCAAAGCTTTAATGTGTTTTCCTACCTTCACAACACTCTTATTCATGAAGCCACACACACACACACACACACACACACACACACACACACACACACACACACACACACACACACACTCAGTGTGAGATTACACACAGATATATGAAATTTCCATCAGAGAAAGAAAGCAATATTATCCAATGAGATGTCTTTATTCCTTTTTTATACATTTATTTTTTTATTTTGGGAATCAGAGGCAGCCTCAGATGATCAGCCATTATTTCAGCTTTTGAAGAATAGTAGCATTTTTGTGTAGAAATTATTCAAAACATATTCCACCGAGAGGCAAAGGCGAGCTTATTCATGATATAACCCATAACCATATCTTTCCATATATTGCCTGGAGCCACCTTTATTTTGTTATACTGCTGAATGTATATACATAAAGAACTGCTTCAGTGAATGTAGTATAAACGTACGGCTGTCTGGCAAAATCATAAAAAGGAACATTAAAGGGAACTGGATATACTTTCGCCACCCAGAAGTTGATTAGTTTTCTTTAACGGCACATCCTTAATTCGGTTTATTTCTACAGCAATGTGCCAATTATTATAATTTGATGGTACCAAATAACAGGTATTGATGTTAAATGATGAAGATTGTCTACAGTTCCTCTGAGGGAGCTGTTACAGTACAGAGAAATGATTCTATTCTTTTAATCCAAGTTAAAATCTAAATATAAGTATGCTAAACACTTAAATGGTACAGATCATGGAACTCTGAAAACAATATTTAGTGAAAACACTAATAATCTCTCTCTCTCTCTCTCTCGCTCTCTCTCTCTTTCTCTCTCTCTCTCACTCTGTCTCCAGTTTTAGCTTTGCCAAGGCACTTAAATATTTCAGTCTATTATTCAGTCAAGAGCGGTCATAAGGATCATTTAAGACAGTTCTAGCGATAATAAGAGCCATGCTAATATGACCTCTTATAATAAAAAATTATGCAAATGGACAGATTTGATGGATTTGCTTCATCCTTATTCAGTCTTTTATGTTTGTTCCTACTGAATTTTTACGCACCGCTTCCAGGAACTTTTTAATAGGTCAAGATCCATATTTAAGAGGAACAGATACATATAGAGCATGTTCTTACGCCAGCTGTAGTGTGACTTGTGTAAGCACGATTTCACGGCGTGAGAATGAACCCCAGGCTGCTGGTTTTATTCTGTTGACTAAGCTTGAGCTCTCAGCTGTGTGCCATCCAGCCTTTTCTTAGTGTATATTAGATATAAAGAGTCTCAGTTGAACGAGGATGATATTGTACTTTATTTGCATAAGTACGCCATCCATAAACATGAAAACATTTTCAAAACATTTTTCTTCGCTAAGAAGTACTCTGAAACACTGGATTAGATTTGGATCTTTTCGTTGTAGTTTTTAATCCATGCCATGCATATTTGAATGTTTATGCAAACTCAAGTTCTTGCAAAGGATTTTCTTTTATTGTAAGGGGGTGCTGGGAAAGATGATAGGACAGTCCAGTGGTTGCTTAAACCTATAATAGAGCTTAAATTTTAATATTTAATATCAGTTTATTGTAATTTGATGGAACAGAAAACTGAACGTGTAAATAAATCCACCTGGCTCACCGAGAGTCCAGTGTTAGTCATTCGGATGTGTTAAGGATGGGTGCCCACCTTGAGCCAACATAAGATTTTCTGATCAGTGAGCATTATCAGGTTTGTTATGTGTTAGTGTACCCTTGCCAACATTGGGCCTAAAGGCCCCACAGTTGTTTGGGTAACTGATGGCAGGGTTGGTATAACCTTGACACCTTGCACCCAAAATTGTTAAGGGCCACCTTTCATAATAATCCTAAGACAGTTGGCCAAATCTTGGCTGAATATTAATCCAACATTGCTAAGTTGGGGTTTCAAGGAATACTGCCAACAATGACTGCCAGCAATTAGCACAGAATTAAACAAAGTTTGTCAGGGGTGTTATGAAATGTATGCTCTTGCCAGTGTTGGACCAACATTATGGCAACAGGGTCAGTGTTGTTATGTAGTGTTGTGTAAGTCACGGGCCAAAGGTGTCAAAGTTGTTATGAGAAGTACACTGAGCCAATATTGTAAAGGATATGCTTTAAATAACAACCCTGAAACTGTTATCCCAATCCTGGTTTAACACTACTGGGGTTTTAAAGAATATTGCCTTACCCAAGCATTAGCCAACATTTGACCAACAGTGTCAACGTAGTATGAAAATTAAGCCATGCCAGTGTTGGACCAACATGCAATTGTTAGGGCAGTGGTGTCAGTATTGATATGTAACTAAGATTGTGGCAAGATTGGTGTGTCAGTATTATGTAATGTTTAGCCAAAGACCCAACATTTAGAAGGGTGAGCCATTCAGAACTGTCATGACCCAGTGGGCCCAATTTTGACAGTTCTGGGGATTTAAAATAATACTGCCTTATCAAAGCATTTGCCAGCGTTTATCCTATAGTGTCAGTGTTGTTTTGAAAAACCTTAAAACCTTTGCCTACCTTTTCCTACAACCCTAAAAAGGTTTTAGGGTTGTAGGAAAAGTACACTGATCCAAAATTACTAAGGGTGAGCTTTCATAACAGCCCTGATACAGTTGGCCCAGTCTGAGGCATGCCAGTGTTGGACCAACATTAGGCATTCTTGTCAATATTGTTATGTAATTTTGGGCCAGTGTTGGGACAAAGGTTTTAGGGTTGTAGTAAAAATACATTGACCCAACAATGTTAAGGATGAGCTTTTTATAACAGCCCCGACACAATTGGCTCAGTTTTGGCCCAGTGTTGATTTACCAGGATCGGGGTGTCAGTGAATAATTCCTTAGCTCTGAATTAGCCAACATTAGGGCAACAGTGTCGGTATTGTTATATAACATTGGGCCAAGATTGGTGTGTCAGTATTGTTATGATTTTTCAGTCTTTTTTACAGTCTGTTTCTCCAAACACTTCACCTCTTCAGGCAAAGTCTCCCCCCCCCCCTTTTTTTTTTTTCTCTTTCTCACTCTCTCTCTCTCTCTCTCTCTCTCTCTCTCTCTCTCTCTCTGTCTCTGATTGATTCACAAGTCTCATCCGTTCCTCCTCACTGTAACCCACAAACCGCTCTCCAGCAGCTCATTGCCGATGGCTCTATTCAATTTCCCTGCACCTCCGTTACTGCTGGCTGAAAGAAGAAGAAGAATGAGGAAAGAATCTCATGCTCCATCTTCAAGTGGTATTCTGTAGCTTATAATGCTACATCGATTTTTCATTTTCACCGCACATTTCATTGCACTCGAGCACCAAGCACCGTACAGGGCCACATGAATAATTTTCGAGGTGCATGCCGGGACCTGTTGTTTTTTCTTCTTCATCTTCTTTTTTCCCATCTTTTTTTCTCAGGAAGACATAGAGCTCAAAGTTTTGTTATGACACGATTGCTTGTTAGATAAACTGTGTTGAGAACGACGCAAATCTGTGAAAACGGCTCAGAAAGATGGCTTAGAAATGAATACACTGGGTTGCTGAATCAACAAACTAAGAAGGTGGAATCCTTATGGGCTACAGTGCAGAGAAAAGTCTCAGAGGGAAGACAAATGAAAATATAAATTGAGAACAGATAATGTTAAATCTCAGCTAATACACATTCATCTGATGATAGGCCCTGAGGAGGGGTCGTCTCATTTTTGAGTACAGATTTCATGCTATCAGTATGAGGGCTTTACTGATGAATCGTCTGAAAAATAAATGGACAAATAAATAAAATGAATCAGATGATAATACCGAACGTTCCAGCGCCGTCATGGGACATTTAATCAAATTCCCATCAGTAGTAGTTTTCTCTCCATTCTGTTGTTCCTTTTGTGTGTGTGTGTGTGTGTGTGTGTGTGTGTGTGTGTGAAAACACTTCCATTCACTGCACACCATTGATCTGAAGCTCATAATCCACTCATATTTGTCTCTTCTAGTCTGTAACAATGATGCCTACGGGGTGTATTTTAATTTACACACACTGTGAATTAGATTAGAAGTTGAATGCTCAGTTTTGGTCTACTTCTCTAACAAATATGCTAGTGTGTATGCATAGATGTGCCAGAAAATATAGCACATTACTAGAAATCAAATATGCAAAGGTTGCTGGAATGCTACAAGACTAGTATGCAAGTATGCATGCAAGTGAGCATGTAAAGATTTTACTGTGTAGTCTTTTGTGATTAGATTAGAGTGTATATAGTTAGTGAAGGACCTCAGCCCTCCCAACAATGGACTCTTCTCTCTGTTGCGGTCAGGGAAACGTTTCCGTTCCTTGAAAGCAAACACTGAGCGAATGA
>JBCNYH010000023.1:16834310-16851964 GCA_039654325.1 Tandanus tandanus | reverse complement strand
ATACTCACCAACTTCTACCGATGCACCATCGAGAGTATTCTGTCTGGCTGCATCACTACCTGGTACGGCAGCTGTAAAGCTCTGGACCGCAAAGCTCTTCAGAGGGTTGTCAGATCCGGCACAACGCATCACCAGGACTGACCCACCAGCCGTCCAGGGCCTCTACACTCAACGCTGTAGGAGGAAGGCCCAGCAGATCCTCTCTGATCCCAGCCACCCCAGCCACACACTCTTCACACTCCTGCCGTTGGGACAGAAGCATCCGGACTCGCACCAGCAGATTCAGGGACAGTTTCTACCTGCAAGTTATCAGGCTACTGAACTGCTGAAATACCGGACAATCTGCACAGTTTATGCACACTCATTGTACACACTGTACATGCACACACTACCTCTGCACTATATATATATATATATATATATAATGCCAAACCTCCTCAGCCGCCGAAGAAAGAAGGGCCGTTGTCTTGCTGTTTTTGTGATCACACTCAGGTGATGTGACCAGCTACCCAGCTCAGATCCTCAGTGATGTTGATCCCCAGTAACCTGAAGCAACTGACTCTCCCCACCTCTGTCCCCTCGATGTGGATAGGGGTGTGACCTCCACCCTGCAGTCTCCTGTAGTCCACGATATATATATATATATATATAAACAAAAAAACGTTATTGCTTTTACTTATATAGTTTTTATTTTTACTTTATATTTTATCTAAATGTTACTTTTATGTGCAATATTTGTTCTTAAGTGCAATATTGAGGGGGCTCTGAGTCCAAGAATTTCATTGCCGGTAGTGATGTTTCATTGTTACCTGTATATGACAAATAAACTTGAAACTTACAACTTGAAATAGTAAGTGAAATAGTAATGTGCCTTATAGTAAAGTTAATATAATGTGCCTGTCTTTGGGCTGTGGGAGAAAACCGGAGCACCCAGAGGAAGCCCAAACAACACAGGGAGAATATGCAAATTACAAGAAATGCAAATGTGCATAAGTTTGTTAGTATGTACGTATGCTACTGTGAAATCCACCTACATCTACATCTACTAGATATACAACTATGGCATATAGCTGCATTGTATTGTGGGAGTTTTGAGCCAAGTCTTTGAATGTTAATTCAAAATAGCGAGTGAGAGGAACTGCCAGAAAAAAAAAAAAACCCTTTATGTTTAAGATCACATTGTAACTGTTATAGCAGTAGCAATAGCGATGTCTGCCATGATGGCAATAATGCGGGAAACAACTGCTAACTTCTCACGGGAATCTAAAATAAACACATGATGAATGTTTTTGGAGTTTTTTTTTTTAAATAAATCGCCTGAAGATCAGCAGAAGGGATCGGCTGGAGGAAGTGATACTGTGCTGGTGTTTTTCCAATTAGTTTAAATCCTACACTATTTGTGGCAGGAATCATATCAGAGAACTAGTTTGTAAAGCGAAAGCGAAGCCTCATTTCTGCCATAAACCTACAGAAAACACGGAAGGGACTGCATGCAGAGATGTCAGCTTTTCTCTTGGACTCATGGTGTGGTTTAGAGTAAACGCCATAGCTCACTCTGAGGTGGGTTTGGCAGCAGCTCTCTTGACTGATATAAAAAAAAAGGCTTCACCTGCTGTTGCTCAGAGGTCTATATGAAGGATTCACAAAGCCAATCTTCATTTCAATCCCCACCATGTTCATGTGGGAGGAGGTCTTGAGCACACTTTCTACCCTTTCAAACTCTGGCTAGCTTTTGCCAAAGGCTCTCTCCCTCTCACACACACACACACACACACACACACACACTTTCTGTTTTTCCCCCTCTATTTTCATGGTGGGTGTCTTTATTCCATGTCCATTGTGAGGGGTATCCACACCAGAATGCTCACGAGGAAAATAAATTGAAAATATCACGCTAGACAGATAGATCTTCGTGAAATTATTTGCAAAAGAGCTATTAAGGTTGAGATAGCAACGCTAGATAACATGTTTATGATTTGACTAATGCTAATCAAATGCCTAGTTTTGCATTATTAGCATGTCTTCACCATGGCAATAATGTGTTTTTGTATTTAATTTTTGATAATTTGGTGCATTCGGCTTGCAAGTCCCTGTTATCATAGACATGATAACAATTATGTTGATATAAACCTGTGATTTGACTCCTGTCAGAGCTGCTGTCATATATAATGATATATAGTAGCAATAATAGCAATATGTAAAAGCTGTGAAAATGGGCAAGCGATCAAATCCAAAATGATAGGGGAAAGATAAATATATATATTTCAGAACATAAATGTGTTTGGAGCAACACAGATGCATACACTTACACAAAACAAAAATACGACGGATCACATGACCCGCTGGCGATATACAATACACTTGATCGAGGGAGACAGGGTGACACTTAGCCCCATGTTGTTGGAAGAAAGTGGTTAATCACACTGACTAAATGTCTTCATGACAGACGGGCAGAGAGGAGAAGCAGTCTCCTTGAGATTTTAAAAGCGATTCACTGTCAGAATCTGTAATCTTTTAAAATTGCTCTTTTGTGCTCATCCTTTTCTCCTTGTTAAGCAAAAGCTGAGCGTGTCATTCACATTGGTTAAATGCAGGGAACAGAGACGGCACAGAAAACACGGCACATGGGATTGGTTTGAGTAGACACACTGCCCAGACACAGACAGTGCTCATTCCAATTTTAGATACCTGAGACCAATTTTAGATTCCTGAATATATATTTTTTTTTAAAAGAAAAGATGTTTCTAAACCTAAAAATTATGAGAGTAAGTATACACTGTTTCAGTTACTTCCCTAAAAAGAGTCAAACCGGGTTGTTTTAAGCAGAGATGTAGGGCAAGTCAAGATCAAGTACAAATAGGTTTAAATCCAAATAGGTTTGATTTCAAGTGAGAAACTTTCCATAAAGTTTTGAGTCCAAGTCAGGATCAAGTGCAATGAGGTTCTAGTCAAAATCAAGATCGAGGCCCAAGAGTTGGAGTTCTAGTCAAGATCGAAAGCAAAAAGTTTGAATCCAATTCAAGACTGAATGCAAAGAGTTCGAGTCCCAGTCAAGATCAAGTTCAAAGAGTTCGAGTCCAAATCACAATGAAGTCCAAAGAAGTTTGAATGTCGAGTTAGTAAAGAGTATTAATAGGCATATGATTGGTTAAGAGGCATCCGATTTCTATGCAAATTTTAGATGGGTTTTGAGTTACTTAAACCGAGACCCATTTTCTGAATAAACCCTCTTAATTAATTCATTTATTTTAAAGGTGGTATTTCTCAAGAAGAATAACAACAACTCAGTTGAGACCGAATACACTGTGGAATATTTCGTGAGGCCAGTGGTCAAACATCTATAGTCTGAGATCAGACTCAAGTACCACAGCCAGGGTTTTAAGTAAACAATAGAATGCTGTTACAGGAAATAACCCCTGATGTCTCTATGGATTATTTTCTTATTGCATCATAAAGATCTTTATTCCTTTATTAGCACAGCAATTTTCAGAGAATTAAAATACTTATTGATTAAAGAACAAAAGGTAGTAATTTTAATCCTTTTATAGTTACTTTTAATGTAGTGGGCACAGGTTGGTTTGTGTAATTGCTTGTGTTGCAGCTATAAACAGTGATTCTCTCATTTCCTCTTGAAGACAGAAACACTGCTTTTCATGTTATCAAGAACTATAAAGTCTCTCCTATACTTAACTCCTTAACTCTGACATTTACAAAGTCCTTACTCTTGAGCCATCTTCCATGAACGCTAAATAAATGTTTCCTTACAGAAACCTTCACCATAGCAACAATTATACTTTTGTTAAATAACAATACATTTGTCATTTGTTTCTGCTGCACAGTTACTATAGAAATGAGACATCTAGTACTGTATAAACCTGTGCTTTTCCGCTCAACACCTTCTGAACAGATTCATGAACTCAACAATGCTATGGCCTGAAATATGTAAACTATACAAATAAACATGACACCGCTCAGCCTGTAAAGCTCTTTTGAGTTTGTTTCATTACTGATGGGTATACAACCCTGTAACTCTCGCCTACTCAACAGCTCCCGCCATGAACTAATTACCAGGAATGTGCACTTATTGTTTGATAATTATGGATTGCCTCCTGGTGGGGTGCTTTCAGGTTCTGGTACAGTTTTCTTTCAAGTCTAAAGCCACACATTATGATGGTAGAAAATATACACTGATCACCCATAACAATAAAAACATTAGGACCACTAATAAGGTGAATAACATTGATTATTTCACAAGCACCCGGAGAACATGCAAACTCACCTGAATCGAACCCGGGACCTTCTTGCTGTAAGGCGAACGTGCTAACCATATTCCATGCTGCCTATTATTATTATTATTATTATTTTTATTATTATTATTATTATTAAAGATTTAATATGATGGACAATAGTAAAAGGAAATTTTATGGTCACGTGTGTTTTGGGCCCACAACACCTTTTTTTTTTCATTAAAAAACTGGGTCCATTCTTCTCCAAACAGCAAGTCTTGTGGGATGTTCCTGGCATGCAATGGTAAGAATCTATCAGTGGTGGTCCAGCAAAGACAACCAGTGAACTGGCAAGAGTGTCATGGGTGCCGAAGGCTCGTTGGTGGGAACACGAGCGAAGGCTAGTACAGCTGGTCTGATCCCACAGAAGAGCTATTGTAGCACAGGCTCTTAAAATTAGTACTGCCGGTTATGATAGAAAAGAGTCAGAACACAATGCATTGCAGCATACTGTGTATGCAGCTGTCTAGCTGCAGACCAGTGAGGTGGTGTTACAATAAGATTATGGTGGATGGGTGTATATTTTCAGCCATGTTATGTGAATTGGATGAGCTTCAAAAAGCTTAATCTGAGTCTCTGTTCTATACGAGCTCCACTCCAACAAAGTACTCATCTCAGTTTCAGATGTATATGTGCTCCTGCCGATTGTGAAATGATCATGACTATGCATTATCTGAATGTCTGAATGCCACTGTTAACCAAACACTGAACCCGGGGATATCATTGCAGGATGTTATTATTATTATTATTATTATTATTATTATTATTATTATTATCATTCATTCATTTTCTAAGCTGCTTAATCCTAATCAGGGTCCCAGGAAGGCTGGTGCCCATCTCAGCTGAGTCCATTGCAGGGCCAACATACATACAACCATTCACATCACTCTCACATCTAGGGGCAATTTGGAACCACCAGTCAGCCTACTGAGCATGTTTTTGGTCTGTGGGAGGAAACCGGAGTACCCGGAGGAAACCTTCACAAGCACGGGGAGAACATGCAAACTCACCTGAATCGAACCCAGGACCTTCTTGCTGTAAGGCAAACATGCTAACCATATTCCATGCTGCCTATTATTATTATTATTATTTAAGATTTAATATGATGGACAATAGTAAAAGGAAATTTTATGGTCACATATGTTTTGGGCCCACAACACCTTTTTTTGAGCCCTTTTAAAATGACTACTGCCGAACAGATGATGATCTTTGCACCTAGATTGGAGTCGAATTTTTAAGGTATTAGTTAGATTAGAGGTTAAGTAGGAGAGGGTTGAGTATAACCACTCCTTGAAAAGGAGCCTCAAAAGGATCCTTAAAGCAAGTTGTGGTCGTTTACAGATGCTCCCTGTCACTCTCAGCACTCTGATGCCCCATGTTTTTCATACTTACTTCATATGTGAGACAAATACTACGTCTCTCCAAATCCATATCTTCCCCTATAGGAAGAGAACAGATGGGTGTTTTATGAGGGACTTTACATACCACTGAGATGACCATCGCCCACTGTTCCTCGTTCAGTTCTTGAGCTGTGAATGCAAAACAATATGCAAAGCAAATTGCTCCTGCGCCAAAAACAAACTGTCCTGCTTGCTCATTTGCAAATGTTTTACTTCAGGTTGCAACAACTTAGTAGCTTATGTTAAGTTTTTATTTCAGTTATGACCTTGACCTTGACCAAATTACATAGCCTTCTACCTCCAATCAATCTCAAACCCTCCTTGCAGTGTCAATTCCCTCGAAAACCCCCATATAGTTACAAAGATCATTATATTCTCCCAATTTGTTCCTGAGATATGCCCCTGAGCTAGATAGGCAGTGGTCATTTACAAAAGGGCCCCGGAAAATGGGTTGTGTGATCTGAAAATTTTGGACCCTTAAGTTTGCTGTTATTTTGATCACTAGTGGTATTATATCTGCAAAAAAAATAAATTTCAGCACAAAAATGATTTTTAATTACACATCATGCTGCACTATAGTTGTTGCGGAGCTCCTGAGTAGAGCCCCAGAGGCATGGAACATGACTTGTCTCTTGTCTGTGCCTCCACAGAAAACTTAATAAGGCATGCTGTGTCAATAATTAAAAAAAAAAAAGATTTATTATTTTTAATAACAAAACTGAAACCAAAAAATGCAGGCTTATAAACTGCTACTAAAATTCCCATTGAATTATAAACCACACAATCTAACTCAGGTAGGCAGACAAACTTTACAACACCAAACATTAATGGGAACATGGAACATGAACTCGTTAAATGGATAATCAAACATTTGTATCAAGTGATACAAATGAACGTGGAGATCAGCTAGTGAAAGACAATAAAAAGAAAACTCACTGTTAACCTTTCCTCCTTTCGCTTCAGACCATAGTCAGGAAATGCAGGGGAGACTTTATTTATTTCCTTTAGGGCTAAAGTAACCTATGGACACCTATCAATAAAAAAATCTATCGGGAGCTCCATTTTAGGTAGTGCCTAAATCTATATGTTATGTTTTAATTTAAAATGTAGACAAATGTACACATATAAATGAGGACAAATTTGTTGTTTGATGCTATGTATTCTTGATGTGCCGTAATACACTGTACCCAACATTAAGGGTGGAATAAAACCTTTAATGGCCCTGCAATGGCCTGGCGAGCTGTCCAGCGTGTTCCCCGCCCTCGCCCAGAGTCGGCTGAGATGGGCGCCAGCCTCCCCGTGACCCTAATTAGGATTAAGCGGCTTAGAAAATGAATGAGTGAATAAATGAATAAAACCTTTAAATAAACCTTAATGTACCGGTTACCTTTTGTTCAGATGTAATAGCAAAACAAAGACTATTGTGGAAAAACAGTGTTCATCAAGTGGTTGGTTCAATAACGGCTGTTTAAAAGAACCCATTCAAGTAATTGGTTTCCAATACTGCAATTTAAAACAAGCCCACAAATGGTTGCCTTGAGCATTCTTACCACTGCAAATTGCTCCTGCATAGGCTTTGTTTCAGAACAGACAGGGCAGGCAATCATTTAATATTTCCAAGAACATACATGACTCTTTTACTTTTTATTATATCAAGGTAAGAGTGGGGGTCAGTTAAGGTCAAAACTAGGTCAAAATCTTGTATGAGGCTAAAAAAATACTAATAATAAAAGAAAAATATATTACCATCTATTTATTTATCTATCGTGGTCAGGGTTTGGTGGACACAGGGACTATCCCAAGACTTCACTGGGATTACATACTGGAAAGGACAGCAGTCAGTAGTTAACCAGTTTACTGTCATGTTTTTGGGCAGTGGGAGGAGACCGAAGTACCTGGAGGAAACCCATACAGACAGTAACCAAAGTTCATAATAGAATTGGGGACCTTGGAGTTCTGCAAAAGCCTGCTGCACCTCCATGCCATCCAGCATCCATCCAAAATTATTATCTGTAACTGGAACCAATCTGAGCTTCCTCTGGGCAAAAGGTGGGGTACACCCTGAGCAGTTCTCCAGTACAGTAGTTTGGACTATGGGAGGAAACCAGAGTACCCAGAGGGAACACTACCTACTGCATCTCTATGACAACCAGCATTCAAAATGCTCAGATAGTCCCGTTAACCTTGTTTTCTGGTGTGGAAGCACCTTTTCCTCTATCTTAAGTCCCCATCGCTTACAAGCTCTCTGGAGGCTTGCGACTAATTAACCTTGTGGAGAAAGCTGTGGCGGATTAGGGATGAGAATGTTCAGCAACCTATCACACGCTAGTTGGATTACTATAAGCAACTTTCAAGTGGCTTAACCAATATTTGTCTGAACCTGCAATATTAGGACTTCATCCTTCATGAATTTTAAGTAACACTCTGACTTTTGGATTGGCAAAAAGATACTGCTTATAATACCAAAGACCAGGTCCTTCAGGAACATGCTCTTGTTTTAGTAAATAAGAATAAAGGCACAGATGTCTTTGTAGCTTTGTTTCTGCAAAGCTGAGAACTGGATCACTCTCTGAGAACAGGTCTGATTCTCTTAACAAATGGAAATATACTAGGCAGCACGGTGGCGTAGTGCTTAGCACGTCTGCCTGATAACAAGAAGATCCAAGGTTTGAGTCCCGGTAACGGAGAAGGCATTTCTGTGGGGTTTCTCTGGGTTTCGATGTTGGTCTACTTTCCCAGACTTGGGATCCACTTTCTTTCAGCGTGTTAGCTTGACTTAGCTATGGAATATATTTCTGAAACTGGAGATAAGTGAACCTATTTTATGTCCTTATACTGTATATAAAAATCATCATAATCCTTCTGCTTTCATGTAGACTTCTAGCAGTTAGTGTTTATCTAGACCAGTGATCACCAACCTTGTTCCTGGAGTTCTACCTCCCTGAAGACTTTGGCTCAAACCCTAATTATGCCCACCTGACCATCTAATCATTGCCTTAAAAAGTTCTTGGTCAACTTCAAGAAATGTGTTAGATTTTGTTTGGAGATAAAACCTGCAGATCTCCAGGAGCAGAGTTGGTGACCGCTGAGCTAGACTGTGTGGTCAAAGTGCTAGCTAACATTTGAGAGATCATGAATGAAAAAAGCTGTTGTGAACTAGTTCTATTTTCTCCATACTCCTTGGTTCCTTGGTTGCACTAAAGAGGTATGAAATCATTGTGGGAGTTGAGGCTTTTATTTCCATACTTGAAATAAGAGTTTATATATTTCTGCCACCCAGTGAAGGATTTGTAGCTTCACCTTTTACCATATTATTTATTTGGATGAGTAATTGCACTTTTCCTGTAGGACAAATCTGGCTTTTGGGGCCAATAAGGAGCATATATGTTCCTAGGCTGTATATAAAAGGTACAAACAAGTACCTTAGCGGATGAGTCCAACCATTGTGCATTGTACCAGCTCAAAACAATGGAAGAACTTTCAGGAATAAACACTGTGCTGCCACCACGATGCTCATTACCTTGCAGAGATGGAACAGTAGCCAGGCTTTGATGTGTATGAGGCTAAATGGAGGATCATCTTTAAAGGATGACGTCTCATGAAGTGTCGAAGAAGGGTGACAGCATGGGGACCTTCTGGGGCTCATGCATAATGCCCTTTGTGTTCAGAGAGCCATTCCACCAGGCTGGAGATGTGAGACGGGACATCAGGAGGATCAGGGGGATAAGAAATAAAGGGATGGATAGTTGTGGAGAGCAGAATCTATGAGCGAAAAGAAGCAAAGAGTTTACAAAGAGACAACTAATTTTATAGGTGACATATTATCTGTGAAGTATGCTAGTGTGCAAGTCTTCAGAATCTCTTAGACAAGTGTAATCATTCTTTTTATATGTGTCTTGACCGCTATGGTATTTCTAATAAAATACACCATAATTTGTAAATATGACAATGAAAAAGGAATAAAATGACAAGAGAAAATCAATCAGAGAGAGAGAGAGAGAGAGAGAGAGAGAGAGAGAGAGAGATTTGTTCTTAAAGCAAAAAAATGCAAGTATAGAGGAATGACAGTATGAATGAAAGTATGCTAGTCTGTAAGGCATTTTGTATGCACAATGTATAAATAAGTATGAATATCGAAAGTATGCTAGTATAAAGTTGTGTAAATCAGCAAGTGTACATAGTATACAAATAGGCAAATATGCAAACATGCACATACGTACATACAGTATGTACCTAGTATGTACTATAAATATTAGTTAGTGTACTAGTGTACCCGCTTGCGAGTATTGTAAGTAGTGTTTTGGTGATGCGTATTCACTACAGATCTATTTGTGGCACAAGATTTTCACACAAGGTGAGATATTTAAACTATTAAAGGTAATATGGCAGCCTTAGTGATAAAAAAATATATATTGTTAAAAAAAAATGCAATAAATTGCTTATATATTTATTCATTCATCCATTTTCTAAGCCGCTTAATCCTATTTAAGGTTTTGGGGAGGCTGGTGCCTATCTCAGCCTACTTTAGGCAAGGGAGGGGTACACCCTTGCCAGACCACCGCAGGCTTTGCTTTAAAATTAACTTGGATGGATGGATAAGCGGTTGGATGGAGGAGTGTATGGATAAGTATATGGATGGATAGATGGATGGATGGGAGGATAGATTAATGAGTGGATGGATGGAGGGGTTTATAGATGAGTGGGTTGATCAGGGGTACCAACCCTGTTCCTGGAGATCTACAGTACCTCCCTGAAGACTTCAGCTCCAACCATAATCATATCCACCTGACCAGTTTATCATCTAATTTAGACTTTGAATGGAAGGCTCAAGGTGATTAATTGGTCTGTCAGGTGTGCACCATTATGGTTGGAGCTAAAGTCTTAAGGGAGGTAGATCTCCAGGAACAGGGTTGGGAATCCCTGGGATGGATGGATGAGGTAGCACAATTAATGCAATGACTGACAGAAGATTAGTATGCAGTATATAGTAACCTATAAGTACTATATTCATGTAGTATGTATTGTTGTATATTCCTACAGCATAGACCTCCATTACAGGCATCAGTAGTTAAATGTGCCGAAACCTGCACTCAAATAAATGGGGTATTAAATTATAAAAATAAACAAATTTTTGGGATGACTAAAGAGGAAAACGGGAAAACAAGCACAAAAATACTAGGAAATAATAAGTACACCATGTAATGGCTGATTCATACAAATGGATATGATAATGTTAATGTCAGTATGTTCTCGGCATTCCTCTATGAGAACGTCCCGTTTTCCACGTCTCAGTTTGTTTTTCATCACTGTATCACATCGTGGCACTTCCACTGAACCTCTAAAGCTTTGAACACTGTTTCATTTCACTTCACCTTCCCTTCTGCTTCAGCTTGGCCATGATCATAATCATCTCTCTCCAAAAATCTTTTGTTTATTTGTTTGTCTGTGAAGGTGTGTGAGCTCAAACATATGCAGGTGTGAACCTCTCTAGTCTGCATGTCTTATTAAATGTATTTTTACAAATTTGAAGGCCTTTCTCTGTGAAATCTTTGTCTGTGCTTGAGTAAGTGTCGAAGAACCCTGTAGGCTTTTAGTTTAATAGAGCGCTGCTGAAATTCATGCGCTGGCATGAAAAAAAGAAAGAAAAGCAAGGCAGTGTGTTTTATCCTGTAGACAACGAATGATTTTTAGAATAAACCTCGGCTTTTTTGCATACATCTCTCAGTGAGCGTTCGCTGGCTAATAGCTCGGGGAAAATCCTTTGTACTAGGCTGTGAATTCTCAGATTTTGTTAGTGCTCTCTGTGATGCATTCAGTCCATGCCTCCTAGCTTTTTTTTTCTTTCTTGCTGTTTGCTGTTTTCGTCTCTTTGACTAGAGGATGACAAGTGATTGGCTCCATCTCTGGATGCAGCTGGCAGCTTGTTAGAGCTTTTCTGGAGCATGGCTCACCCTAGCATGGTGCCCTGGATCATGTTTATTTTTCAGTACTCATGAATATATTCTGTCCTCTCTGATGACCAAAACACTGCCACAGTGACACTACATGGGGTCTGGATACTCTGAACCCAGCGAAGATAACACCAATCGCATTCCAAGTGCATAACAATGTGCAGAATTTCTCACAAAATAAAATCATTGAGTAATGATCTCATCATTAATGCATCTATTGGCACTTCCAGGGGCTAATGGAAGTTGAGGATTTTGTCCTGACAATAACACAATTGGGGCCAATCAAGGTGCAAGGCAGTGTTTATCTCTTTTAGTCCATTAGACACTCTGATGTAATCATTTAGCTCGACTCTATCTTTGTTTTTGTGTCTAAATATGTATTTATAGGAAAACTATTAAAAAACCAATGCTAAGTGCTAACCAGTTACACCAGGAAAGCTAGCCATTAAGTTACTCATGATCCATTATTAAAGACACAGTATACAAATATTTTAGCTGTTTGTTATTTAGTTACCTCCTAGTTCAGCTAAGCCCCCACTCCATATTGGGAACACCCAATCCCAATTGCTCTCAGATACTAAGCTAAGCCAGGTTAGTATTTGGATGGCAGACCACCTGGGAATACCAGTTGACATGCAAGGGGTGCCATGGGAAGGCAAAGGCAGACCACCCTTGTGTATATGTCTAGTCAACCATGAGTACCAGAACCTGGTGCTCAGTAGCAGCTGAAGCCTGGAACAGGCATGACACTTAAAAGAAGAAGAAGTTCATCTAAATTACGAATAGATCAAGTTAAAAAAAAACTGCCATTGGCATCCACTTGCAGTGTTGATGCTCTCACTACAACCATGTTGTGTGATCATAGGCTGAATGGGTGACGTTTACAAGGCAGAGTGTTATGGGCATGAAAACTGGACTGTAAACATGATCATAATAACACCAACAGGTTTTCAGCTCAAGGCTTATAGCCTCAGGCTACAGCCTCAGGTAGCCTTGAGATAGCCCTGGCTCACTATGGCATGATAATGGGACAACGGCTAGTGAGGCACTGCATGGATCAGATCATGTGACCTTCTTCAGGAAACTTTTCTATAAAAAAATAAGATATTTATTTATATGATAAGATCAAAACTAATTTTTTAGAATTATTAACACATATGAATATATTTCAATATTTTCTATAGATAATTAATGAAAAATGATTACATTATTATATTGTTCATGATAAGGTTGCATTTGCATGCAGTCCTGCTCGTTTTTAATGACTACATGACTGAGGAACATTGTCGCAGAATAGAAAGAAAATAAAAGGATGATGCAGCCCGGATTGAGTCACTACCTGAGACTATGAGTCCATTGTTTACCAAATGGAGCTGCCTCTGGTCTTTGTGTGCGTGTGTGTGTGTGTTTGTGTGTGTGTGTGTGTGTGTGTGTGTTTGAGTCAACTCTGAATACAGCACTCAGAAGGAAGAGCATATGTCTGCTGTGGCCTTGCAACCTCACAAGCAGAGATAGATGTCACCACCTGAGAGAGCCGAGTGCACAGAGATGGAGAGCTGCACTGAGAAAACAAGAACAGAGTGAGAGAGCTGCAAAGCCAGAGAGAAAGAGAGAAAGAGAGAGACCCAGTAATGAAAACACCAGCTGTCATGGGGTGTTGTATAGCTCACTGAAGTGGTGTGAATGGTTCCGTGCTGATAATTCGCTGTGATGAGTCTGCAGCGCAACGCATCACACACACACACACACACACACACACACACACACACACACACACACACACACACACACGCATACGCATGCCTACACACACACTTCATTCAGGAAGAACAGAGCAAGCTCGGCTCACCCTAATCCCTTCCTGCTAATGTCAACGTAATACCTCAAAAGAAAACACTTCCTGTGCTTCGTCCCTATCACGCCATCCCAGATCGCACTGATTCTCGAGGTTATCTTAAATATGGAGGGAATATACTGGCATTGCTGCTGTAGTGCAGATAAACAGAGAAAATATATGATTCTTATTATAGCAGAAGATGAAAGGTGTCTCAGTTTCACTTTTTTTTTTCATTTGCAGATAAGACACAACTTAAACCTGATCCTGAGAGTCTGATTCTTTTTTAATCATGGGATCTTGTTCATAGATTATTGCTTAACCAAGTGAGGTCCACTTTAAAGGAAATCGGTCATGAAATTAAAAAAATTAGTTTGGTTTAATTGATAATCAAATAAAAAGCATACCTTGAGTGTTTTTCTAAGACTTGGGTGCCTAAACATGTTGACATCGATAATGTTTTTAATTAACTAAATGAGTGTTATCATATAAGACCAAATCAAAGGACGCAAACCATACCATATATGGAACGAGGTCTGACCTCAGGTGGGTGGTGTTATATAACACCACGCATGTGCAATGTACGATTTTTGTGGGATGTCGGGATCCCACTTAAGTACTTCACTCTGTTAAGAGCATGCTGCAGATAAAAAAGGCATGGTTTGAGGTGTTCTCCACTCATGCAAGGTTAAGGCGAATGATTTCCTCTAAGAATGGCGTAAAGAAAAGAAAAGTAAAGGTTGGGCCTGATTTCGATCAAGCCCACACAGTAAACCCATGAAACCTACCAGTAACAGTTGTGTCAGTGACACACCTCCTAGCTTTGGTATCCCTTTCGGTCTCTTGTTCACCGACACATCCGTAACACGTCATCACTTACAAATATTTTAACGATGTGCAAACAGTGTCCAAATGCCTGTGGTGGAGAAGTCAAAGTAGACAGATTATGCACACATTTTCCAGTCAAAGTAAACAATTACACAATTTTTGTGCAAGGTGCCCATTTGTTTCCCAATTATATCAAATGTGCCCTAAAATACTGTGTTTTCACTTGGAATTCAAATGCCATTGGCCAAGAATTCATTCGAAATCCATTTGCTTACTCCTGTACTTAAGTGCAAATGACCCCTGTATTCACCTTCATCTGGTGGTGAGAGCACAGGTCTATCATCAATCATCAATCAACATGACGACCGTCAACTCAGACGCAGAAGACACGAGCATTGAAAAATCTAAGTTTTATCAAATGAAACATTCGTTTGTGGTTTGTGGTTCATGGCATGCAATTTAAATGCTAAAGCAATTAAAAGTAAATGTGAATCAAAGATGCATTATGTTTCATGATGATGTAAAAGATGAATCATTCCTCCAGTAACACCGTCTTGATAATGAGAACAGATACACATGGATTGTATTGACGAACCCATAGAACTAAATAGGGATACTAAGCCCATCAGCTTTACCAGGAAACCCTGGTATTCAACCAGAATGTACTGATAATCAAGATTAAACACGTACTGACTTGTGTTTGTCTGGCTGTGTTTTAGGTGTATACTATGTGTAAAAGCTTGTGCCACATTACTCTTATTAAGGTATCGATTGCATATTCTCCTCCTTATTATTGTATGTTTTCTTATTATTAGTGGTAGTTGTAGTAGTCGTAGTAGTATTTACAGCTTTAGTGCTGAAGCTTACTATTAACAGGATGCAGGTTTGTCTCAAAGTGGAGAAGGTGGACAACACTGAACACTGGCAGCCCTAGAAAATTCAGCAAGAGGATAAAAATAAAAATATGAAGGCGGTCCCAAGGTGCTAATCTAGCAAAATTACATGTATGCTGAGTAGTTTGACTTAGTGGGGGCTTTTTTTTCTAAAGCCAGAAAATTAAAAGCAATTAGCCAGCTGGCAGGAATCCTTAGCATGGTCAGGTGCTTTGAAAATTGATGTATTGATATGTATGTAGTGTTGGAAGCTTTGTGTTTTCTTATGACATTTTGTTCATTCAATTGATTTTTATAAGAGATCAGATTCAAATCAATCTTTTAATCGAATACATATCTAGATGACTGCAACATTTCAAACAAAGTAACACGGTCCGAGGAGAGCGCTGTCCGCCCACTTCCACATGCATGAACCACCAACTGGCTAGTCTCACTGTGATTCATAGGAGTGAAAGAGTACGCCACCCCTTTTCCCCTGAAAGCATGGCCAAATTTGCCCTCTTGGACTCCCAGTGACAAAAGCCTATGGCATCAAATGGATTTGAATTTCATTGTGACCAATCACAACAGAGTATTTAAATAACATGCAAATATAATCTTCATGTTCTGGAGAAATGTGTGAGAAATTGATAAATGTCTGAATGGTTTTCCAAAATGATGGAGCATTATTGTTACCGCTTGGGCGTTTTTTACGAGTTCTGGGCTCGGGCATTTCTGTGTGGAGTTGGTATTTTCTCCTCATGCTTGTGTGGGTTTCCTTCGGGTGCCTCAGTTTCCTCCCACAGTCCAAAGACGTGCATTAGGTTAACTGGCTGTTTAAAACTGCCCGTAGGTTTGAGTGTGAGTGTGAACGGCCGTGTGTGCTGTCCTGCGATAGTCTGACGGGCTGTTTGTGGTGTACCTAACCTATGACCAGTTGGCTCCCGCCTCCCCACGCCCCCAGTAGGATGAAGTATTTTGTCAAAGGAGTGAGTGAGTGAGTGAGTGATGAAACACCTCAAAAATGATGTCGAAAAAGAAATACTATAGATTACAAGAAAAGTCAGAAAAGGCAATTTTCACATTATAGCCTCTTTCATTCACAGCTCGGTGCGCGAGCTGCATATCAATGACGTTTGCTAATTTGTGTCTGTCACATTTCCACATGTTTAATTGCTATTCTCCTTTCATTCTCCTTCACCGCCGTACTAGCTGTTGAATCATTACGCTGTTAATAATAATGATGATGTGATGACATGCTCCTGAATCAAAATAATGATCCAGCAGCATCCATTCGTCTGGAGAAGAAACTGAGGTGCAGCTTTTATCCCAAATAACTTGTGCCAAATAAGCCCATAACTATTGCTACTAGATTTTTAAGTACCGGTAAGGAATAAAACACTTAGGGGCATGCTATGCTAGGAAAATAATCAACATTTGGGATGTCATTATCAGTCAAATGTTGATTCTTATCCAAAAACAACACCTTGAAATGTCTGAAAAGGAGCTGCACAATCCTATATATTCATATACTCATCTTTCCTCATTAATTCTTCATTCTGTCTTGGAGATACCCTGGCTTCAAAGATTCAGAGCTCTGTTTTCTCTTTCCTTTCTCTGGCTAGCTTCAGTTTACGTAAGGCTTCTTTTCAGTCAGACAGGAAGAGGTGACGTAGATCAGTTCTCTTGAGTTTTTGACCGAGTATTCTAGATGGACTGGAGCTCATTTTGGAGCTGTTTGAAGGATGGACAAGGTTTGTGTCCCAATTTCATGCCACTCAGGGAGCCTCCATTGGAGCATGGTTAGCCAGCTAACCTCTAGACGACCTTCATTTTCTTTGTCTCTTCTCTTTTCAGAGTTTTGCTGCACATACCCTTTCTCCTACAGGTAGAACAGATCACCGCTGGGACTCCTCAGTACAGGTAGGAATGGACTTCCAGGTTTTGGGTTTTGACCAGCATGCTTAAATTAGCTGACTGAACTGCCTGTGGACACTGAGATGAAAGGACATGTTAAAATGCTTTAAATGAAAAACAAACAAGCAGTGGAACCAATTGAAAAAATTATTCAAATAAATAATTGTTCTGCAAAGACATCAGTGTGTGAAATAGTGTTGGGTAGTTAGCAAGACTGACTATACTGCCAGAATAGCTTTCAGTCATGGTACAATTAATAGTGAGGACATAATATGGAATGCATATAGTATTAAATGACTTAGATTTGTTGTTTTCATTCCATGTCATTCTTTAGACAATATTGAACCAAAACAGCTGGTCCGAGAGTAAGGTGGTCTTACATGAGGTTTCTTCTTCATCTACTTCAACTTCTGTTTTTTGTGATTTGACTCTAAATCGGCTCAGCTTCAGAAAGTGAAGTATGCTTCATGTGCTTTGGTTTGCAGCTTTTTTTTTTTTTTTTTTTTTTTTTTTTTGGGGGTTTTTCAAAACTTTCCAACCCGAGCAAAAAAAACCCCGAATTCTCC
>JBCNYH010000023.1:16797166-16812213 GCA_039654325.1 Tandanus tandanus | reverse complement strand
CGGCTGAGATGGGCGCCAGCCTCCCCGCGACCCTAATTAGGATTAAGCGGTTCAGAAAATGAATGAATGAATGAAGTTTATTACAATAGCAGCTCAACAGAAATTAATAAGTGCAGCCGAGGAAGTGAATCAGAATTCAAGAAAGGGCGCCTTCTGGAGATCTGGAGGAGATGCGTCTGGGTGGACATTACAGACAGCATTAAAGCATAGTTGTCGGTTAATAGCTACTTTGCGATGTATAATAGTATAAATTATATCGCTCTAATAACATACCTTCTTGTGTGTTATTCCCTACTTACAGTATATTAGTACATACTACATGGGAACAAAGCGATCTGATTGGTTTACTATCTGGGGAATAATAGACAAGCAAACCCTTGTGGTATAAAAGGGGAAAAAATGCATGAATGTGTTACTTTTCAATATTTCTCCACCTTGTCATGTTTTATTCCATACACATAAACCAGAGCGTCGCTTTCACAATGTCACCGTAACGGCATTACAGGCCGCTTTGTGAAATCAACATGGTTTCTAAATATTCTGAGAGAATTTAATAATAAAATGATTCAGATTTAAAATGGAATAACTCGTGACAGACAAACTGTTCATGCCTAAAGCATCCAGCCTGGGCTTAATTCTGTAAAAGTAAATCATTTTCTTTTTTACTCCAACTTTGAAAGCGGCGTGTAAAAGAGTCAGTTTGAGGAATGAAAGCTCTCGGCTGACGCTGGGCTCTTTTGACAGGCAGATGCAGCGATGCTCATCTCACGCCTGAGATGCACATTTACACTTCAAAGCCTCCCGTGTGTTTGTTTAAGATCTCCAGCCTGCATGTATTCATGGAGGGAGGTACAAAGAATAAATAAATAAATTAATAAAAATAATAAATGCAAACAAAATAAATAAAAAAACATTTTATTTTACTGTCAACTTTTCTGACATGTTTTCATAAACATATTTAATTTAATTATTTATATAGATACTATAAAAAATAAAACACAGATGCCAGTTTTACTTTAAT
Organism: Tandanus tandanus; assembly: GCA_039654325.1. Classification (NCBI taxonomy): domain Eukaryota; kingdom Metazoa; phylum Chordata; class Actinopteri; order Siluriformes; family Plotosidae; genus Tandanus; species Tandanus tandanus. The sequence continues at coordinate 16,811,192 of JBCNYH010000023.1, read as the reverse complement.
AATTTTATCATTAGTGAAGTGTTGTGTATAAATATCATGCAGTTAATTTGCTTTTCCCTCCAGTCATTTCTGTGCTCGCTCTCAAAACTATTGTACAATACACCCTTATACTTAATCATTTTATACAGTTAATCATATAACCCTGATATCTTGATATTTCTTCCATTAATAAAATATCACGATGTACATGATATCATCCCAAAAGCAATATATAAATATTGTTAAAACCTACTACTAGAGAAATGACTCAAAACCGTCATCCAGCATGCCCTCATATGTAGCTTTAATATCACCAAAGTGACACAGAAGGTCCACCAGTGCATGCATTTTCTCTGACACCTTCCCCTGGCATTCATTCCTCTGGTCCACTTGTACACAGCTATAATGGAATCAGCCGTCACATCCTCCATTTCCACCTGGCTCGGTTCTGCATCATCAAACTTTATGCGGAAATTACACTGCATTGCGCATTGTGCAGGGCAAATCTTCGGCTGCCATTCTCCTCCTTTCACTAGCATGTACTCTTCGAGGATGAAGGGGGGAGTATAGCCGAGGCAAACCGATCTGACACACTGCTTTAAGGACTAGAAGTAACTAAGATGCCTGAAATAAATGACTTGCAGGCATGTAGAGAACTAAATATTAGGACTCACCAAAATTCAGAACCTTGAAACTAGGACTTGTTAAAATGCAAAGGCATACATTAGGACATTAGGACATTAGGACTAAGCAAAATCAAAAATCCTGAAAAAAAAAGTTATCCCCAATTATTCCCCTAATTTAGTCACAGCCAATTGAAACCTGTCAAGTATGCCTTCCTATCTTGTGACCACTGTCAACGAGGGAGGGGTGGGGGCAAGCCTGTGCTTCCACCGAGACACAGGATGCCAGCCTCCTGCATTTTTTCGAACTGCTGGGCATGCATATATAGGGTCAGCATAACACACTTTGGAGGAAATCACTATTCACTCCCTTGTATGTCTGAGTTCACATGCGCCCATGACATGGCAGTGATCGTTCTGAGTGACAGAGAAGCGAGCGTATGTCAACCCTTTCTCCCTCAGAGTTTGGCAAATTAACTTACATGTGCTCAACACATGGTTAATTATGCATAGATTTTGGTATTTTTATGTATTAAAATTAATAAATAAAAAGCTCAGAATGAGTGATTTTTATGCGTCATCATATATGTGACGAACTTAACTTAATAACAAAGCGGTAAATCAGTGTTGAATTAGCCAATAGGACTGTGGCGAATGGCTAGCGGAATCCTAGACTCAGGGGCCTGAGTTGAAAATATATTTTGTAATGAAAATCTAGTGTGTTCACAATACAGGAAATTAGAACAATTTTAGTTTTTAGTTTTTTAATGCTGTTTTTCAGACTTTTAACTTCCTACTTACAGGTAGGTACCATTTAAGTCTATGGTGATTGGTCCAGAGCAGTACAGGCAGCCGGCATGTTTAAAATCCTTATAAAACAGTGAAACCAACAGTGCTCACATTAGCTCTTAGCATTTAACAAAAAAAATGGACAAATCACACATCTCTATTATATATGAGTATATGACAGACAACAAAACACACAGCTCCAATCATGACATCCTCTATTTCTTGTTGTTGTTGCACAGAAGTGATGTTGATATACCAGCTGTAGTGTTCTTATTGGCAGAAAAAGCTCTTAAGAAATTAACAAATACAATGAACTTTGAACTCAAAATAAAGAGATGAAGTGTCTGAATGTTGTGTCTTTGATCCAAGCATTATTTTAATTTAGTGAGTACAGCCTCAGTTTCAATGAAAATTTGAAGTTTCCTTTTTGTTCCCCGGGGGGACAAATAAAATAAGTTAGTTCAGTCAATACAAGGAAATTCCAGACCTCTGCCTTGTATGCTTCAATACATCAATACATCAAAGCCTCTGTCTGGAATTTCCCTGTACTGACCTCACGCTCAGTTAATAAGTAGTATGTACATAATGTCTTTGTTACAGATATCAAATATCATTTATGTTTTATTCTTTATTTAACCTAAAGTGTATCCTGACACACCACCTTTAAAGAGCTCATGACAGCATTTTTCATGTTTATTTCTTTAAAATTGGCATATTTTATAGAATCAAAGCAAATATAATATACAAAGTAAAGCGCACTTGCATGGAAACTTTTTAATTGCGCGCCATTGAAAATGGCACTGAGAGTGCACCGAAGAAGAAGGCGGAAATGACATCACTGGCAGAAGTTCAGTCTCGTGAAGCTGCTCTTGCAGTTGTAGTTTGATTGTTTGCTGTGGCAGTGTTTTGAAGTTTTCCTCTTTATTGTCGATGTCATGCCAGATCGTTTCTCAAACACCAGAGAAGGTGGTTATAATTTATTTAGATTCCCTAATTTGATTCATTACATTTATTTAGATAAAGACGGCCGGTCCTGTGTGTATAATCTATGCCACCTGCCCTTTAAATATCTTTGTGCATTAAATTAATCTCTAACTGAAGAGCCTCGGGAGTTTCAACAACAACATCAGCTTCTGTGACTGGGGCCTAAACATTTCAATAACTTTAAAGCAGGTAAGTTTCTTCCAAATGTATTTAAAACTATCAAGAATGTGGTTAAATATCACCATTACACAAAGTCATTAAATTCCCCCTAACAGTCAGAACCTAATATGAAGCTATTTACTACAGCCCAGCTACTGATGCTATATCTAAGGTTATCTTTTCTAATATGCTGCCTGCCGAAACTATTTATGGTTATACTACTTATAGCACTTTAGCTACAGTACAGATAACAAAAATATATTTCTACATCTGTCATTTATATCAAGAAACTTCAGGCACCTGGTCTGTCCCTACATCATGTTTGTGTGTGTGTGTGTGTGTGTGTGTGTGTGTGTGTGTGTGAGTGCTTGCGCATGTGTTTATTTGATATAAGAATGTTATTACAGACAAATCACAATTAATGTTTTAGTAAATGCCCTGGTTACATAAATTCATTACAGGATTTGTTTTACATTATTTAGAGGATGTACAATTTTGTGTATGCAGCCAAATTATATATCCTTTACATGTTTTTAACTTTAGCCACTGATAGCCAGTCTTTTTTTTTTTATAGCCACTTCTATATGACTGTCTGAGCAGCTAGCCATCCGATTTCATTGCAGCTGGCTGGCTCCCAGGTCTAGATAGGCTGCCACGCAGAAATACACTCTGCCAATGACGTCACAACAAAATGACAGATATTTTGATTGTGCACTCAGCAGGTGTCAAGAAACACCAATCGTGACATGATGTTGCTGTGTTTACATCACGTTTGGGACATTACTGATGTTATCTATATTTTTTATTTCATGTATACTTTCGATTTGTTTGTTTCAAGTTTGTGTATTTTGTGGTGTCATAAGCTCTTTAAGAAAAAAAAAGTGCACATTTTTACACAGTATTAATGAATGAAAGACTGGGATTGTGAAAATGCCATGCTGCAACAGCACATTGGTTTTTGGCTTTGAGCTGGCTTGGCTAAGGCTTGACATTTTAAAATATTTCTGCTTAGATTTTTTTTTTTTACCACGCTCTCACACTGTCCTGTTCCTATATCAGTGAAATAGGACAAGGCTCACATTGATCAGAACCTTCTGGGATGAAAGAGTGTGTGTGTGTGTGTGTGTGTGTGTGTGTGTGTGTGTGTGTGTGTGAAGAGAGAGCATGAGAGAGCAAGAATAATAAAGTAATATAGACAAGTTGTGAAGAGAAAGAAAAGAAAAAGAAGAACTTTAAAGAGACAAGGCAAGGAGTTTTACAGTGGACAAAATCGACCCCTCTGACATTCGTACGTCCCACAAGCCAGCCTCCCACTCATCGACAGAGCTTATAGCTGGAAGAAAATCATTATCATTAGCTGTCCATCTCTTCACTGGTTTATGCATCGCATTTATAGCAAAACGGCTCTCCAAATACACATTGATCCTGTCCTTCCAGAGTGAAAATGTCTTCCAGAGGAGGAAGTCCTTCATCTCACACACCATATCGACAACACAGAGAGGCATCGATGACTTTTAAAGCACACAAAGCCTGCATGTTTACTCGAGCTACATCTACAAGCAATCGTTCAACCGCAGTAAGCATATGATCATGATTCAGATGTGGGAAAAAATGGATGAAGAGAGATGGAGATATTGACATAAGTGAAAGTGGAATAAGAAAGATTTAAACATAGATAATTTATGAGATTAAAAAATGGAGGACGTTTTTTAAAAAAGAATTCACTCAAGTAAAGCAAAAGATAAATGTTAATAAGTATATAGAAATGCATTTAGAATTTCTGCACCACATTGCTGCCAAAGAAAAAACAGATCAGTACCACATTATTCATGTCTTAACAAGATATTTTCAATTTTTGATGAGATATTATTTATTATGACATACACACTTAACTTGTTATAGCAAAGAATGAATCTTGTTAATCTTGTTAATTACATCAGGACATATAATTTTAGTCCCAGAGACAGGAGCAGAGCTGCCATCTTCTTCCTCTGCCTCCGTCACTGCACACTGAGACACAGAGACGCGCCATGCATGGTCCCACACCTGTCAGGGCACACACATCCTCCTGCTGGGTGCATAGGGCCGTTTGATCTCTCCGTGCTCTAGAATAAACGTGTCATCACACGAGCACGCTGGGTTACGGCATGATGAAAGAGCAAATAAGCTACTGCTGACACGACGCACTGATAAAAAGCAGTTTAATATCTCCGCTCATCGATCTTCCTCTCGCACTGGGGTCTGAGCAGCAGGAGGGGAAATGCTGCTACTGTAAAAAAGTGCTGACACTGGAAGAAAGAAAGACTTTTGACAGGTACTAGAGGGATTTTAGCTTTTAAAATTGTTACCTCCGCCAAGGTAGTTATGTTTTACCCTCCGTTTTTTTTTGTGTGTGTTTGTAAGCAGGATTACAGAAAAAACTATGTACAGATTTTCATGAAATTTTCATGAAGCCCATTGTGGCAGGGCTGCGACAAAGAAGACTTCATCGATTTTGGAGATGATCCGGATGAAATTTTGAATCCAGGAACTTTTTAAAGGATTTTTCCATTTTGTGTGAAAGGGCTGAGAACCAGAGTGGTGTAACATTATTAAGGGCAATGAAGGCTCGGTGGTTCAAGCCTCAGTCCTACCAATCTGCCACTGTTGGACCCTGGAGCAAGGTCCTTAACCCTCATTTGCATAGTTGTACAAATGAGTTAAAATGAAACTCGCTCTGAATATCTGTAAAGGGCATCTGCTACATGCCATAAATGTAAATGTAAAAGCACTTGTAAATATTAATAATTGGAGATCGGAAATCAAGGAAATAATACCACATCATATGCAGGCTGTAATCAAAGCTAAAGGTGGCAGCATATTTGGCACACACATTCTATTTTTGATAATGATCAGGAATCAGCTGAGTTCAGAAGCCTTGCTGTATTTATACACTTATTAAAGAGATTCAAAATTCAGTGAAAAGTCTGAAGGTTAAAAGGAAAAACACACATTTCCACCACTTCACTTCAGTACACAGATTGAATGATTTAATTAAATGCAACGACAGGTCAGATAATCAGAGACAGATACTGCATGCCCCTTTGGTATATTTTCAGGCTTAATCCCACAGATCGTGAGCGACAACAGAAATCACTGAATCAGCCTCACTGTTTCAAACTCATGCCTCACTAAACCAGTTAATGAAATCTAATTTACTCTTAGCCGTTTGTCAGCAAAAGTGTGCCACAGTCTTGAAACTCACAAAGTGTAAACTGATATTGATATTTCATCATGTTCATCTGTTTTTTTAGTTATTCTGCTTGAATGTGGATGAGATTTTAAAATCTATGTGCTAGTAGTGTCGGCATGGTGGGATGGTGGTTAGCATGTCCGCCTCACAGCAAGAAGGTCCTGGGTCAAGTCCCAGGCTCAGCGAGGGCATTTCTGTGAGGAGTTTGCATGCATTCCCTGTGCTTGAGTGGGCCTCATCTGGGTACTCCAGTTTCCTCCCACAGTCCAAAGACATGCACATTAGGCTAATTGGCTGCACTGATAAAAAGCAGTTTAATATCTCCGCTCATCGATCTTCCTCTCACACTGGGGTCTGAGCAGCAGGAGAGGAAATGCTGCTACTGTAAAAAGTGCTGACCCTGGAAGAAAGAAAGACTTTTGACAGGTAGTAGAGGGATTTTAGCTTTTAAAATTGTTACCTCTGCCAAGGTAATTATTTTTACCCTCCATTTTTTTGTGTATGTTTGTGAGCAAGATTACAGAAAAAACTGTGTACAGATTTTCATGAAGCTCCTTGTGGCAGGGCTTTGACAGCAAGAAGGTCCTGGGTCAAGTCCCAGGCTCAGCGAGGGCATTTCTGTGTGGAGTTTGCATGCATTCCCTGTGCATGAGTGGGCCTCATCTGGGTACTCCAGTTTCCTCCAACAGTCTAAAGACATGCACATTAGGCTAACCGGCTGTTCCAAATTGCCCCAGGTGTGAAAGTGAGTGTAAAAGGATGTTTGTTCTAGAGAACAGATTCTACATTAGGCTTTAAACCCTCTCAGGCAACCAAAGGTGGCCCAATGCATGCGGAACGAGTGATTGATTCTCAAGGCAAAACAATAGCATATTTGTGACCAGATCTGGCAAAATGAGTCTGAATAATTTAAAATTAAAAAAGAAAATGAGTTAGTGACAGAGTTGAGTTGGTGAAATGAAGAGACTGTAAGCTTTACAATGATACCAGGTTTGTTGAAATATCTTGAAACCTGACGAAGTTATGAACATTTGAAGTTTGTTGGATTACGTCAATCATTCTGAAGAAAAACAGAAAATGCATTTAAAGTTTTGGGACTGGTCTGACAAAGTATTCTTCAAATATCCTTAGCAACCAATTGGATTATCCTTCTTCTATTGACATAAAACTTGGCAGGTCATTTGTTTACATCATTTCCCATAATTTCAAGAGAAAGGGAACTAAAGGAGATGTCAGAATTCAATTTAAATTCAATTTATTAAACTTTAATTATCTGTACCAGCTCACAGGGACAGAAAGTACAACAGGAGGGAACGGTACTTCAGACAGGATTCACTTGAGACGGACACTTACAAAGAGATTTGTCAAACTATTAAATTAATCTTCATGTAATTAAAATAGAATCTGATCAAAACATAATTACACAAGCCCTGAAATTCATCGTTTTTTTTATATGGGACCGACATTGTATCATACCTTTTTAACTATCAGGTAAAATCTGAACAGAATACAACAGCATCTAAGAACAGGATAGCACAAACCCTATCAGTACATGCAGTATGATGATCTTATAATCTATCTCACTACCAACTTCAGGCTTAAGACTAAACAGCCTATCAAAATATACATGTTGATTTTAAACTAGATACAGTTACCTAGGTACAGTTACTGATTGAAAAGCGACCATGCACTTGTGTATGTGTGTGAACACAGCCTCGTTCTGAATCCAAGAAGCAACCTCGATAGCACCGTTCACAGGATGCAGGAGAATTTACCCGGCGAAGGGCGGTCAATCAACAATGACCCCATCGGTATTCATTTAATTCCGGATTGTTCGGTTTGGTGTGCTGATTAAACAAAAACAGATTGTCAGCAGGACCGACAAAGTTGTTGACGTGAGTTTTCCGTCAGCGATGAGCGACAAATTTTTTTCATGCCGGCCAAAATCACATGCGGGCAGTGACGAGAAACTATAAATTTTACTTCACTGGCATTATGGATATTTCCTGGTCTATTCTGCCAAGTTTAAAAGTGGAACCCTCTGCCAAATGGTCAGTTTTGTTATTTTATATGCATTTTGGCTATGAAACATTTTGGCCTGTATCTATGAAGTGGTACTTGTGACTTCCGACTCATTTTGCCAGATTGGGTCACATTTGCCATGCCAACTACCCAGCAAACACAGAATGTAACATTCCCTGGGGGTATTTAAGGGTTAGTTTAAAACGTTAATAAGGAACATTCCTGTAATCTTCTTAGAACGTTATGATTTTTTTTTTTAAACCCTCCCAAACTCATAAAAATGTATGAATTGTATCTATTAGTATATTTTGCCAACATAATGGGTGTATAAACAGTTTCCCAGTGTAAAATGTTAAACCTTTCTCTCAGTGAATACATGTATGCATACATATATTTTAACTTTAAAATATATTTACATACAATACATTAATTTTAAAAGTCTTTCCATATATAAATTAAATCCACAAAGTGTAATGTAATGAAAAACACTTTAAAAGAAGGAAAATTTCAAATATTTTTCAATCTGAAAAGTTATGTAATTCACTTGTTATCATCTTATATGGTAATAAAACATCTAAAACATTAAAATAATGTAGTGAAAAACACTTTTAAAACAGGAAATGAACTTGAAATTTCAGAGGCATTTCAATCTGTTTTTATTGCTTGTACAATTTGTCTGAGTAAATGATGAACTGCATCCAATGATCTTTGTCTCATTCATAATTATATGGACAGGATAGTCATTTTTTTTTTATATGAAAAGGCTTATTTCTCACAAGGTTATCTCACGGTTATCTAGTAACATTTCCAAAACTTTCCAAAGTAACATTCTGGGAATGTTTTCATAACCAAAACTCAAAACTCTTTTTTTTTTTTAACAAAAATACTAACGCAAAATTGTTAGCTTAGTAACTTACAGTACAAAAGAATTTGAAATGAGAGTGAGAGAAGTATGATGGAGTAGTACAAGATTAAAGTAAAACAAATAAGGATGGCGTTATATCGTAGCCTGAGGAGTCTTTTATTCCCATTTTACCACAGAGATTTGCCACCAAAATATTTTTAATTGATCTAATAATAAGAAGTCAGATTTTAATTCATTTGCAAACATACAACAAAAAGGAATACTGTTTCAGCCCCCTTTTTTACTCTCTCTTTTTGTGTAATGTAATTTCACATCTTGTGCAAGGAATCACTTGCACAATAATCTGCAATAAGGGACTTTTGGAAAAGCTCCAATAAATCAATAAAATATTAGCATTATGTTACTTCCCTGTGATTATGAAAACTTTGCCAAGATACAGGAAAAACAATTTGGCACCAGGATGAACAGCAGCTGAAAATCAGCTGGCTTGCTACTGCTGGGAGCTAAAACACGTGTGTTAACTCTTTAGTCTTGTCGATGTGTATATGTATGTCCGCATGTGCCTGTGTGTCCCAGTGAGAGGCTGTCATGTTCGCGGAGAGAAGGAGGAGGAAGAGGAGGAGCGAGCGGCCGCCTCAGGTGAGTACAAGTTGCTTCCTGAAGTTTAAAAGGATGAAGCGAAGGGAGGATAAGGATGAGATGGTGTTCCCTAGTGCTTCACAGTGACGCTGACTCAAACCGATCCTGGCAGTAAGAGGAAGCTCTGCTCCACCCTCTCGTTGCTCCTTCGAGCTCAAACGATTGAAATGGAAATAAAAGGAGGCTTCAAATGAGCACTTGTGGTTCTTGGAACACTTTGAGATGTTAGCTCGGTATGCTAACTAGAGCTCCCAGTCATCTCAAATATTTATCATCTATAAGGACAGAATGCTAATTGCAGGGGACAGATAAGGTGGCATTGTTTACAGAAGTCTCTATTTTCTGTTTGTATGTATTCAGTAAGGAGAACACGCCAACAATGAATTAGACGCAACCTGAAAATTGGGGTCGAATTATCTAATCAGGGTTGTCTTAACACTCTCCTCTGAGCATTCGCACCTGACAGCACTGTGTAAAAAGAAATAGTTGAATGCTTATGTTTGTAATGTGCGGTTAGAGGCAGAATGCAAGTGCTTATATTCAGTGTGTAAGTTCTTAGGGGACAATTCAAAATTCAGATTGAATGTAGGTCTCTAAACAATAGCAGGTATAGGCTGAAGAACACGAGAAAAGTCTCAGGAATGTAACAAATGATATTTTGCCATGAATAAAGACTCTGGGATGTTAGAAATTTACTCCAACAAAGCCGAATTCAGTTTAAAGTGAAATTTCAAAAATAAAAATTTAGATTTTGTGAAAGTTGGAATATCCTTATCTGGTCAGTTGCTTATACAGTAGCTTATAGTTGGTATTAGTGTATACTGCATGGCATTGATGCAATTTTGTTTGATCTGCCATCTCAGGATTAATAAGCATTATCCAATGTGGATACTACAACATCCACTCACCTTTGGCGAATAATTGTTGATTATAATATCCACACCCATTGGATATGACCAACTGTGTGCTCTGATTGGCTCATATACTACTAGTATATGAGCTCATCTACCATAAGTCCAGAAACTGTATGCCAAGACCACCCGGCACAGAAACAGTTCCTTCCCCGAGTGTGCCGCTCTGTTGAACTGTTAAAAGTCAGAGAGTGTCAGGAAACCATTGTGAAAATAACCCACTGTAGACATATGTTCTACTTCACTACTCTACCTCATGAACACATGACACCGGTTTGCACTCAGTGTTGGTGATAAATTCTGCACTATAGTGTGTTTATCTTTTTATACTAATCTGTCACTTTACACTTGCTCTTTTGCACATATTTCCTTACTTATATTTATCTGTATTTGCCCAAATCTTTGTAAAAAACCTATACAAATGCTCCTCTGTACAGTGAGCGATTAAAACCGAAGTCAAATTCCTTGTTTGTGCTCACAAATTGAGCTGATTCTGATTCTGAAAAACAGAATTGTGAAGTGGTTTGCTGAACCTATGGAAACCAAGAAGAGCTCTCTTTTCTTTCTTCTTCTTCTTCTTCTTTCGGCTGTTCCCATTAGGGGTTGCCACAGCAGATCATCCTTCTCCATCTCACTCTGTCCTCTGCATCCATCTCCATCACACCAATTACCTGTACTAAACGTCCTTCCTCACCACATCCACATCTCTTCTTTGTGCAACTCCTTCCGACCTTCCTCGTACTTCTCCATCAACACTGTCAAAGCAAATATGGCATCTGTGGTGCTGTTCCATGGCATGAAACCATCCTGTGGTTTACAGATCACCACCTCACACAGTATGTCTACCTTCTCCACTCTATCATATCAACCAGTTCCCTCCATTTACAAGTCATTTACTACTCTGACCTGAACATGCTTAACCTTTCTCCTCTATCTCTGGATGTGTTATCCTTTTCCTTCTCCGTAGCACAACAATAGTCCAATTTCCACCAGTACCCTGCTGGCAGAAAGAGCACGCTGGCTTGTGTGACCGCAGTGGTGGGGTTGCAAAATAAATTCTTCATCTGAAAAACAAACCTACAAAAAACACTTGGAACAACAAAATTTGAAAACTTTCAACGTACATATTTTTTTTTTACATTTTCTAGAATTATTATTAATATAAATTTTTTTTGACTGAAGAAATTGCTGCAGTCAGTTTGCCGGTTTATTTGGGTTTATTCACATTCTTCATAATTTGTGGAAATTATTTAAATTTAAATAATGTTTTAAATTTGAATGAAATTGTAAAAATACTATATTTCTTATAATCCAGTGGGCGTGGATTTAATTACACAGCTGTTAGTTAAGTCGTCAGCTCATGTACGACTTGAATATAGTTCTTATAATAACAGGAATTATATTTATTATAGGTGACCACACACTTAGGATCAATCATACCTCATTATTTACAAGTGTTCATTCTACTCCAAAACTTCAACTCAATTCTCCCTTCTGTTTTTACTACTCTGTCTTTCAGTCCATTTTCACAATTATATTGTTTCTATTTTTGGTCCTTTTCCATATATTTCAAATTGAGATTTATTTTTCCTCTTCTTCTTCTTCTTCTTCTTCTTCTTCTTCCTCTTCTTACATTCATTCATTCATTTCCCAAAACGCTCAATTCTAATTTGGGCTGAGGGGAGGCTGGCGCCGATCTCAGCCGGCTCTGGGTGAGGCCAGGGTACACCCTGGACAGCTTGCCAGGCCATCGCAGGGCAAACACACACACTACCATTCACACTCACACTTACACCTAGGTGCAAGCTACAGCTAGTTAGCCTACTGTGCACTTTTTTGGACTGTGGGAGGAAACCGGAGTGTCCCTAAGGAAATCCACGCAAGCACAGGGAGAACATGCACACAGAACTCCACACAGAAACACCTAAGCCCCAGAATCGAAACTGGGACCTTCTTTCTGTGAGGCAGATGTCTTCTTCTTCTCCTTCTTCTTCTTTTCCTTCTGATTTTTATTATTATTATTATTATTATTATTATTATTATTATTATTATTTCCCCTCTCATATTTATTTATTAATTTAGTGTTTATTTGTTTGTATGTTCATTGTTGATGCACGTCCTCCCCGTTGTGATGTGACTTTCATAGTGTATAAAAATGCAACTTTATGTATTACCAACAAAGAGTTTATTGTTCTCCAAGGAGAGAATAGACGTGGCAGGTTTTTAAAAAGAAACATCCACAAATATCCACTGGGGACCTAGTTATAGCCCCGCTATCATTGTAGCTACTGAAACGGTAAATTCACAACTCCTGAGGGTTTATTATGTTGTGTGGTTGATTTTAGATTAAGAGTTAGGTTATGTTTTATTCTGAACTGTGTGTGTTTTTAATTAAATATGGAGTAACATCATTCAGTTTGACCTCACGTGTAAATACATATGCATATGTATCATATAACCTGGCCAGTAGCTATCTGCAGGGGTGGGCTGATCACGCCCAGGCAGACATCTTGCCCACCCAATTAAAAGTGAGGAAAAACTTTGCTATTTTTGCTCAGCCAATCGAAAAACAATATAGAATACACCGGCGCCTGCATCTACATTTTTGCTAAATAGAAATATTCTTAATTTAAAAAAAAAAAATAAAAAACTAGAAATATTGATTTGTACAGTTTGTAATGACTTGTGGAGTGAACACACACGTTCACTGACCTTTCGTGCGTTATGGGTACTCGGACACACGCATGCTCTGTCTAGCTTGTAGACGAAGTTGAACTAATAATTATCTAATTAGATCCCAGATCGAGTTAGACCTACTGGAAAGTTCCTGTCCATGTAAATGTAATGACTATCATAATTGAGAGCTTACAGAAATTGTACTAAAGTAAAGTAATATTACTACATTACATTTACATAGATAGGAACTTTCCAATAGGTCTAACACCACGAAAGGTCAGTGAACACGTGTGTTCGCTCCACCAGACCCACTTAAGTACAATTTCTGTAAGCTCATGGAAAGTTCCTGTCTATGTAAATGTAATGAGTATCGTAATATTACTTTAATTTAGCACACTTTTCATAAGCTCTCAAATGTCTAGAAATAATAACTTGAACAATATATAGCTCATGCGAAAGATAATAACTTACTAGGACCGAGCTCGCACTCGTGGACTGAGGACAAACAAACACACACAATTTCCTGCAGAATGAAAATCAGCACATCATAGTACTTTCCACGTGGCTTACACGAAAGGTAAAAAGTAGAAAAATATATATAAAAAAAAAAACAAAACACATTTTTTTACAGACTTGTTCAAACTTGATCCTGTTGGATTATATATAACGTTGCAAAGGTCAAATTTTGACTACAAGGCTGATAGATCAATTTAGTCATTGTCATTATTTGCCTACTTTTCAGTTGAGTTTGAATGAGACTTTTTTTATTTTATATTTTTTGCTATGAACTAAAAGTTTCTACTGGATTAGGTGTCCAGAATATTAGTTCACTTCTCTAAATTCTGAGCCATGTACTGACTAAGTGCCTTTCTATTACTGCTACTAACCCATCCTAATGCAGCTGACTAAAAGATGCTGTGTTATAAATATCAAGAACTTATGGCTCTGTTTTGCACCGACCACACTCTACTGTTCATGTCTGTGTTATTTTGGAGCTTAAAACAGTTTCATGCAGATTATTGTTAAACTTTTCATATAATGTAAAATGTATTTCTGCTAAATAGAATGCAACGGGGAGGGGGGGGGGGGGGGGGGGGGGGGGGGGGGGGGGGGGGGGGGGGGGGGGGGGGGGGGGGGGGGGGGGGGG
>JBCNYH010000023.1:16783564-16794892 GCA_039654325.1 Tandanus tandanus | reverse complement strand
TCTCTCTCTCTCTCTCACACACACACACACACACACACACACACACACACACACACACACACACACACACACACTTCATCTCCAGAGTGCACAAACACTCACACAAAAAGGAAAAGGGATAGTTTCTCAAATATAAATATACTTTCTTAATTAGTGTTAATCATGTTTTTTTATTATTTTAATTACCTGCTCCAATGACGTTTTAATTTTGGTAGGTTTGTGTCTTTGCTAGCAAAAATTTGTGTACAGATTTTCATGAAATTACTACCAGATGTGGAGCATTGGACAATTAACAGTAAATGGTTTTTAAATGATTCTTTAACATTGTGAGAGAAGATGATTTTTTGGAAGACTTTAATTACAGCAGGTCCAATTTTCGATGTCTTGGTAGAGGTTTGTATGCCTATATATAACTGGCTTTTTGATACATTTCCTTTTGTGTGTTTTGACAAGATTATACGTATTTGGTTTTTGACTTTTCTTTGAATAAAATATTTATACAGGCATCAAAATATGTTACTAAAAAAAGTTTAAAAGGTAAGCTTTACACACACATATTCTAACACCTTTAGACAGTTATTATTAATGGGAGGTCGCATCTCTCGTTAAGCGAGGTATAATTCATCTATGTTTAATGTGAAATTGACCAATGGGGCAAAATAATAGTGGGAGAAAAAAAGAGAGAGGAATGAAAGATAACACAAGACGTGAGTGAGTGAGGAGAGAAATCAGCATTTCAATTATACAACAGCAATTGTTTTTATCCCCAGTGCAGGTTAATGAAACTAATTAGTCTTCACAGCACAGGAGCCTCTGCGGCTGCAGATAATTGCTCAATGGCTCCTATAGCAGACCTCTCATTTACCACAGAGCAGAGAGGAGACACAATCCCACAACCTCAGCAATTCATCGCTTCGTAATGACGTTGCAAACTTAGGATCATGCAATTTAGAATCATTCATTTTTAGGGAAAGACTGCATGAGGAACAGATTCTGTTCACAGGTGTTCTGCTTCCGGATAAAATCCCAGTTGTCTTATGGCCTTGGATGATGTGAAAATCTGTTTGCTTCTTATAAAATGTATCTGGTGGTTCCAGAGCCTGTTGAAGGAACCCAACCTGAATGGGACACACCAGTCCATCACAGGACACAAATTGAGGTGCAATAGATAGCATGCAGTTGACCTACCATCACATTTCGGAGAAAATTGGAGGAAACTCATGAGGATGCAAAGAAAACATGTTAAAGTTCACAAAGATGAGTTACGAATTGGAAATATCCTAAAATATGAAAATAAATCATTGGGAGCACTATTTAAACCTGTGTTTCTAGGTATTATTAAGATTGAGTCATTGTTTGCAATTATCAGTGGTAAAATATAATTAAGCGACCAAGTGGAAATCAGGATTATATGAGGGCAGGAGGACAGAGACATTCATTCATTTTCTAAACCCAGTCATGAGGAAGCTGGAGACAATCCCAGCTGACACTGGGTAAAAGGCAGAGGTACACCCTGAACAGCTTGCTAGTCTATTGCATTCACACTCATATTCACACCTAGGGGCAATCATCAATAGCCAATTAGCCTAACGTGCATGTCTTTGGATTGTTAGAGGAACCCAAAGTGTCCAGAGGAAACCTATGCAAGCGCAGGGAGAACATGCAAACTCCACAAAGAAACACTTTGTCGGGCAGTGGGCTTGAACCCAGGACCTCCTTGTGGAAGGCAAGAGTGCAAACCACTACACCACCGTGTCCTCCAGGACAGAGGAATGTGTAAGTATTTACGTGATTATGTGTACTGATGTTGCCTAAAGGTGTCCCCGGGCAGGATCCAGGCAGGGGTTGACAATGAGACTTATTTCAGTAGAGGGAAAAACCTCATCCTTATAGCTTTTCAGAAAGATCCAGACTACACTGAAATAAAACAAACAAGAATATATTTAATATAAAAAAGAATTTTTTTAAACCTAAAAACTCATTTCAATTATTCATTCAGTTCGATGGAGGAAACCAATAGGAAGTTAATTTAAAACAAGAAATGGTGACAATGTGCTATTTAATATTCTCTCACTTGTCATTTTTACTTTGAAACACTTATGGAAAGAGCCGTCAGCTCTGAAAGAACTAATCTTTAATATGAAAGCAAGTGCTCAAGATTCAGATTGCTAACTTATTGATTTAAAATGGGCTTCACCTTGTGTGCTGCCTTGTTTTAATGCCAGCCATCGATTGTGACCTTCATGTATACAAATGGCCAGGTCTGGAGAACGAGTAAGAATGGATTCTTCCTGCGTGTATTCAATGCCGCCAAGGCATGGAGGCCAATCAATATGCTATAAATTCAGGCTAAGTTTCTTCAATCAGCATGAGAAATAATAAAATAACCATGCAAAATATAATTCCAGGAAATGAAGCCATCCAGTTGTATTTATTTAGCATTTTTAATAGGCACTACCACAAAAAGGCATTTCAGAAATAAAGGTGTGGATTTACACTTCTAATGAACAGGCCAGAGGTGAGATAACCTGAGGACAAAACCTTGAGACTCCAAAGGGAACCCTCTCTATTCTGTGTGATGAATACGCTGGATAATGTGATTATAAATCACTACAGTGCACAGGTGCAGAGTCTATTCAAGCAGGGTTTGACATGGGCATAAATAGTTTTTAAGAAGTAAAAATCTGTAGGATATCACAAGAACAGCAGACGAAGATTACTCACAAATGCAGAAGCTCCAAGGATCAGGATGTATCAAGGAGGACCAGAGGATAAGTATGTACGGATTTGGCAGGGGCATCCCATCAAAAAGCAAAAATATAAATACAACAAAAGGTGATAAGAGAACAGATTATTTGATGTTTTGACCCTTGAGTGTTTTAAATCATTGGGCTTTTTTGCTATCAAAAGGTAACACCAGCATGAGAGAACCCTCGGGCATAAAGTGTGTGACAAAATCTCCTTGTTTACCAGATCTCTGTATGTCCATAAACCCCCATTACCTAAGAGAAAATGTATTTATTAAAATAAATAAATTTTTTTTCAAGACTATGTCTTAAACTAATTAGATGCTCCTTTTAAATGACAACAAGTCAATGTTTTGCTCAGACGCTGTGAGGCAGAGTTTTATTGGTCATTAGTAATATTTTAGGGTCACATACATTTCTGACATTTGGCAGACGCACTTATCCAAAGCAACTTACTTTTTTTTCTTATACTACTGCGCAATTCAGGGTTAAGGGCTTTGCCCAAGGGCATAACAGTGGCAGCTTGGTGGTACTGGGGTTTGAACCCCTAACCTTCCGATCAGTAAGCCAGAGCCTTAACCACTGTGCCACCACTTTGAACCCCTTGGTTGGCAAGGGCATTTCTGTGTGGAGTTTGCATGTTCTCCCTGTATTTGAGTGGGTTTCCTCCGACAATCCAAAGGTATGTTCAGTAGGCTAATTGGCGGTTCCAAATCACCCCTAATTGTGATTGTGAATGTGAATGGTTCTATGTGTGTTGGCACTGCAATGATCAGGCAAACTGTTCAGGGTGTACCCCGCCTTCGCCCAGAGTCAGCTCAGATAGGCAGCAGCCTCCCTGCGACCCTAATAAGGATTAAGCGGCTTAGAAAATGAATGAATGAATGAATAAATGAATGAAAATTGCTCCTAGGTGGGAATGTAAGTGTGAATGGATACTTGTCCTGGACAACAGGTTCTGCAGGGGGTTTGAAAGATCTCAGGTAAACAAACACATTGCAACATTCCCAATGCATCATGGGTGTAGAATGGTGAGTGAACAAGAGTTAATTAACTCTTTCATTCATTTGCCTAACCGCATAATTCCACTAGGGCTGTGTGGAGACTGGAGCCTATCTTTGCCAACTCTTGAACAGTACACCCTGAACGGTTCACCAGTCCATTGCAGGACAACACATACAACTATTTACACTTTCACTCACACCTAGGGGCAATTTGGAAGAGCCAGTTAGCCTAATGTGCATGTCTTTGCACTGTGGGAGGAAATGAAGTACCTAAAGCAAACCCATGCAAGCATTAAGAGAACATACAAACTCCACACAGAAATGCCATCACTGAGCCCAGGACTCGAACACAGGACCTTCTTGAATCGAGGCGGACGTGGTAACCAGTACACCGCTGGTGAGCAAAAGTTGTATTTTAAAAACTGTGCAAAATTTGACTGGAATCCTGTGTAGTGTAAATAAAATAGTGTGAACTGAGAATATGCTCAAACCCTTTGGTCCTAGTAAGTAATCTGTCTACATCATTGTCACATTTTAAATGGAACCAATTTCCATGTTGGTTGTTATGTACTGTGTTAAAATCTTCTTTTTCTTGCCCTGCTCAGAAATATACAATTGTTACAGAGCATGGACCCAGACAGACTTGACTTACAGAGCAACTAACCTGATCTTAAATATTCAACTGTGAAAAATGAGAGCAGGCCAGAGATGTCATCTAGATTTACTGTGTACGGTTTGGAAGGCTGCCTGCAGTCCACCATTTCACACTTATAGCCACACCAAGTGGAGGCCATTGAGCTCCAAGTAGGTCAGAACTATTCCTGGTCCCTCACCATATGCAAAAAGCAAAACAGGAGGAGAGGATGGGGGAAAGGACAAGCTCGTTAGTTAGAGAGAGGTGGAAGAGACAATAAGAGAGAGAGAGTGTGTGTGTGTGAGTGATGCTCACAGTAAGTAGATGGCAATGCATCAGTCTGTGTAAATGGACCAGCTGCCACAGCAGATGAACAAAACTCCTGGCACCGGTTTCAAGGCCACAGTCGGCTCTCTACATCCACCTACCAAAATGCAAAACTGTACAAACCAGGCTAAACTTTTTACAGCTAAAATCTAGGCATGCCTTTTATAAAGACATAGCACACTTTCCATTGCATTTACATTCATTCACTCAAACTGAATTCAACAAGTCATACAGGTGCTGTGAGATTCCAGCAAGTGGCCCAAAACAAGTGATATGACTAAAGTATTAGAAGTAGAAATGGCTAGAAACACAGTACAAAGATTCAAATACAACTGTATAAATAATTTCCAATGTTAACAGTCAAGGAAGCAGTGGCAGTCCTGGCATACTTGGTGTTCTAAGAGAAAATTTTACATTTTTACCCCTGGCCTTCCCTGAGGCAAAGTCAATAAATAGAAGTTCAGTGTTTGGATCAGCTCAGCTGGTCTTCAGTCTGCTTTACATATTCATATATTGGGAATTATTTACATTATTGGCATTTGGGAAGCACCCTTGTCCAGAGTAACTTACATTTTAAAAAAACAAAAAACTAATACATCTGAGCAGTTGAGCGTTAGGTGCCTTGATCAAGAGCCCTACAGTGGCAGTTTTGTGGCACTGGAGCTTAAACCTCCAACTTACTGATTGTTTACCCCATATTCAGAGTTGATTTAAACACACATTGACATTTTCTAGGTACCCCTAACTACATCATAGACCTCTGAACAGGCAGTGGAGGACTGACATCAGTAATTCTGATGATACAGTATTTTGTTGGCTCGTTGCACTGTTACACCCACCAGAGTTTTTATATAGTTATATGGCTATATCAGTAGTTGCAGCAGGAGATCTGAGACCAGGATTGAGAATACAGCAATGCGGTTTATATATAGTTGTTGTTTTATAAATTAAATCAAATATTACTTCATTTATTAGCAGAACTGCTTTATCCTACTATGGTTGTGCGGAGGCTGGAGTCTGTCTCAGCTGACTCTGGGAAAAGGTGCGGTAGACCCTGTTGGTCTGTTGGAAACTTTACACAAAAAGTTATGAACAGATTTCAATGTTTTTTTTGTAGGGGTGGAGTATGGGCCAAGTAACACTCCATTAGGTTTTGAAGATGATCCGGATCAAATTCTGCACCTAGGGAATTTTTTTAAGGATTCTTTAACATTGTGAGGTAGGGCACTTTTTTGGAAGTGTATTACTACAGGCCCAGCAGGGGTGCTGTGTATTTTTTTCCCTTTAAAAAAAAAAAAATTCAGATTAACACAGGTCTGCACTTTCCGAGTGCTCTTGTTGCTAATTTCAACAAGTACTGGCACTAATAAAATACTAACCATGTGAACTTACCAACCGTACCCATGTAAGCCAAGTGATTTAATAGTGATAGAGTTTTATGTGAGCTTGTACTTGCCTTAGAAAACCACTGAGAGGATCCACTGGTGAGGGAGAAGCACAAGAAAGTAGCTAGAAAAGATTCAGTCTCAGTATGAAGCAGCAGCATTTGCACAGGATTCCTGATCTTAACTCATTCTCAAAAGTCTCAAGAGTCCTACCTGCTGTTCTGGTCAACTCCATTACAAATTAGATAGCAAACAGAGAGAAAAAGAATGATACCAAGAGCAAAAGAGGACCTAATAAAGGTAGAAGCACGAACAGTGCGATTAGAGAGAGGTGAAGTTTGCACACTGTGAGGTTCATGAGGCAACACTGGGGGTTGCGAGAATGAAGGTGCAGAGGTGGCTGCTAATACTGAAGGGGAAAAAACTGATTATATTCCACACATACACATACCCATGTGGAGGAAAAAGGGATCCTGAGAGATGAAAATAAATGAGTGAAATATCGAGAGTTAAAATGACTTTGTCACTCTTTATGGAGCACTGAGGGAACAATGTTACATCGGGTTCACAATCAAATCAAAGTTCATTTTTGAGGCTGGTTTTTCTCAGTGGTAATCTTTGCTGTTGCTGATCTTGTTAATCTGTCTATATTACTTGTCAATAATGTTAGCAGCACTGCAGAAATATACCAAAATTCTGCTGCTGTAATGTGAGAAAGCATTTGTGCTCTCGTCAAAACAAATTTCAGACAGAGAAATAAACGAAAAGACGCAGACAAGATTATTTTATAATATCGTTTATAATAGAGAGAAAAATGTGATAACCAGAGCTCTTTTATGAGTAAAAATACTAGCATATTACACTCCTAGATCCCATCTAGTGCACTCAAGGTTATTCCGTTTGTTTCTTAAAGATTATCTGCTTACTATCAGAAGCAGTTTCAAATAGAACAGTGTTAAACCTTGAAGAATGGTTTCCCATACTTTTTACCACAAACTGTGAGGAAAAGCTCCTCATGGGCAATTTGGATAGTAAAGAGTTTTTCTTAGCTTTCTACAGTGCTAAGAATTGGAACGTACTGTAGCAGGATAGCACTAATTGAGTCATCTTCCCTAATTGCTTTTCCCTTAATCACTTTATTCCACTCAGGGTTGCGGTGAGTCCAGGGCCTATACCAGGAACACTGTACGGAAGACAAGCTCTTTGGTACACCAGTACATCTCTGGAGAAATTCATTCATCCAGCCATCCATTATCTATACCGTTAATCCAACAGGGTCAAGGGGAAGCCAGAGCCAATCCCAGCTGACTCCAGACGAGAGGTGGAGCTACACCCTAAACAGATTTCCAGTCTATCATAGGGCTAATACAGACACAAACAACCAGTTACACTCACATTCACACCAGTGGCCAATTAAGACTAACCAGTTGGCCC
Source organism: Tandanus tandanus (assembly GCA_039654325.1). Classification (NCBI taxonomy): domain Eukaryota; kingdom Metazoa; phylum Chordata; class Actinopteri; order Siluriformes; family Plotosidae; genus Tandanus; species Tandanus tandanus. The sequence continues at coordinate 16,787,361 of JBCNYH010000023.1, read as the reverse complement.
AATCCACCCAATACCTTTGGACTGCATGAGAAAACCGGAGTACCTAGATGAATCCCATGCTAGCAGGTAGAACTCCACACAGAAAGGCCCTAGTCAACCACAAGGTTCAAGTTTGAACCCAGAACTTTTGTGTTCTGAGGTGGCATGACTAACTTCTACACCATCATGTGCCACCTTGAGGAACCTTTTTTATTTCATTTTTCATTGGCTAGTAATAAGGGGGGACTCAGGGGAGTTACAGGGAGGCTGGAGCCCATCCCATCCAACTCTTGGGGAAGGCAAGGTACACCCTGAACAGCTTGCTAGTCCTTCACACACAACACACACAACCATGAACACTTATAGTCACACCTGGGGCAAATTGAAACAGACAATTTGCCTAATGTGCATGTCTTTGGACTGTGGGAGGAAACTAGAATACCTGAAGGAATGCATGCAAACTCCTCACAGAAAGGCCCTTGTCAGTCAGAGGGCTTGAACCCGGGACCTTATTGCTGTTAGGCAGACATGCTAACCACTACACCACCTGTAATAAGACTTTGCATGTTTTTCCTCAAGAGCCTCGTGATTGATTGTTTGGCATCCCATACATGGTGTATTCCTGCCTCCTGCCCTACATTCATGGGATTGGTTCTGAAGCCTCCACAATCCTGAACAGAATAAAGTGCCTACTGATGGTAAGTGAAAGAAAGGTTCCTCAAGGGATCATTAAATGATGACTATCTTCATAACAGGCTTCAACTTGAAATATTTTTTAAAAAGAAAGAAAATCATGTGTACACATTTTCATCTAAAGCAACTCAAAAACAACTTCTATTTACCCTCTCCAGAATGCTGAATGCCAGGGAAGACATGGGTCATATTAGTGCTGTGACATTTCAGATCCAACAATAGAGTAATTATATGGCCATACACGCCAAACCAACATACATCTAGCAGCCCAAAAGAGCTGTAAAAAGGCCTCTGCTCTGGTTTGTCATACCCTCACTGCTAAAAATGAAACGGTGCCCACAGCCAGCACTGACAAGGGAAACATTTTTTACAGAAATATGTTGTAATATCTACACTATGTCAAGAGTAGTTTGGAGGAACTTTGCTGGTGTGTGACTAAGGATAGAGTTTTTTCCCTGTCTGAGCGCACTAATTAGGAGGTGATTTGTCACAAAGATGGCAAAGGTTTAGAGGGTGGCAAAAAAAGGAAAAAGAGCCTTCAAACTGCTGAGCGTAGATGATCCCATTAAAGTGATTCTTCACTAGAGTGATTTCAAAGTGCCGCTCCAATCCTTCTAGTTGTTTAACAGACCCTCTCAAAATCCACCTGAGTGAAAATATAATCCTCAATTCCCCAATGCTGCTGCTTCATAGAGGGAAACTCAGGGTGCTTTACGTTTTATTACCTCTAGAATTAAAAAATAATACAGTTGTTTTTGGGTTTGTTTTTTTTTTGCTATTTTTTGCCTCAATTTTCTCCCCCAAATTTAGTCACAGCCAATTTCCACCTGTCAAGTATAAGCTCCCTATCATGTGACCACCACCAAGTTAGGGGTAAAAACAAGCACATGCCCCCTCCATGGCATATGATGGTGCATATGCGCATTTAGGGATCTGTCTAACATACTAAAAGGGAAAGTTATATCTGCCCCCTTGAACCCATGAGCTCACAGACTTGCATGATTGGCCAATGATTGCTGTAATTGACCAGAAGTTGAGTGTATGCCATCCCTCCCTCCAGTGAGGGCTCAGCCAATTAGCTCACATGCACTCCTGGCTGCGGATGGCTGCATGTATCAACCTGGATTTGGTCTCTAGGATGATATGGATGTGCCAATGATGGGCCTGAAAAATAACATGGAAATTTGATTGCCAAATCTGATTTGTTGGATTTTTCACAGACCTGTAGCAACAGAATTTCTCAAATAAATTTTAACCAAAATGTATTTGGACGGCATGGTGGTGCAGTGGTTAGCATGTCCGCCTCACAGCAAGATGGTCCCGGGTTTGATTCCCAGTTTTGGGGCGTTTCTGTGTGGAGCTCTCCCTGTGCTTGTGTTCGTATCCTCCGTGTACTCCATTTTCCTCCCACAGTCAAAAAACATGCACAGAAGGCTAATTGGCTGTTTCAAATTGTCCTTAAGTGTGAGTGTGTGTAAATGGTTGTATGTGTGTTGCCCTGCAATGGTCTGGCGAGCTGTTCAGGTTGTACCCCGCCCTCGCCCAGAGTCGGCTGAGATGCCGCCAGCCTCCCCGCAACCCTATGATTAAGAGGCTTAGAAAACGAATGAATGTATTTGAAGAGTAAAATGTATGAGGGAGATTTTGCCTGATCGCTTTACACTGCCTGATCAATAAAAGAGTGTTGCACTCTAATATTTTGTAGGACCGACATTTTCCTTGATTACAGCGCATAAGTGCCAAGGCATTGTGTCAGCAAACTTAAGCAACATCGCAACATTTATTTCCATCATGTGTAAAAATGATTTCTCGTGCTCCCTAAACTATGCTTAAGACCCAATTTTATATCCATGCTATCAGGGAAGAAAAAGTCCATTAATGGGATAATAAGCTGTTCATTCAGTACATTCAGTGTGTCAGCTTGTTGCCACATAAAGTTACTAAGCCTCGACCTGACCAACTGAAGCAACGCTGTAAAAAAGGCTAAAGGTGTTTCAACTAAATATTAGAGTGTGTGAATTTTTTATAACCAGGTAGTGTATAATCATGCATGTAAGGGCAAATGAACAATGTACCTTTTGAGATATTGCTAAATAGTCAGACAGGTCAAACAGCCATTTGATTATATTACTTTCAAGCTGTTTGATTTGCATGAACTAAACTCAATGGCACTCATTTTGTACTGTCTGGCAGTGTATGAATATTTACTTGTACCTTTTGGTGTATATGCACCATCAGTCTTACAGTCATTTGTCAGTGCAGTAAAACTAGTAATGTATCAGGGTTTTGGAGGGATAGTCATAGGTGTGGGGTTCAAATCCTAACTCTGCTGGCTCATTAGCATTATTATTGGCTCACTTCTCAATGGAAAGCCCAATATACTTGTACTGGGCAAGGCCAAATATGGCCTTCATCACATTGAAAAAATAGCTCCTACCTAAATCTACCTTCCTGTAGGTTTAATCTAAAACCAAATTCTAACACACCCCTTTTACTTGATCAAGAACTTCTTAGGGCAATAACTACTTGGTTAGGTCAGCATGATGGTGGTTGGAGTTCAAGTCTCCTGGGAGGTAGGTCTCAGTAAACAGGTTTGATGACCATTGTCACCTAACAATAATGCAACTTGGGAACTAATATCCCAGATGAAAATATGATGCTGGTAAAAATACGCAAGCTTCTTTAATTCTTGAACAATAGCAACGACTACCCCTTACTCTCAAGGTACATGAGTTCCTTTGATGCCTGCAAGATATAAGGCTTGAAGAATCTCTTGTAGGTCAGAACCCTTGGCATTCTAGATCCATAATTTATTAGCAATTACCACAGTCATCATCTGGATTGCCCCAGACCCATGATTTTTTCAGCTTTAGGAGGCACTGGTCTGAAATTGGGTTTGATCTGTCACATTGCCATTGCTTCTTTGTTTTCTTAGGAATTTGATCTTGCCTTATACAACCCCTGGCAAAAAGTATGGAATCACCACTCTTGAAAGATGTTCATTCAATTGTTTAATTGTGTAAAAAAAAAAAAAAAAAAAAAAAAAAAAAACAACCACAAAACTGTGAAAACTTTCCTTCCAAAAAGAAATATAATGTCAATGGCATGGCCTCCAAAAAAACCAA
>JBCNYH010000023.1:16705833-16726403 GCA_039654325.1 Tandanus tandanus | reverse complement strand
TGGTTTATCAAAATGAATATTAAAGTCACCAACAATTAAAGCTTTATCTAAAGAAACAACCAGGTTTGAAATGAAGTTTGCAAATTCACATAGGAATTCGGAGTACGGCCCTGGGGGTCTGTAAATAATAATTAAAGGAATCAGCTGTTTATTTAATTAAAATTTTATTCATTTATTTATTTATTTTATTGCTCGCACTGAATAAACTCTTAAATGCAGAAATTCACATATTTATGGAGGTAAAAATGTTTTAGTTCCATGTAGGAACAACAAAAAAAAAAAAAACTAATAGGGATACATTAGAACTAATTAATCAATAATGTTTTTGGGAAACAAAAAAAAAATTCTTTTACAGCATGGCTTTAAAGGACTTGTTTAATATAGTGTTATATTTTTATAGAAGCTTATAAAACTGAAGTATTTATGTTACTGAGACACTTTTTGAGAGGAGAATGTGATAAATTAGATCTGGAGTTCTCATAGTGCTAATCTCATTGGCGAAATTGATTGTGTTCGACGACACAGACTCAGTCGAGGATCTGCAGGAGAATTAAATCAGGGAAAACGTTAAACTGTGAGGATGCAGGATTGGTTTTTGGGAAGCTTGGGTTATGTACTCGGAATCCAGATGGACCCCCAAAAAATCTAATTAGAGAAGCTGGCAGTCATGTGTGAGTGTAAAGAACAGGATGGGTTGTGTAGATGGTGTGTCCAGGTGATGGATTGTATGTTGAGTGAGAGAGAGAGAGAAAGAGAAACAGAGAGAGAGAGAGAGAAAGAGAAACAGAGAGAGAGATAGAAAGAGAGACAGAGAGAGAGAGTCATTTAGCTGGTTTGGATTATGCTTTTTTTTCATGTGTGTGTAATCTGTGTAGTCTGTCTCTGGGTCCTTTTTCCTCACACTCGCTCCGCTAACCGTCACTGCCGAGGATGGTGTTGAGTAACGAGAGTCACTCGGCTGCTCCATCACCTGCTCGGGCGCCAGTTCCACTCGGCTGATATCCCTCGAGTCGGTGCGGCCCGGCGTCCCCTGCGCCCGGCACTCAGTCGAGATTGATGGCGCTCCGATTCCAGGCAGCCAATTCTGCTCTCTCAAGAAATAATCCACTACGTTGACAGATGAGCCAAATGTGACATGACACAATGCTGGCCCGCAGTGGCAGTGCACCTCTTTCTCTCTCTCACGCACACACGCACACACACACACACACACACACACACACACACACACACACACACACACACGCATAGTCTGATGGTATGGCTGTAATTTGGCCTGGGTCAGGTGTGAGAGCTGCAGGACTTTTGAGGACGCTTTGCTGTTGCAGTAGCCTGGAAAAAAACAACCCTGCAGCAGCACTCATCGATCAGGTTATGATGAAGTCGTACATTCTGTGTGAGCTTTTGTATTTTTTTTTTTTTAAATCAGAAAATCCACCCACCTGTTTCTTGTTTTTAGCTTTTTGTAATAAATTCATAGTTTTTTTTTTTTTTTTACAGTGAAGTCAGTGATTTAGCAAGCGTTCACAAGACAAAATGCACTCGCAGTTCCATTGCGGTCTCACTGTGAATTCACCACTCAGTTCAAAAACACAAATGGACATCTAACTTGACAAATATTTAATCCTCTTTTTAGCTCACTTACTCACTCACTCATTTTCCAAACTGCTTAATATTACTAGGGTCGTGGGCAGGCTGGAGCCCATCTCAGCCGACACTGGGTGAAGGTGGGTTACACCCTGAATACCTTACCAGACCATTGCAGGGCAACACACACAGAACCATTCACACTCACACCTAGGGCCACTTTGGAACCGCCAGTTAGCCTAACGTGCATGTCTTTGGACTGTGGGAGGAAACCCACACAAGCACGGGGAGAACATGCAAACTCCACACAGCCCAGGATTCAAACCCAGGACCTCCTTGCACAGCCATGCTGACCACTACACCACCATACTGCTCCCCTTATCTAGCTATCAACTAAATATCTCCTGCATACACACTTCACAAGTAACAATTTGTTAGCTGATTTATGACCAATCAGAATAGCTGTCTGAAATAAATGAGTATGTGTCATATAATACATTTCCTGTATACCTTTTCTCTTCAAGAAAATGCTGAATGTTTGTCTGGAAACTGGTAAAGATTAAAGCGGACAGTGCAGCTGGCTACCGGCTAAGTTGACGGTCAGATAAATGATTTATTGCCCACGAATAGATAAATCAGATTGTGCCAACTGTCATTGCTATATAATAAATATGTAACAGTTATTCTATGACTTCGAGTTGGATATCATCTCATAGGCTCACATGGCTTTAGCCAAGTGGGCTGTTAGTCATATCTGAGGAGACTGAGTGGAATTACTGTTTTATTTATCCACTGGATTTTACGAAATACAGTATTTTTATTTTTGATTTCCAATTTAAAATTTGGTGAAAGTGGGTAAGCGGGATGCTTTCTCCTCTGGACAGTGGTATTACGCCAGACTGAAGACTTATTTGTCACAGCATTCTGAAAAAGTCATGTTTAATGAGGAAAAAACTTGTATAATTCTTGGAAATAAAAAATATGTTTTTACTATGAAATATAGGATGACACCCCCAACAAAAAAAAAATCCTGCATGTGACACTTCATTCAGTACAGTTTTTATACTTCAATATTTGCATACATGACATGATTTGATGACCTTTTACCATTTTTTTTTTTTTTTTGACGTTTCAGGTAACAGAATATGAGCTGTAATCCTGGAATTAGATTAGCCAATCAGAGCATTCATTCATACATTCATTCATTTTCTAAGCCATTTAATCCTAATTAGGGTCGAGGGGAAGCTGGCGCCCATCTCAGCCAACTCTGAGCGAGGGCACCCTGAACAGCTCTCCAGGCCATAGCAGGACCAACACCCACACAACCATCCACATTTACACCTAGGGGCAATTTGGAACAGCCATTTAGCCTACTGGGCATGTTTTTGGACTGTGGGAGGAAGCAAGGGGTACCTGGAGGAAACCCACACAAGCACGGGGAGAACATGCAAACAGCACACAGAAACGCGCAAGCCGGGTAATCGAACCCAGGACCTTCTTGCTGTGAGACGGACGTGCTAACCACTGTGCCACCGTGCCGCCCCCAATCAAAGCAGAATTAGAATAAATATGCATATACACAGTTTTTAGTACCAATCAATTATATAAGACAGAAATTGTAGAAATTGTAGAAATGAAAAGACAGATATATAATTACATCACAAAAAAATTAACTAAAAAAACTAAAAGTGAGAAGATAACACCCAGCCAGTGTGGTGCGGGAATTTGTAACCAGTGGCTCGTTATTGAGTTTAATTCCTTAACTAATAAAGTGCTGGATTCCTCTGTGTTTTGTTTGTGTTATGGCCAGTAATTATGTTGTAATGAAGCACCACCCTGTGACTTTATCACCTCTGCATCATAATAATAAGAAAGAACAAAACAGTACTGAGCACACTGCTAGTATTCACCAGATATTAAAATATAACACCAGCATTTGAAACAATGCAAAGACTCTTCATCCATTAGCAAAGTCATGTCCTTGGTTTTCTCTTCCATTTCCCGGGGCACTTTTTCTGACCTCAAAGCCTGGATCAAAAACTTGCTTTGCACTTTGTGTACATTTAAAAACCACACGTGGTTAAAACCCTCCTCTCCCAGCCTGCCCTGTGATTTCACTAACCCTGATAATTAAATGTACAAAGTGAAGAGTTTACCTCAACCCTAATAACCTCAAACTGTGTCGAACTGCTCACTGCTGCTGCGACAACGCAACGGCACGCCGTCTTCATTCATTTTTCAGAAACATATCGCAGCGGGAACGCCTTTCGCAAGGTCAGGAATCATTTATGGGTTTTGCTGATGGTGATTTATACAGTATGTTATATTAAACCTCCCTGCATGTTGTCTATGGGTGGATTGTTACTATAGAAACGATAATGTGTTTGAGCTAGCGTGTTAATATAAATATGTTAAGGGATTTGTAGCTGGGCTACTGTCAGAGCTGCTGTTCAAGAAAGCAGCTTGTTTTACTCTTCTGATATTTGCATGAAAATAACATCTTTTTACAAAAAGTCTCATCTCTAAAGAGAGCTCTGAGATTCTCCTGAATGGCATGAAGCATTCATAGGGTTCTTTATCTGTCTTAAAGGTTCTTGCAGGGCATTGGAGTTTCCTTCTGGGGACTCTTTAAAGGTTGTTTCCTTATCACAAAGGGTTTCACATGGAGCGGCTTTACAGGGTTTAGAACCTTTAATCATCACATAAATGATTTGAAGAATCCTTCAAGAACCTCAATTTAAAAACACCTGACAGGTTCTTGGTATCAAGGAGAGAATAAGAACCATCGGAGGGTTTACCACGCACGTACCCGTTATTGCATACTGCAATTCTTAATGCTTTCTTCTCCCTGTCTTCCACTTCTTTCTTTCTTTCTTTCTTTCTTTCTTTTCTCTGTATTTGGCTTTGTTTCTTTTTCTCTTTTTTCTTTTATCTGTATTCATCTCTCTTTATTTCTTTCTACCTTTCTTTCTTATTTTCTCCAACTTTCGAATTTTCTTCCTCTTTTTCTATCTTTCTTTCTTTCTTTCCTCTGTATTTGGCTTTGTTTCTTTTCCTTTTTTTCTTTTATCTGTATTCATCTCTCTTTATTTCTTTTTAATCTTTATTTTCTCCACCTTTCATATTTTCTTCCCTTTTTTCTTTCTTTCTTTCTTTCTCTCTTTTTTTCTTTCTTTTTTCCTCTGCATTCAACTTTCTTTCTTTCTTTCTTTTTTCCTCCACCTTCTCCTTTTTCTTTCTCTATCTTTCTTTCTTTTTTCTCTGTATTTACCTCTCTTTATTTCTTTCTACCTTTGTTTTTTATTTTCTCCACCTATCACTTTTTCTTTTTCTTTTCTTTCTTTCATTCTTTCTTTTCTACACTGTCTTTCTTTTCTTCCTTTTTCCTTCTTTCTTTCCTTTTTTCTTCTGAAGTATCTTCTTTTTTCTCTTTCTGCTTTTCTTTTGCGAAAAGTTTTTTAGTGTTTTAATAGCAAAACCCCTTGTTGTAGGGTTTGGTGCAGAACTAAAGATTCATTACTCTCCCTAATTCTCAGTATCTTAAAAATAATCTATTCATGGTAAAACCGAGAGGAATGTTTTCGGATTGCTTTCAGAGATGAGTAAAGGCGGAGTCAACCCTGTTACTATGGAAACCCACTTATTTTATTATTTAATTGTAATTTTATTTTGTTAATTTAAATTTCGGTGGCGCAGTGGTTAGCACGTTCGCCTCACTGCAAGGAGGTCCTGGGTTCGATTGCCGGGCTAGGGGCGTTCCTGTGTGGAGTTTGCCTGTTCTCCCCATGCTTGTGTTGGTTTCCTCCCACAGTCCAAAGACATGCACAGTAGGCTGATTGTCAGTTCCGAATCACCCCTAGGTGTGAGCGAGTGTGAATGGTTATATATGTGTTGGCCCTGCAATGGCCTAGCAAGTTGTTCAGGGTGTACCCCGCCTTCGCCCTGAGTCGGCTGAGATAGAGACCTCCCTGCGACCCTAATTAGGATTGAGCGGCTTAGAAAATGAAGGAATGACTGAATAATTAAATTTTATTGATTTCAATGAGGGGCAGTGGTGGTCCGGTGGTAGGGTGCTGGGTTACTGATTCCAAGGTCGGGGGTTCAAGCCCCACTATCATCGAGTTGTCACTGCTGTCCCCCCCAGTGCAGCTAACTGGGTTATCAAAGGCCGACCATGTCTCTCACTGTGTGTGTGGTGAGAGGCATGCAAAAGAACCACTTTCTTAAAGAGTAGGCTGCTTTCTGAGTAGGTGTTTCTGCCCTGCAATGGCCTGGCGAGCTGTCCAGGGTGTACTCTACCCTCTCCCAGAGTCGGCTGAGATAGGCGCCAGCCTCCCCGTGACCTAAATTAGGATTGAGCGCTTCAGAAAATGAATGAATGAATTCAAAGAAAAAAAAGTGAGTATGTTTGGTGAAATGGAGATATAGGAAGACATTTGGGATTTGACTGAGCTGTGAAAGAAAATATATATTGTGTGTGTGTGTGTGTGTGTGTGTATATATATATATATATATATACACACACACTGCATATATTTTTGGTTTTAAACATTTTTGGCTTTAAACATCCTGCAACAGAGAGTAATGTTATTGGATAATGTTAATTGTGTGAATCATTAATATTCAAATCCATTCCAGCATGCCCTTTAATTAAAATACCTCAAATACAGTTTTTAAAGGAATTAACAGCCTTTTTTGCGAGCGGGGTCAGAGAGAGAGAAAAAGAGTGTGAGTGTGAGTGTGTGTGTGTGTGTGTGTGTGTGTGTGTGTGTGTGTGTGTGTGTGTGTGTGTGGAGTAGCAAATAGAGAAAGAGAGAGAGATGTGTGTATTTCCTAATCAGACGTGCACACTGATGATATTACAGAATGTGGTGTGCTGTGTGTTCTTCATGCTTTCATTCCTATACACAGAGCGAATTTCCCATTGGCAGCATTTCAGAGGCGATGATTGCATGTAACGTGTAGAACAATCTCGCCTCATCGAAGCTGGTGGCACCACGAGCATTCCACATATTAGTTCAAAACAGGTTTAAGAAGAATTTGTCACGCTGTATCATGTACAGACAAAGTCAAAACCAGGATCATTTCACACCCGCTTTTAATTGCAGCTGACTAATTAGGACGGGGAATTGATGGCGGCGAGTGATTTCAATTAAGCGCGGCTCAGCGGAATGAATGCCGACGTAATCTGATTTCCCAGCAAATTGGATGGAAGCGGTGCGATCACGGCAAGTCTCACTCATCTCGACGCTGGCACAAACAGGCTGTTAGCACCCCCTGGGTATAAAGGCAAGAGTGTGAAACATACACACACACACACACACACACACACCTTGGGGATGTAAAGAAGATTTATCTCGTGTTTTGGGTGAATGTTGGAAAGTGTATCCGTTTTGGTAAAATCTTATACACAAAGCACTTTTGTTTATTATTTAATATTACATAACATATTCAAGTCCATTTCTTTCAACACTGTGTGTTTCTTTCTTCAGGCTTGTTTTTTTGAATTTTTTATTTTTTTTTGGATTTAGCTATACTGTATTAATCCCACAAGGGAAATTCTTGCCTCTGCATTTAACCCATCCAAAGTGAGCACACACACCTAAACAGTGAGCACACACTCGGAGCAATGGGCTGCCACACACATTTGGGGCGCCCGGAGAGCAGTTGGGGGTTAGGTGCCTTGATCAAGAGCACTTCAGTCATGAAGGTGGAGGAAGGGAATGTGCAGCTCAACCCCCTCAGTTTCAATGAAGGAGGCGTGGCCTATGTGTTACTCAAGCTCAATGAAGGGGGTGTGGTTTATGTATCTATCAGTCTATAAGTCTCATCAAAAGAGCCGTACCCATTGTGTTTGTTTATCTCAGTGAAATAGGTGTGGCATCCTGTCATTGATGTGGCTTTCTCCTAATCTTCCTCCTCTCAGTAATGAAGGTCAGGGGTTAAATGCAGATTTTAGAGGGAGGTTATTGATTAGTGTCTAAAGATAATCTCACATGCACACACTTCCTCTGTCCTGTTGGGTCTTGCTGACTCTCTCTCTGTTGTCTCATTTACTTTTACATTTATGGAATTTGGCAGACGCCCTTATCCAGAGCAACTTACACTTTTCTCATTTATATAACCGAGCAGTTGAGGGTTAAGGGCCAAACAGTGGCAGCTTGGTGGTACTGGGGCTTGAACTCCCGACCTTCTGTTTAGTAATCCAGAGCCATAACCACTGAGCCACCACTGATACCTTTCAATCAATTCCTCTCTGGTTATGGTTTCATTTCTTTCACAGTCTTTCTGTGTCTCTTATCTGTTATTAACTCTTTTTCTCATTCTCATTATCTCACTTTCACCTTTCACCCCCCCCCCCAGGGACTCTCAATCTTGTTTTCTCTAACTATTCCTACTCTTTTTGTCTCCTTTTTTCCTGTTTGTTACTCCCTTTTCTCTCACAGCTTCACCGTTTCTCCTTCGAATTCTTTATACCTGTCACACGTTAGGTGTGTTGCACACTCTCTCAAACTCCAACACACACACACACACACACACACACACACACACACACACACACACACACACATACTGTCTCACCTGTTTTTCCTCTGTCCTTTATTCTCTTTCCGATTCGTTTTCTCATTTTTCCTCACAAGCTTTTTCTCTCTCTTTTTTCATTTCTTTTCATTTCTTTCTCTCCCTCTACTTTTTCTCTCCATTTCCTCATCTCTGTTTGGCCCTCAGACGATTTGTCATGGATCAGAAGAGACAATTTGTCATGGATTTGTGCTCTTAAATGTGTGTGTGATAGTGAAGGCAGCCAGTGGAAAAGCTAAAGAATCCTATTACACTGCTTTTTTTTTTTTTTTTGACGGTGCCCTTTGGGGAGGGAGCGGAGAGGGAGCGGGTGAGGGAGCAAACTGAACCGGAGCTGTATGCAAAGCCTCCCACTTTCATTTCCTTCGCTCATGCCGTAAACGCTGAATCATGCAGAACTCCTCTGGAATACTATATTGATGCTTCCATGCTATACCGAGCACGAAAAAACGTTCGCGTCATACTGAAATGTGCTGTAGTGTTGCTTTATTTATTTTTCTACCCAGATGCTAACAGTGCAACTTAATTAACCTCTTGTGTGTTCGACCATTTCTTTTTTATATAAAAAAAAAAATACCACACTCCTGTGACTTTAATGGAAATATTTTGTTACAAAAGCAAAAAGCCAGAGCCAGAAAAAGCTTTCTGGGCACATTTAAGTCAGCAAACACAAGATTGCGAGATGATTAGTGTTTACCCAGCCAGCTGTTTGATTGACAGGTTGCTGTGTGTGTGATTTATTCGGCTACTTTTCCTTCGTGTGAAATTAAAAAAACAACAGGATTAGATATTGTAGCTAAAGCTACAAAAAGCTATTGTAGCTGGGGTTTTTTTCACCTTTTTGTGCTTGTCTGTTGCACCTGGGATGGATTTTAGTTTCAGTTTATAATGGCTGATTCGGAATATCAATATAACATTCTCAAATTTGTTAAAGGAAGTGCAGATTAAATGTTTAGCATGCCACCGAACCATGTGTCTGTCTTCATCTCAGCAGATACAGCTCTCAGAAAAGAAAATGTAGGCTACCTTTCAGGGTATAACCTCAAGGGTGCATCTTTTGTGCTTTTAGATACAGGGCCTAGAGGATATAGTGGACCTTTAAAATCCATTTAGGTTCCATAATTGAACATTGCATGCTGCAGGGGCTTCAGAGAGAGATGGACTTTATTATAAGGTTATATTTTCTCTAACAGTTTCATATCTCGATATTTAATTAGGAAAGGAAAATCACTTGCTACCTAAACATCCTTGAGGCGTTGGTTGAGTAGAACCAAATCAAAGCGTGAAGTTTAAATTAATATTTGTACTGTTGACACTGACACAACTCCTTCAATGAGCTCGTCCAAGACTCAGATGATTACAGTTGGATGATATTACAAAAAAAAAAAAATCATATGATATATCAGTTAATTTCTATAATACAGAAGTCATGGATCGATATATAGGTTTCCTAATAGTCTTCCAAAAGGACAGGAGTGGCGCATAAACAGTTTAAAAATGTTAAGATTCCGTTTAAATGGTTTTAATAATACTTTAATTTAAAGGTCAGATAATATACCCATTTTCAGATCTTTATTTTTCATTTTAGACTCCAGTGGAGCACCAAAAATAGGATTCCTAATTCAAAAGGAACTCCAAAGTTCTTCAGGAAGCTGCTTCCCCACCTTCCCATGAAACACTGATTTGAGTCCATGCGCGGACAGCCTGTTTGGATTCTTCCTCTCATTTATGGTCTTTCCACTCTCTGTGTCTACTCTGCTCTGATTGGTCGCCTTTCGACCGAAAGTTCCATGCTCAGTGCGCTGGGAGGCAGACCGTGTTGCGCGGTGGGGGGTGGCCCATCAGAAGGTCCATCATGCCATGATACACTATTGTGCATACATGGATATTCAACACTAACAAAAAAGTGGCAAAAGCATAATAAAGCGTAATATCTCCTCTTTAATGTGTGCATAAAATAAATGAATGCTGGAAAAAAAAGAGAATGTAAAATCTGTTATTTATAAACTTGTAGCATTTTAGACATTCATTATCAAATCTGATTCCAGAGATTGGAACTCTTTAAAAAATTAACTATAAACAAATATAAACTATAAACTCAGCACCAATTAATTAACAGCAAAGCTTCCTCCACCAAGATTTCTCTTTTTTTTTTTACTACTTTGTACATTAGAAATACCCTCAATTACCTCCATCACAACGATGAGATTTTGTGGAGGTATTGCCGACATTTGTTTGTTTCTCTGTGAACAAATCCTGACCACACCCATCCTCAGATTTTCACCAGACTTGGTGGGGACACTCCGCTACCAATGTCAAAATGAGGGTCAGAACAAAAGCCCCAAAGTTTAGGAGATAATTAAACTATATATGGACTTTCAAATCAGATAGTTATCTTTGACCTTGAGTGACCTTGAAAGGTGAAACCCCAGCTGTATCTGAAATCCTTCAAACAATAGTTTTATTCTCACTTATTTTGTCACATCCACGTACTATAGAACATATAATTTGACGAGCATGTGGGTAATAAAACCAGTAGCCATATAGGGCGTATTTGCTACATTGCTCCATGCTGCATGGCGGAAGTGCCTTACACTCTATCAGTGCCTCTGTCGTATATCCTTAAAATATGAAGGAAGGTATTGGCGAAAAACTCCTTCAGACATTTGACCTTTCTGTGACCTTGTTTGGATTAATTTCAAAATTGAATCAGTTCATCTGCTGGTTATGATCATCTCATGTACATTTGAAGAATTAATTCTCGAGATATCTAGCTAACGAAAATATTGGATTGCTGCTCAGCTGGACGGATGGATGGTCGGTCAGATGAATGTTTCTCCAATTCAGTGGTGAAAGCATAAAAAGATAACATGATATAATAGCTTTAAAGATTGTATCATGCCAGTTTATCACAATATCAATTGTGCATACTGTCCAACTTTATTTATTAATCAATCCAGAAATGATCACAGTAAGTCGACAGGCCACTGTAATGAGATAATCACTGTAGATCACTTCATCTGTCGGTGCTCATAATGTTTTTAATCTTATGGATAATTAGTGTATGTATAACATGATTAAACAAAAAAAGAAACACATAACAGATTAAGCTGTGACCTTAGCAAAAGTTTATGAAGTCATTGAGAAAACCAATTTGGAAAACAGACGTCCGGTGCGGAATGCTTGTATGGGTTTGGATGTGCATCCTGTTAATCATGAGTATAGACACTCTACTGTCACTATAATGAGCACAAGGAGTAAAAAATAAAATTGTGCAAATGTCAAACCCACCAGCGTATAAATTATAACTGCTGCTTCAAGTTTGGGATGTCGATCTGCAGAATATTATCCAGTTTTATTTCTTGAAAGTGCCATTCAAACAATTTGTATCATTAAACCAGGATCACGCATCTTGAAAGATTCACTCGTAAAGTGAATGAAGAGTTAGAGCCTCTTGTGGTCTTGTCCACATTACCTGGAGGTCTCTTTGTTTCCAACAGTTTGACATCATTCAGGAACCACAGCAGAAGTGAGTCATTTCTGTGGCTTCTTGCTGCCATGTTACAGTGCGGAGTGCATTTCAATGCCAAGAGGGCGCAAACAGCGTGCAGCTAATAAACACCGAGTTCAATCCTGCTAATAAGTCACAGATGGATGGAAGTTGAGCATTGCTTTAGTGCTCACCTAACATGCGTTGATACAGGCGGTGATTTGCTGTGATACAGGTGGTAATTTGTGGTGATACAGGTGGTAATTTGCGTTGATACAGGCAGTGATTTGCTGTGATACAGGCGATACAGATATACAGAAATTTCGAAAGTTTGACTGTAAAAATTACTGTCAGTATACCTTAGCTTCCAGTTCAATGCTACCTTTTGATCTTGGTGGGTGAAGTCTATGAAGTGAACTTCCTCCAAGATGGCCTCTCCATAATGGTAAAGTTTTTAGATATAAGTGTGTGTTACATGCTTACTTATTCATTTTGATGAATTAACAGAGCTATTTGAACCTTTCCACTGATTATTTTTATGATCTCAAATAAAGCAAGTAAAAATACTGGATAAATTTGACTATTCTGTCAAAACAGATCATACTAAGGCATGAAGGTTATATGAAAGGCTTTTAATATTTAAACCTTAGCTCTTATAGGAAATCTAGTTATTGCCAGTACTCAACAAAAGCACTTGGAGAGTGCAAACCCAGCAATCCCTGATATGTCAACAAAAATGTCAATCATTCTATCTCGCAATGCTAAAGAATCTTTGAAAAAAAAAACCCTTGATTCAGAATTTGAGCGAGATCATGTCCAAAATTTAATGGAGTCTTCCTTGTCCAAAGCCCCACCTCTGGTAGAAACTTGCACATCTGCACATTACTGTTTGTGTAATCCTGTTAACAGTAAAAGACTGAGGTTAGTCATGGTCTGGTACAAAAGTATGCAGTTTGCATGCAGAAGTTATTTTGGTATTGCACTTAGTGTTAAACTCTGTGTATCTGTTAACAGATGAACAACCTTTTTACATATACTTTCTCAAAGAACAAAGAACGTATCATCCAAGAGTCTGTGATATTACTTTACTGAAAAGATTTTGATTAAGAGAAACTAGCATTAGTTAGTTAATCAGATACATTTATATCAGTGGAAAATTACAGTTATAGCATTTCATGAACGTTGCTGACCTGTTGCATGAAACAGTGCATTAGTCCTTCAGTAAACGACTCATTTCTCAGGTCAACCCACTCACGTTGTTTTTTTGATGGCAACCATCTTTCAAAATGTGACTATTATGACATTAGGTATTAATTTGTAATTAGAGTGTCAAATTGAAGGTGGTGCAGAGGTGTAAAATGAGACGTGTTTTGAGCGGATTGTGATACGCCGGATGAGGTTTTTGTAGAACTTCACCCTACGGCTTGTTTTAGTGTGTGCTAGTGTGTCAGAGTGAGTTGGTGGTGGAGCAAGGGAGAGGGAGAGAGCCTTGCTTTGAATTTTTTTTTCATCTAAATAAGCAGAGATGGAGACACACACACACACACACACACACACACACACACACACGCACACACAAAACAACCTCTGGTGTCTGTATGAGGCTCCTCAGGCCATGTTTTACATCCGTGAACTCTGAGAACTTCCAGATGATTGTACACCCTCTGATGCATTACTGATGCATTATTGCAGATTATTCTGTGTATTGTTGTGCTTGTTTCTTATTGAACATGTCATGTTGATTTAAAAGACCTATGTGCTTTTTAGGTTGTAAAAGTTAACATCATCCTAATGGATATAATGGAAATAGAAACCTGCCTGGCTCGTTCCTTCTTCATGTCTGAGGGATGGGGGTCATGATCTTATGGACCTACACTCTCTATCACTTCCTGTTTCTTGCTGCCACCTTACCTTCTGCTACACTTTTTTCTGTCATA
The DNA here is from genome assembly GCA_039654325.1 of Tandanus tandanus. Taxonomy (NCBI): domain Eukaryota; kingdom Metazoa; phylum Chordata; class Actinopteri; order Siluriformes; family Plotosidae; genus Tandanus; species Tandanus tandanus. The sequence goes on along the minus strand of JBCNYH010000023.1, from coordinate 16,712,807 downwards.
ACTTTGATATCATCAGTTCATCTCCTTCTTTAGTCATGGCGACAGCCACACCCTGGTAAAATATCGGTCTGCCGGCGAAACTATATGAGGCTTGCCAGCTGAACAGCTGGTGACGGGGAGTCCATCGCCTTCATCGAAGTGTCAAGTGGCTAGCACCTCACCCTTTTGGTGAGATTGGATGCTGCATGTCAGAAGAGGGTTTGCCCCGACGACACCAGCATCCCACTCCCCATTCCCCCCCCCAATGATAGTAAGGACTAGAGGAAATAGAAATAATGGGTTTTAAACAACAAATCCTACAATGCTATAGTTAATAATACAACGATAAAGCTATGCATATACACAAACCTATTCGAGATGGGGCAAGAAGTGTCTAAGAGTGTACAGACATGGAGGAAAAACACAGCACTGAATTATTCCCATGTTTACTGTGACTCCTGGTTAAAATCAGTGAGATATGCAGATACATCATGGGACTCTGCTGATGATGGTGTATATTTATTTTTGTCGCAGTTTAAGATCGAAGGGCTGTATCGGAAAAAAGCTGTCTGTTAAATAACTTTCAGACTTGTAGACACAACATTTGTGATCACAAGTCAGAAATGGCACATTTAATGTTTAAAACTTTCTTTCTCTGCCCATGTTGTAATGCTAAAAACAATGGACGGGATATGATGGCGTTCTTACAGCCACTTTAACAAATTGAGAGTGAGGGTATCGACACTGCTGATACAAGAAAGTGCAACTATCACAGCGTCTCCCGCTTTTGTCTGTCCAGCAGAGCCGAGTGTGACGCAACGGTGTGTTTTTAACACCGACTGGAGGGGATGTTGAGAGACTGTCGCGTAGCATCTCCACATTCAGCAAATTAGAAATGTCACAAAGCCAGAAGAGCTGAGGGGAACAGGGAGACGGCGTTATTGTGATGTAGGAGGGTTGTGTAGGAGGGGATGTTGTGGTGCAAGGGGAAAGGATCTCATTAAGGTGATGTCTGTGTGTGTGTGTGTGTGTGTGTGTGTGTGTGTGTGTATGCTCCATGACAGGCCCTCACCTCTGCCTGACATTATGACACTTCCAGTGTTTTTCAAAGAAAGGGAGGAGGTGGAGAAAGAGAGTAGAAATAGAGAAGGTTGGAGTTGCTGCTGCCAAATAAACATCTTCGGAGTGCAGTTTTTCACCAAAATCCAGATTCTAGAATTCCCATGCGTAAGCTCCACATGTGCCTGCATTGAAATTTGTTCTAATTAAAATCATGTACCGTTTAGTCTAATCACTCATTATAGTGATATGTTTTATTCAAAAATGTTACAACGAGAAACCATCATTCTTCAGTCAGAGCAACCATTCTCTCCAGCTTTTGTTCATGTCCAGTCAACAGTATTGAACATGTTTATTTTTCTGACAAGGACACTTTTCAGGGGAGGCTCTATAGAATATATTGGTTAAAAACAAAATGACGTCCACACACAGCCTGAGTAACCTCACAACATCCTCAGGGGTACACCCTGAACAACTCGCCAGACCATTGCAGGGCAACATACACAAAACCATCTACACTTACACCTAGGGGCAATTTGGAACAGCCAGTTAGCATAATGTGAATGTTTTTGGACTGTGGGAGGAAACCGGATTATACCCGGAAGAAACCCATTCGAGCACTGAGAGAACATGCAAACTCTCTGCAGAAAAGCTCAAGCCCAGGACTCAAACCCAGGACTTTCTTGCTGTGAGGCGGACTTGCTAACCACTACACCACCATCATTTATTTCAGCACAGCAATATTTTCCATCATCTGCACAGTTTATTTGAGATGCAGCTACTGCTGTTGTTCTTGGTTGTGGAATTGACCCATGACCGTGGTGGATAAGCAGTATAGTTAATGGACAAATTTGCACTGCTAAGACTGCTTCAGTACGGCCCTGGTTTGATTAGCGGTTGCATTTTCCCCCCAAATATATGTAAACACATTGTGTATGAAATGTATACTGGCCTGGGGTGCAGTCGGCATTTGAGTTCATCCCAAAGATTGTTCAGTGGGGTTAAGGTTAGGGATCTGTACAGGACACTTTGTTCTTACTCCAGCTTTAGGTACACTGTGTCTTCATGGAGTTCACTTTATGCACAGGCGCATTGTCATGCTGAGTAATTGGTGAATAATTTCTTGATATATACTACATGGGAACATAAGTGACAGTGTTCAGGCCACTCCATTACGGCATCTTTTGAAACTTGTTGAGTTCATAAAGAGCATGAAGGCCATACTGTGTAGCTTTTTTATATTTTTTGTAAGGCATTCTGTTGAATTTCTACAATTTCAGAATCAGTGACTGTCACAAACTGTGAGTGTTTGTCCAACATTTAAATTCAAAAATTATCCACACCGTATAATAAGCAATTATTTAACAAGGCCGTATGGAGAATTATTAAATCGAGAAGGCATTATCGGCTGAAGGCCACTGAGGTTGGAATAGTTCTCCATTTCATACGAAAGCCGAATTCAATAATTGTCTTTTCAAAGTACACAGACATTTTAGTATACTAGCGAGTGAGTTGTCAGTGCAGTGGGGCCTAATGAGGGTGAGGAAAGCACATCAGTGTCACTAGTTAGATAGCATGCTATTCCACTAACACCATTCATTGTAAAAAAAAAAAAATTATAATAAATAAAAATTCCAAGAAAATAAATAAAATACACAATTGAGGTATTGGATGGTAAGGTTTTTTTTTTTTTTTTTCATTTTCAAGATTAAGACCTTTTTGCAGTAAATACAGATTTGTAGTTTTTTTTTTTACAAGGAGCAAGTCTTGAAAGGATGCAGCTATTGTCTCGCTAACTTTCTCTGAAAAAAGGGGTAGAGCAAGAGATATTAGTGATCGTCAATCGTACAGCTTGTCCAGTGATATAAAGGTGTTTTGATACAGATTTGTTGTTTGTGGATATATTTTACTCTAAGTGAAAAAAGAAAACCACTTTTGGGAAATGGTTACCTACACATTACATAACTGCTTAATTATTGAGTGCGAGGTCTGAATAAAACACAGAAAAGATAGAAGGGCCGAGCTTTCTCTATACCGACCAAGCAAGCGAGGTTAATATGAAGTTTATTATATGGCATTTTATAATAGTGGCCTTATTTAATTCAGGTGATATTACTTGCCCACTGCTGAAGGGACTGTCTGTGAGGTCTTTGGTAGTGTCACAATGCTGCTTCTGATTCACTAGCGAAGTATTACCCAAAGTGAGTGGCATTCACGAGTGCACTCAGGAAGTGGATTTATGTGGAGATTTGTGTGGAGCGTTATGCCATTCTGATGCCATCGCAGCTTCAGCCTTGGTTCTCTTTGTTGTTTTCTAATTTTCTGGTTTTAAGTACAGTGGTATGCAGTGAAGATTATACACCACCACTTTTGTCTAAAAGGGCTCCTAATAAAAAAGAACCATAAAATGACTTCTCTATAATTTTTTGTTGAAAATGTATTGAACAATGCTATTGTAGGCAACGAGAACCAAAAAAATAATTCCGACAAGAACAATGAGGTAAAAGTATGGCTAATAAACAAAAACACGGAAAATACCAATTTTTCTGAAAAATGTAAAAATTTTATTTTTTTGACTTTTGCATAGCATGAATGAACTTAAACCATATGGAATGGTTTAGCGAGTGAAGAAATTAAAAAAATATGTGAATACATATGAAAGGTTAAATGCTGTAATCAAAGTAAAAGGTGGCCACAATAAATATTGACTTTTTTCCTCAAAAAGAGACTGTTATTTTTGTCATTACTGTATATTGTTGTTTGTTTTCTTATTCTCATCAATATGATCCAATATTACATGAAATAAATACTTGTACTTGGTTCCTGATTTATCTTCATTTTGTTAAGCGTATAAACATCACTGCATTTTTTAATTTCTTCACTCTTTGGTTTGAAGTTCATTCATGCTATGCAAAAGTCAAAAAAATGAAAATTTGCGACACTTTCTGAAAATTGGTATTTTCAGTGTTTTTGTTTATTAGCCATACTTTTACCTCAATATACTTGTCGGAGTGATTTTTTTTTTTGTTCTCATTGCCTACAATAGCATTGTTCAATTTATTTTCACCAAAAAATTATAGAGAAGTAATTTTTTACTACTTTTTATTAGGAGCCCTTTTAGACAACAGTGGTGGTGTATAATCTACACTGCACACTACACTACAGTATATTACATGTTTTTGTGTTTTCTTTGCTCCGTGTTCATTTTGCTTGGTTGCTACATGTAGCTTATCAGTTTTCTATGTTTTCAGTTTTCTAGGGTTGCTATTGCGCCACAATAAACTCCTCATCTTGCATATGGATGTTGTTTCTACTGCATTCATGACACATAGTTTTTGGCTTGTTTTCCTTTTTGTGGAAGCTGCTTAAGATCATAGCGCACAGTGCTGCTAGCGAACAGCTAACTTACAGGACAACATGCACAGGTCCATACATGTTTTATTGTCCGCACGTCAACCAATCAGATTGCGTTTATTCTTTGACATAAAAACATATATTACATATTAGTATTTTTATATACACCATCCATCACTGATGTGTCTGCATGCATTAAGACATATATCCAATATCTATTTGTATCAGTATTATACAAACATACTACACAGGAGTAAATACACAGAATCATGTATGAAGTTTCAGCAATATAATCTGAATCAGTGTACGTTTTTAATTCTGCAAGGCTTTAATCAATAAATAAACAAATGCCCCGTGTGTTATCACAGTATGACTGTTCAGCTCGATGGAGTAGTTTAATCCCCTTAAACACAAGCTGTAACATTGGTTTAATTAATATAACCACTTAATATTACCAAAGCTTAATGTAAGGTTGAGGATGTATTATTTTTGACATGAGTAACACATTAAAACAAAGAACTCCAGGTGTGTGTTGACTTGTTCTCCTGAATCTCTTCCATAATCAGTAGTCATATGGAGCTGTTTCGATGGCGAAGCATCACGCCTCGCTTCCTCTCACTCCTCTTCCTCGTCCTCCTCCTCGTCCTCTCCTCGTTGCTGCCTGAGGTGTGAGAAGAATCACCCCTCTGCTGGAATTAGCTCGAGCACCACTCGAGCTTGGGATCAGTGAATGAGATTTAAATTACACTCAGCAGCTGAAAGCCCCTTCACCTCTGATAGCTGCTGCTCTCCACCTGCTAGCTAATGGCCTGGTGCTTCAGAACAAGAGAGAGGGGGTTCTGCTTGCCTGATTAAGCATATGAGGTTCCAGTCTCCTGTGCGATACAGAATACTGCGTCTTAGTAGCCGTTAATTACTCCAGTGCGATGTCAGGAAGTGAGGAGGAAAATATTATTCTTGTAATAAGAGCTTTATATGAAAATAGAATTTTTATTCTCTGAATCAGGTGAACTGGTTGTTCTCCAGTAAGATTGCGAAGGTGCACTTTCATGGGAACTTTACCTGGAAATTTTTGAAGACATTCCAAGTTGGAAATGGGAATTTGCAGGGGAGTTAATGTGAATATAAGGGAATTAACGAGAATGCACTGGAAATTTGGGGTAACTTATACATACATACATAAACATGCTTGTAAATATTTCTGACAATTAAAAATGACAATTTTTACTTTGACTTATTTATTTTTGATTTACTGAATTAAGTTTAGCTACTTTAATGTATTATATTTATACATTATTCATTCGTTCATTTGAATCAGTTCAACCACTTAATCCTGCTAGGGTCCATTACAGGGTCAAACCACTCACAGCAAACAGCCAATTAGTCTAATATGGGAGGAAACCAGAGTTCCCAGAGGAAACACGCAAACACTGGGAGAACATGCAAACTCCACACTGGAACGCCTTCGACGAGCCTGAGACTTGAACCCTGGACCTTCTTGCTATGAGGCGAATGTGCTAACCACTGCACCACCAGTGGAAAATCCAGGAATTTTATAACCTTATTCTTGCACACTTGATACAATGGTGGTACAATCCCACTTTTTCTTTTCCAATACTGTCACTGAAACATTGAGTATCACGTGATCTCAATACTCATCTGTTTTACATAACTACCAAACCAAATTCCACTTGTTACCCATTCATGTCTTAGGCCTAAAAAATAGCTGTGTTTTCCCCTAACGGGCTCAAAAAAAAAAAAAAAAAAAAAAATATATAGGGTCGGTAGTTTGGGTATATATATATATATATATATAATTTATTTATTTATATATATATTTTTCCTAGTGAGTATATGTTACACCCCATATACCATGCATGAATTTATGTTAGAACTCAAGTGTCCAAAAACATAATACCTCTGTATTTGTTTTTTTGTTGTTGTTGTTTATTTTTTATTTATTTATTTTTTAAAACCTGTCCTGTCCAGCATCAACAGAAAAACAGAGCTGACAGTAATCAAGAGTTTGCTCAATAATAACCAAATCAAAGAGACATATCACAAACGTATCCTAACATCCACCAAAGTAACTAATACACAGTCACAGAGAGAGAAGGAAAAATAAATAAATGAATAAGAAGAAGAAGAAGCAAGGAAAAAAAATAAATAAATAAAAAGAAATGTAAAAAAAAAAAAGAAAAATTTATATATATACATACACATACACGCATACATACACATACATATACATATATACACATACATACCCATACATATATATACAAACATGTATAAATACATATACACATATACTTACATATACACATACACCTACATGTACACACACATATACTTATACACACACACACAAAAATGTTAAAAAAAAAAAAATGAATAAATAAAAAAAGACAACCCAGTGACCGTGCCAGCATGCAAAACATGTGGAACAAGTGAGTGATTGGTGACAAGTGGCGAGCGAGACCGTGCAAATGCGACCACACCTCAACAGAGGCCAGAGGCAGACCAGGGCAGCCCAGAGACCCGGGCCATCAGCAGCAACCTCGGAGCACGAACCCAAGCCA
>JBCNYH010000023.1:16627014-16640622 GCA_039654325.1 Tandanus tandanus | reverse complement strand
ATGGATGGATGGATGGATGGATGGATGGATGGATGGATGGATGGATGGATGGATGGATGGATGGATGGATGGATGGAAAGAAAGAAACACAATGACAGCTTCTGGTTTTTGCTGCTATAATGAAAAACAATTGTGGCAGTAAAAACCTCCAGAAGAGCTGTGTCTGTTTCTGTGAGATGTTCAGTACCACTTCCAGCTCATTTCTTTATAAACCTGAACACACTGTACCTGAGACTGTGCTCTCTGATGTAATCTGCTGTGTTCTTGTGAAAACGACTTCCAAGCATTTTTTTTCCCGTAATATTTCACTTGGTGCTGATAAAGTACTGTGTGTAAATCCAAAATGTTTTTTCTACCGACTTGATAATGTAGAATAAAAATATGTAACAAAGTTTTAACAAAGTCTTAAAAAAAAGGGAACCTGAGACTTCTGCAGTTTTATACATCTTAAATAAATTTACGACGGCATCATGAACGGAAGAGCAGAAGCTGATGAAACCGCTTTAAACCCATACATTTCCTTTTAGTCCATAGTGGAGCAAATATAAAATGGATTGTGAGATAACACAATAAAAAAGTGGCAGAATCAGTGGGCATGATCCTGGACACCACGGTCGAGGACGAGAAGAGAGTAGAAGAGCTACAGTATCTGTCAGGCTAGCAAGTGAACTTTAGCAACCTCTGTAATGTACTTTGGCGGCATGGTGGCATCCTGGGTTCATGGGTTTCCGTATGGAGTTTGCACGTACTCCCTGTGCTTGTGTGGGTTTCCTCTGGGTATTCCGGTTTCTTTCCATAGTCTGAATACATGCACTTTAAGCTAATTGACTGTTCCAAATTGCCCCTAGGTGAAAGTGTGAATGGTTGTGTGTGTTGGCTCTTTGATGGTCTAGTTAACTGTTCAGGGTGTAACCAACCTTTGCCCAGAGTTGGCTGAGATGGGCTCCAGCCTCTCCATGACCTTATCAGGATTAAGAGGTCCATGTGATTTTGTTTTGTGTCATATTATGATGTGTGTAGTAAAGTCAAAAACCTGTTGGTGGAGAGGAGCTGTATCCACGAGCACAGGATGGAAGGAACACCTCAACGTCTTGAGTTCATGCCTGCTCTCTGATTGTAGGCTTGGAACAGATGTAGCACATTGTTCTGCAGTTAAAGGTTCTCTCTGCTCCACACAGATATCAGATTACTCCACAAATAGTTCACCGAACAGGTATTTTATAGCTCTGTTAACTATTAGTATTTACAGCTAGAGCATTGTGGGGAAAAACACAATATCTCAAATTTCAGGATCCTGACCTCAGCCTGATGTTTATCCTTCCATCGCTGCTTTAATAAACGTTACACAACCAGTGCACTGTTTCTCCCTGACACATAAAGAAAAGCATCAGATTTAGCCTGCGGCCATTCCTTGTTTCATCCCTTCTCATGTGTTTCCTCTGAGATTAGAGGATCAGGGGGTCAGTCTTTGCCAGCATTTTTTTTTTTTTAAATAAAGAATAATTAAAGAAGATTTTCAAAAGAAACTTCTGAAATCAGACAGAAACTTTGTGAAAGTGACCCAAACCTGACTAATATTTCAGGATGCTTTAATGTTACGCAGCATTAAGTCTGCGTGAATGGAGCCCTGGTGTGTTCCTCCCCTCGGTGTGATGGACAGGTATGCAGCAATCCCACTCAGGTGCTGAGGATCTACCTCGTCTCTGACTGCTCCAGTGCGGTTTTATCGTAGTGAGAAAGTGAGTCATGTTTGACTTGACCTCAGGAAGTGAGCCAAACATGAACCCAAACCAAACCGAAAGAAAGCCTCAGTTTTCCCCAGATTGGGACTAAGGGATTAAAGTGTGTAAATCCAGCTGAAGAAATCAAATCTATCTCTAGTGGAACTTTTGTGTGTTCAGACTGTGATCCTAAACTCTTAACACACTATGGCCTGGGACAGAAAATGACGAGCGTGGCCTTTCGTTTCTCAGATTTGTTTTTGTTCCTCCATGTAGAGGGAATTAAACGTCCGGCGCAGAGCCGAGAGGAGATTAGAGACTTCAGACTTATCTCCTTTCTTCATGTTCCCTCGTATCTTCACTGAAAACAAGGCTGAAGCTACATGACTTTTTTAAACGCAGTAGGGATGCAGATTCACTTTACCACATTCACTCCAAAACTCCTGAAGGCCTCTGAGTCAGCTGAGTCGGGTGTGGCATCCACGCTGGACGTGAACTACAGGTCGCTCGCAGGGTTACACCCTCCCCACCCCCAGTGTTTAATCCTGAAACAAGTGAGTGTGTTCAGTTTTTCTGCCAGCATGTGAGGGGCTAGTGAGCTTCATCTCCAGCTCAGTGCAGTGGATTAGGCTAAAGCAATTAGCATGCAGTTAGCGCACCAGATCAAGTGACTCACTCAGAGTCATCCTATCATTACAGCAAAAAGAAAAAGAGGGAAAAAAATCACTTAGAGCACAAAGACACAGCAGGAAAGTGTGCATGTCATCACTGACAATGTGTACTGCATCTGTCTGTCTGTCTGTCTATCTATCCATCTATCCATCTATCCATCTATCCATCTATCTATATATCTATCTATCTATCTATCTATCTATCTATCTATCTATCTATCTATCTATCTACGTTTCCAAGATATTGCACCCAGGATTGGTGCCTTCACTTTTCTGGGACATTCACAGCCATATCTCTTGACTTCAGCTCTTTCCTTCGCCTACAGCCGCATCATCGTCAGTAAACAACATCAAATGTTTTAGAAATACATGCAGTCGTTCTGAATATCAGTGTTTTCCTACATACTTTTATACACTCATGTCTTATTGTTTTTATGTAGCAGTTCTACAAACAAGAAATGAATAATGAGTAAGTGACATTTCAGACTATGCAATGTGGTTATTTTTTTCTTACTTTTTCCTACGCGTGTATAAACAAATCCCAAAGAACATTCACTTGTGTTATAGATCTTGGCTAGCTGATTAGCTGGAGAGCTAGCACACTTTGATTTGTACATACTATACATTCCCGTTAAAGATGCTTCCAGTGAAATTTACATCACAAAACATCTCGAGGGTTTTTTTTTTTTTTTGCTTTTAATTTAACCATTGTTCCATTGATTCAGGAGAACAGTGTAAACATGAAGAAGAGCAGGATTTTATTTTAAACCCCTCTGTTGCTCTCTCTCTCTCTCTCTTTCCTGCTCTCTCTCTCTCTCTCTCTGTCACTCTTCTGTGTTGTGCAGTAAGAGGTTTATGTTCTTCTACGAACTTGTTATTTATAAAAACAACTCTGCAGATGGAGGAACTTTCAGAAAGGAAAAAATAACATAACACCCTTTCTCTGTAACTTTGTGAATAGTCAGTCTCTCAGCTCAGTGTGGTCTTGCAGTGGCCGTGACTTTTGACCTAAGCTAATGAAAAGTCCTCATGAGACTGTGCTGGGCCTTTACCATGCAGTGGAAAGTCATTATTACTGAGCCCAGAGCATGTCTGAGTCCACCCAAGAGACAGAGGGAACAAATGCCTGAAGGACGCTTGGAGCTACGCGCTGAGGGACAAGGCACTGTCAAGGCTGAGTTTTTACCCACAATACCTTTAGTCGGCAGTGACCTCTGATCCGCACTGCTTTTGTTTCTCCCAGCTGAGGCGGAGTGAACTCACACTGACCTCTCGACGTGGGACGGAGTTCAAAACAGCTGTGTCTGAGACGACGGTGTGACGAGGATAAAACATTCACTAAAGAGACTCTGCAACTCCCCACTGATGCAGAGAGGCGTGGCCTGTATATTTGTCAGACTCAGTAAAGGAGGCGTGGCCTGTGAGTCTCTGACTCAGTGTAGGAGGCGTGGCTTGTGTGTCTGTCAGACTAAGTGAAGGAGGTGTGGCCTGTGTGTCTGTCAGACTGAAGGAGGCGTGGCCTGTGGGTCTGACTCAATGAAGGAGGTGTGGCCTATGTATTTGTCTGACTTAGTGATGGGGTGTGGCCTGTGTGTCTGTCAGACTTGGTGAAAGAGGTGTATTTTATGAGTCTGCCAGTGTCAGTTAAGGAAGCATGGCCAGTGCATCTGTCACACTTAGTGAAGGAGGTGTGGCCTCTGTGTCTGTCTGATTTAGTGAAGACAATGAGGTCTCTGAGTCTGCTACAGTAGTATACGTGAAGGAGAAGTAGCCTTTGTGTCTGGTACACTCAGTGAAAAATGTTTGGCCTATGAGTTTGCCAGCCTCAGCAAAGCATGCAGGGCCTATGTGTCAATCTCAGTAAAGGAGGTGTGGCCTGTATGTCAATCGATCTCTGTGAAGTTAGTCCGATCAGTGAGCAAAACATGTTGTATGTGTCTGTGAGAAGGAAGTGAGGCCTATGTGTTGATCGGTCTCATTGAATGGGGTGTGGTTTATGAATCTCTCAGTGTCTGTAAGGGAGGTTTGGCTTCTGTATCTATCAATCTAAGTGAAGAAGGCAGCGCCTCAGTGTCTTTCCGTCTTCAGTGAAGGAGGCGTGGTTTGTGTTTGTCAGGCTCATTGAAAGAGGGCGTGGCCTTCATGTCTCGCAGTTTTGGTTACAGAGCGTGACCTACAGTATGTGTCTGGTTAGCTCTGTCAAAGGGGCGCGGCTTATGTGTCTGTCAGTTTCCTGAAAGATACCATGGTCTGTATTTCTCTCTTACACACACACACACACACACACACACACACACACACACACACTTTCAGTAAGTCAGCAAAAGACTGCAGAGGTTAACGAGCGCTAATCTGCCTTCATTAATTAACCTAGGATGCAGCTTTCAGCCGACTTAATTGTGTGTGTGTGTGTGTGTGTGTGTGTGTGTGTGTGTGTATGTGTATGTGTGTGCGCATGCACTTGTGTGCTGCAAAGGATAATGAAGTGAAAAGTGTGTGTTATCATGCATGTGGACACATCAGCATGACCTCTAATGGCTGCTAATACCCTTCCCTGGTGCGCTGATCAGCATGATGCATTTTAATGCTCTCTCGATCTCTCTCTCTCTCTCTCTCTCTCTACATATATATATATATATATATATCACTCTCTTGCTCTCTCCATGCCTATCTCTCTCTCCAGTAGCCCCTAATAACCTCCTGCTGTTGAAAAGAGTTTGATCATGAGGGTTTTCCCATTTTTATAGATTTTTAGCAACATGTGATTTGTGCTCCCTCTCTCTCCCTCTCTCTCTCTCTGTCTCTCTCTCTCTGTCTCTCTCTCTCTGTCTCTCTCTCTCTCTCTCTCTCTCTCTCTGTCTCTGTCTCCTTCTCTCTCTCTCTTTTTCTCTTTCTTACTGGAGTTAATTCATCATGTGATTGACAGCAGGACAGTGTGTGGCTCGAGACTGTGTGTGGTCTGTAAACAGAGATGTGACATTGTCTCTGCAGTAGAGTGCTGATCGACTCATTAGGGCTGCACATCTCCCTTCATGTTAAACTGAAGAATCCACATTTAGAATTTTTCGCCACACAGAAATCCTAACATTTGTAGAGCATTATGACACTCTGCTACTTCACTTTCATCAGCACAGTCTGTGTGTGTCAGGAGGTTGTTTATAAAACTAAAACGCAGAATTAAAATGATCAACAATTATCATTATCGACTGATATGAAACTAATTTATCACAATTTATTTTTAGTGATATTGCCCAGCCCTGATTGCCCACATGATTGCTTCTTTTTTTCAGCTGAAATTTATTTAATCAAGTTTTCTCTCTGTATGAATAATAATAACATGCTGTATAATAAATAAAAAAAAATAACCCCATGGTTATACATGCTAAAGAACTGTAAATAATGCAATAACTTACATTTAAATGCAGATGACCTCATTGCTAATTTCTAGACTGATAAAGGAATGCTTCATGTGTTGTTATTATTGAACCTTGCGCAGAGACAAATCCGATACGAGTCCAGCATTCTAAGGTCTCGTACATACCTCCTGTAGGTCATCGAGCACACCGGAGAGCCTCAGAGAAAACAATTTCCTGTGAATTATTGAGTGTTTCCTTTCAGATGAAGCCCAGCTTCCAGTTTTAAAGAAGATGAAGGCTGTGATTTAAAGCATAAGATAGTCTCCACCCCTTTTAAACCAGGTTTACTGAGATACTGAAAAATGTGTCTTCTTAATCATAAACACACACACACAGAGACAGAGAGAGAGAGAGAGAGAGAAAGAGAGAGAGAGAGAAACCATCAGAAGGACATATTGTGCCAGTCTTCGATCGATTCCTTGTTGCCGGAGCGCAGGACGGCTTTGCACTCATGTTGTCCAACAATATGGACATGGCCTCTGACACTTCACCTGTAGACCTCTCCCTTTCTCTCCCTCCCTTCATCCCTCCCCCTTATCTTTCCTTTCTCCATCCCCTTCCTGTGCCCCTGCCCTCTGCTGTCTACCTCACACTACTCACAGTTGCACATATTCGGTAGTTTCTCTGCTTATAGATGATAAGATCTCAATTCTAGAAATCTATTTGACTTCCCTGTGTTGTGTTTTTATATTTTTTGTTCCTTTAACATCTTCTGGCTTGAATGAGCAAAACAAATTTTATCTATGTACAGTATATCATGAGAATAGTTATATAGTAATGAGTATGAGTGTAATTTCAAAGTTCTGTATATTTGCAGGATTTTATTCATTCTACTGCTGCAGGATAATTAGCTGATTGGATTTATGATGACGAATGCACAGGTGCTGCACAGGTGTTCCTATTAAAGTGTCCGTTCAGGGTATGCATATTGCGAAACCCATGTTTTTATTATATGTCTTCCTTTGCTGCTCGCTCCATCTCTATCCAGCTGTGGTTTGATTTTCTCTGCACAGATGTGGATTTAATAGCTTTCCCATTGACTCTGTGTTTATTAATAACTTCCTGCTGGTTAGTCAGGTGACTATTATGACTCCAGCCAGTGTTTTTTTTTTTTTTTTTCTTTCTTTCTTTTTTTCTTGCTCTACTCTTAAATTAATCAGAAGATAGCACATACGCCATCGTGTTCTGCTGAGGGTTAGTGATTTTTTTTTTTTTTAACCGAAACAGTGGCATTAAAAAATAAACCCTGCACTCTGCACATCGTGAGCGATAATGAAATTGCGAGATGGCCCAGACAATTATGATCCTTGGGAGGGGACACAACTGCTGTGTGGATTATTAGAATCGGTGTCACGCTGGGCTTCATATTGTACAGCAAACAGTCACCTCTATGCTCATTCGCTTATTCCTCCACACTTTCCTTCATTCTGGCATTTACCATCTCGGATAGCAGTCAATTAGAGGTGAGATCAGTCTTCCAGGCTTAATAGGACTCTGTGGAAATTGTCAAGATAGCTATCTGTTACATGCTTGTTTGAAGCACAGCATACTAATCACGTACCTGCGATGGGTTCGAGGATACTCGAGGATACCTGAGGATGGGTTCATTTATACACATGCTCCGGGTTCCTCTATCAAGGGAATCCAAGGAAATTTGATGTGGTGATAAAAAGGCTCAGCTTGGGTCTGTATAAGCAGCGAGAATGATTTAACAGGACAATCAGAGCACTTGAAGAAAAACCTTTGCCAAGTCCAGCAATCTCTTATATGAACCAAAATGCTAATGCTAATGTTAAAGTCTGTTCCCCTAATCTTTTTCTTTCTTTTTTCTTTTGGAAGTGCAATCTGTTTTTGTCCAGCTAGCTTCATTTCTGACTCGGATGAGAGAAAATTTCCTGCCCCTCCATTTTGTTCCATGATTTACAGATAAAATGGAATGTTTACGGATTGTGGATATACGCCAGAAGTAGGAGGATGAAACTGCATGCCTTGTGAAGACTTTAATGAACGCTTTGAGGAATTGCTTTGTGTTGGTTGGTGTTCCTCACACAGAGGATTTTTATGATTAGATCTCGTATTGATGTTGCTGTAGTAAATTAAACTGATTAATCTGTAACGCTTTGGCAAATACAGAACCATAACACAGCTACAGCAGCCTCTCTTTATCTCTCTTCCCATCATACTTGTTAAAAAACGGAAGCGCTCCCGGTCTCTGAAAGTCTTCTGTCCTCGGTTTTTCTTGCAGTAAGCAATTTCTTTTTTCTTTCTTTTCCTCCTCGCTCCTTCTTGTCTGCAGTTTGTCTCCTCAGCTCCGTGCTCTGCTTTAATTCGACATGTTTTACCCCAGGAGGCTGGCTGTAGGTGTGTATCGTGCTCTGTGAATAAGCGCTACATCAACATTGCGTGATTCCTCACCTCACACACTTCCCTTTCCAGGAGCGTTCAGCACAATCACTGTGCGGAATTAACTCTCTCTGTCTCTCTCCCCCCCCCCCTCCCTCTGTGACCAAAGCCGTGAGATTACAACTAACAATTTAAAGTGGCACATAGTGGTTAGCACGCCCACCTCACAAGAAAGTCCGCAGTTTGAAGGCTCAGCAAGGAAATTTCAGTGTGGAGTTTGTTTGTGCTTGTGTGGGTTTTCTCCAGGTACTTCAGTTTCCTCCCACAGTCTAGTGATATGCACATTAGGTTAATTGGCTGGTCCAAATTGCCCCTAGATGTGAGTGTGACTGTGAATGGTTGTGTGTATGTTGGCCCTGTGATAGACTGCCAAGACGTTCAGGGTGTACCCCGGCTTTACTCAGAGTCACCTGAGATAGACTCCGGCCTTCCCACAACCCTAGTAAGTTTAAGTGGTTCAGAAGAAGAATGAATGAATTTACAATTAATCAGAAATCTTTTACGAAGCTAAAGGACACAACATCCCATATTTACGTGTCTTCTCACTCACAGTACTGATTCTGGACCAGATTCCAAGGACCAGGACCAACTAAGTTGGCCGGGCATATAGTGTCGCCCTCTTCCATCTTTTTGTGCTTCCGTCACTTCGTCCTTCCATCATTCTGCTGTAACTTTTGTCTGGTGCATATCACTTGATATACAAGACCTATGAATACCAGACTTGATGTGTGAATACATCTGGGGATGGTGGAGGGTCGCGTACCTGTTTCATGTACTTATTATTTATTATAATAAGACTTATCTTACTTTATTTAGCAATAACGCAATAACGATGCGGATAAAACACACCAGCTGTCGAGGCAGTACAGGACGCTCAGAAGTGTAAAGCCTTGTTTATTGACTGATCCTGGGTCAGCGCCTGGGACTCAGAGCCTGAATGGAAGCCTCTGTGTGCTCCACTTTTAGCATTCACATCCAGGTTCCTAAAGGAGGTCTCTGTTTATACATTTGGCGTTCATCCTAGTCACAAGCAACGAAAGACGAAAGAAATCATTAATGTCTGTAGAAAAAGAACATTTATTGGTGGAAGGAGGTAAGGATTTCTGAATTTAGTTCTGAAAGTGTAAGAAAGATTTAATACTTTATATTTCATATACATCCATCTGAAATAAGTCCAAGTCTCTCTCTCTCTCTCTCTCTCTCTCTCTCTGAGACACACACACACAAATACACACACTGAAGCTGTACACAAATGATTTTCAGAGCAGTTTCTCAGCAACGTTTGGATGTTACAGTGGTGCACCACAATTTCTCTCACATTAGCAAGCTGTAAAGAGCTTCTTCCAACAACACTACCATGAAGCAGTCGTTCATTTTCCAGGCCAAACATCCCATCATTTAGGGATTATAGTCTCTCTGGGGCACTTTTCCCAGACAGCTCCAAATGGACCATTCTGAATGTTTTGCAATCTGGAGCTTTCACCACCCTCTATTTTATTTCCAGATTTATAATATAGGGTGACAATAACATGAATATTTTATTCAGCTAGTAACACTCTACATATGCTGTATGTATATAAGTAACTAAAAGCCAAAGGATTATTCCTTGCATTGAATTATGAGTCTACTAGGAAGTGTATATTGTTATAGGAAAGCCATTAAAACCAGTGTGCTGCGTTACGCCACGACCTGAAGCAGCCTGAATGATTTTGCAAAAGCAGTTGTCAAAGCTTCCCAGCATTCAATTCTGTATACCACACAGCTGAACAGTGCAGCATCACTTCCAGACTTCTATGGTGGAAGAACTACAAAGCGCCCCAGCAGGTTCAGTACGCAGTGCTGTATATGCATGCGCAGATGGTCACAGCCCAGGTGTAGACAATGTTTGCAGCTTTGGGGAGGACTATATAAGCACACCCAGAGTAAAGCACGGAACAAAGTATTGTTATTGCGTCCACACTGCCAGTACTATGCCAAGCCTTCGTTCCTGTGTGTTTGCTTCTCTGTGTATTACCAGTTTTGTTTATTAGCTCCTGATCTTGAGTTTAGCTAGTGACATTGCCAGCATGTGTATGATCTCTTCCTGCCTGTTCTACGACGGTGAGTTTGTGCTGCCTTTGATGATCTTATTGTTGAATTGTTTGACCGGTGCCTACCTTACTTTGACCTTGAACTGTGTATTTTATACCTGCCTGGTTTCTTAATTTGCCTGGCTTCTTAATAAACGCCTTTTACCACACTTTCTGCATCTTTGCATCCACCTCTCACTTCAGCCACACAGTGGTGTGAAGACAGTGTTAATTTAAGACGCATTATTATTACTATTATTATTATTATTATCATTATTATTATTATTATCATTATTATTATTACTATTATTATTGTTGTCGTTGTTGTTGTTGTTGTTATTATTATTATTATTATTGCTATTAAACACACATGCTAATTTAAAATAGATTTCCCGAGGACGGAAGCTTAAAGCCAAGATATCACCTTCCATCATGTTTCCAAATAGAAGCATAACGTATTTAGCGATTTTATGGCAACATTATACAGACTGATGAGCTCTGGCTCTCATAAAGCTTTCTGCTTTCATTGTGATTTTAATCATGACCTTCGTCTCAAAATTGTCTTAAGAACTCGGACCTTACATTTCAAACTTTTCTTCTGCATCTGGAAAATCCATAAAGTGTTTTACCAGAAGTAGCCTAAAGCTCTGTGGGTGGAATGTCCCAGGGTGGTAGCGTCACAGAGTGTGTGAGAATCAGTAGGTGACACGGAGGGACACGGAGTCCAATTCCTGTAAAAGCATTGCTAAATGGTCTGTCTCATTTCATGGGACATTCCACAATAATGCTTTAGTGGGTAAATATGCCCCCAAAAATTTTGTAGAAAATTTGTGATACAATTATACAAGTAATTTAAAGTAAGAAAATTAATTAAGTAAATAAAGTAACTTGAAGTAAAGTAAGTAAATAGAGTTACATAAAATAAGTATATAAAGCAATGTAGAGTAACGAGAAATAAGTGAGTTAAGTAAGTAAGAAGAAGTAAAGTATAAAGTAAATAAAAGTAAAAGTGTAAAGTAATCTAGAGACAAATTGACTTATCAGTTAATTTGAAGATGAAATACGACTCCCTGAATCCGAAGTCACTCACTCATTCACTACCAGAATAATCACTAAATAAATGAAAAATGTGTATTTTGTTTGCACGCAAGACAACAATTTCATCTTTGATCTGAACGTTCTAGATACATCAGTATTTGTCCTCTTATACCATCGTACCCCTTTTTCATGCTTCTGACCTGAGTTTTCTGTTTACCACCTTTCACTCGCTGATTAACAAATTCATTTGTCTCACCTGTGTGTGCGTGTGTGCGTGTGTGTGTGTGTGTGTGTGTGTGTGCGCGTGCGGAAACATCGTAACAGTAATTTATTCTGAATGTTAGCAGACAGGAAGAAATGGGGACACTTTTTACTCAACGCGGACAAGAAAAGGTTTAATTGATGTTTTATTAAACTGACCTCAAGAATGAATAAAGTAAATGAGAACATCACGACAAGTGCTGGTAAATAGAGTTTCTCCTCAGGGCCAGCTGGAGAAACAGATGTGTGCGTGCGTGTGTGTGTGTGTGTGTGTGTGTACAGAGAATATGAGAAAGGGAGGGAGGGAGCGGATTTATTTCCTTCGCTGCTCTCTAATCTCATATTAAAGATGGTATGAGACGAGGCACTATTAACTTGGCTGGTGATCTGTGTTTAACGGCAGCTCTGTGGTGTGTTCATTTTCACTGTGTTGCGCTGCGGCATTCCTCACTTTCCATATTAATGTCATTAACACCAGGAGCTGGTCAGTAGAGGTGCGAGTGCACCCTGCAGCGTACAGAGCAGCTTCTTTTCAGAGGATGTAATTAAACTCTTACAGAGACACAGCCAGCACTTGAACTTGAGGAATCCTTCATGAACACATGCATAGGAATGTTTACAAAAACACAGACAGACAGATAGACAGAGTGAAAGAGAGAGAGAGAGAGAGAGATCATCAATGTTAAATTAACACCTCATTATACACGAGAGATACATTCTGAACTGCGGTATACACCAGAGACCACTTTAACAGCGTGGGTGTTAATTGAATGTTGATGATTTTGCAGTGCAACTTCAAGGCCATAAAGCTCATTTGAAAAGTTCACCCCCGTCTCACATATTCACTCACCCAATCTCTCTCTCACATACCCACACACACACACACACTCCTCCAGATGTTCACCATCACAATGAACCAAGTGAGATGTGCATGTAAATAACACCAAAACATTAATTTTTATTAGCCTGAAATAAATTCTGCATGCATCGTACAAAGTATTTATTGCACATTTATGGAAGGAGTCTCCAGTGCCAGCATTTAGTTAGAGGGAAAACTGTAAGTGGAAAGTCTTCAGGAAAGAAGTTTTTTGG
The DNA here is from genome assembly GCA_039654325.1 of Tandanus tandanus. NCBI lineage: Eukaryota > Metazoa > Chordata > Actinopteri > Siluriformes > Plotosidae > Tandanus > Tandanus tandanus. The sequence continues at coordinate 16,627,951 of JBCNYH010000023.1, read as the reverse complement.
TAACAGCTGCATTTTGTTCTGTTTGACACTAATAAATGGAGCTATAAATGGATAAAAGTGCACATCATTCTTTTCTAAACATAAGAGATATTAGAAGAGTAAAAGAATTCAGTAATTAACTTCAGGATGCTGAAAGTAACGCAGCAGTATCATCACACCACTCTGTCAGTGATGGCTTTCCTACTACAGCAATTCATTATTCATTAATCTGTCAATACTATTTCATGTTCCTCATTGCCAAGTGTCACGTTTTCTCTTGCCAATCTAGCGTTAAGGTCAACCTTTCAGTGGCAGAGACGTACAGAGACGCGGCTTTATTTCTGATCTTCCTTCATTGAGCGCTTACAGAAAATCAATACAGCATCATCGCCATCACTCGCTGTGTCAATGAACATGAGCAGAGAGAGAGAGAGAGGACAGAGGTGTATGAGGGAGGCAACATGCTTCTCAGTAATATTTAGAGCCAAAACACTTCAGTGTCATCAGTAACAATCCTTCAAAATGCTAGCACATCTAATATATAAATATAAATCTATAAAAACAAGAGAGCTAGCATACCAAAAGTATACAAACAAGAGTGCTAGCATAGTAAAACTATGATGACTAGAGTGCCAGCATACTGAAACTATTTTAATAAGAGTGCTAGCATACTGAAACTATGAGAAAAAAGAGCTAGCATACCAAAATATGAGAACAAGCATGCAAGCATATAGAAACAATTTTAATAAGATAGCTGGCATACTGTGACTATTAAAAACTAGCGTGCCAAATATGGCTAACATGCCAAAAATTTGGTAAGCATGCCAAAATATGAAAAAAGAGAGTGCTAACATACTAAAACCTGTTTTTTTTTATTTTTATTTTTTTAAACCTGTCCTGTCCAGCATCATAGCAAGCAGAATGGCAGTCTGGTTGCAGTGTTGTGCCGAACAAATTT
>JBCNYH010000023.1:16592156-16606434 GCA_039654325.1 Tandanus tandanus | reverse complement strand
CTCTCTCTCTCTCTCTCTCTCTCTCTCTCTCTCTCTCTCTCTCTCTCTCTGTCTGTCTGTCTGTCTGTCTGTCTGTCTGTCTGTGCCTGAAAGCCTTTTGCTGTTAGCCGACTGGAGGCAGGAAAGCTAGCGGAGGTGAAATTGCTTTACTGAAAGTTAAAATTGCACTCCATGTTGCTGCAGCGCCAAGCAAGTTCTGGCATTATCTCCCTCATAGCCGCGGGGCACAAAGGCACGAGGTATACGCCGACAACTCGTTCTTTTATATAAAGATGAGATCTAAAAAATATTAATGAAGAACAAAAAGGTATTGCTGTGAGCGTCAGTGCTTAACCGCGAGACGCCTATGGAAATAAATTGGATGTTAAGAGAAAATGGAATTTGACTTGCAAGCATTTTGATTGTTTATGGCTGGACGAATGATAAATATCATTTCATTTTCCCAGGAAGGGAAACACTCCAGTGTGAAACAATAACAATGTTCCTGGAGATCGAGCACCCTGAAGACTTAAGCATCAGTCTCACATAGCCGGAATGACTTCACGAGAGATGACGGTAGATGATTTTTAGCCTTCTGGGGGTCCTGGCATTATCCTGTAAGTGTTCAATGCACTTCAGTTTTGAAACAAGTGCACCGTGGATCTACATTGAAAACCAAGAGGGCATGGCTGCATTCACAGAAAGATTGGTTGTGTTGAAAATTACTGTGGGTCAGGCTCTGGATCAATTCAGCTGTTGCAACTGTGAAGGCATCCGTGAGGTGTACATGGCCTAGCGAATGTTACTGTAGATTTCTATAGACATATGTATTGACGTATGCATCGCAGTTACTGCCGGTAGACGTGACGGCTGCACCTTCTGCATTCATATGCATATGTTTCTCAGGCAAGCATATATTTTCATCTTCTGCCTATATTTTTGCACTAAACTGCCTCCAAAATGGTCACGGAATAACCACTGTAGTCCCAGCCATGGTTCCCACATATCAACAGGCGATGTGAGACCTTAGCATTAGAGTTTGCATAGAGCATCTCATTGTACATTATATGAGTACGTAAGTGAGTACAAAAGCACTTAGAGATGTACTTAGATTTAGACTCCTCACACATAACTCAACTTGTGTGTGATTGGATAAGCTGTTTTGATTTTCAGCAGAAATGTGTACAGTGCCTATCACCAATTGGATGCTGGCTTCACTTTGATCTGTCAATTCCCCCAGTGGAATTTTGTTTCTTCAGTTATTCAGAAGCTGTAGATGAATTCTGGGATACCGTAATGTAGTGTCATGTCCTACTATTACTACTTGATGAACTAAAAAGAGAAGTATTTGAGTTAACTGTTAAGCCCTGTTCCTCAAACCATGTTTCCAACACTTTTAAAAGGTTACAGAGTTAAAAATGAAAATATATTCATTTCTGTCACAGTAATCATTCTTGTTCTGAACCCCAGAGCAATCGAAAATAAAAGAATGGCTGAACACGTGCTGCTAAGTCACAATTCCTCAGCAGGCGTCTCAGGCACTCATTCAGACGGCCATCGATCTCCACCAAGGTTTAACGCCTAAGATTTTAGCTTTTCATTCAGCAACAATGCTGATCAATAAGCTTCTGTAAGATCTGCTAATGAAATCATTTCTCTTTTGAGAAAAAAACAGCATTTGCATGTCTCGCCTCGCTTGGTGCAACCTGCTGCTTTTTGAGCACAGTGTTATTTTGGAGTTTTGCTTTTGTACATCTCGTCACCACTCTCTTTCTCACCCTGGTGTCACAACACCTTTTTTTATCTTGCAGAATTGCTTCGAACAAGCAGGACACATTGAGCAGGAGGTTAAACCACATTCTCAGCTTCAACTTTGTGGGGTTTTTTTGTTTTTTTTTGTTTTTTGGGTTGTTTTTTTTTTTTGCATGTGTTGTCATGAGTTTGCCGTTTTTCTGTCTTGGGTGTTAAGCAACTGCTAATGTTGTTGTTTTGCCTCTGCGACCCGACCACAGGTAAGCAGGGGGAAAAGAGGGATGGATGGATGTTTGGATGGAGTTTATTTAGCATTAAAAAAGGATGAACTTATTTCATTTAACCTTCGCCTTCCATGCTCTATCGTGTTTTGCTCATTTTGACATCCTGTTTTGCTTATACAGTCAATGTTTCCTGCTCTCATCCTCTTCCTTTTCCGGGTACAATGCTATAGGTTAGAGTTATGTAAGCTTTCTTGTCATCTTTTCCAGGTATATTTGTGTTTTACTTGACTCGTACATAGTGTATGAACTTCAGAGACAGTGTAACATCTGGATATAGAGGGTCACTCGCTCGATGTGTCAGGTGCTCCAGCTTGTTATTAGTCCTCCATGTGCTTTTGTTTTGGTTTAAATTCCACCCTTGTTGTGTCAAATCGAACATGTTCAGCTGTTTGTTTGTGTTTTTGTTGTTTTTTTCAGCAAAGGGTAATTAAGTACTCTGGTGGTTCGATGTTGTATTATAACTGCTGTGTGTTTTATGTCTTGGTATAATCAGATATAATATAATTAATACCGTGCTCATATTATCATTTCATTGACTACACATTGCTTTGCATGATGTCTGCTGATGAGTCAACTCCTGCGATGAGCTTTGATTTTTGTTTAACCCCCAATAAAGTCCACACTGTGCACCAGCATTTATATAATACCTCATTCTCACGGAGAGATCACATTTCATATTGCTGTGAAGCAGCAACCTGATCAAGCATTAAAATAAAAGAGGGTGCAATATTACATGTAGTGAGTGTATTAGAGTATAATAAGTTAATAATGAGTTAAGTAATGTAGTGTTGTGTGTGAAACAGAGCTGTGTGCTACAGCTGCATGTATCCTGCATATGAGGACCCTGCAGCACCAAACCAACTGGAAATCACAGCGTTATAAGTTTGCATTCGTGGTTTAATAGCAGTTTGCGTAAAAACACTAAACCAATGTCTAAACCTTACAGTTATTCATGTTTTTTTCCCTAAAGTCCTCCTATAGAGTATACACATAAAAACCTACCTTTCATGAGGGAAAGTATAACTTATCATCTTAAAAATATCCCAAAAATGCCACAAAATCATCAGTTCACACTGCATGAGACTCAGTGATTACATACAGATACAGTACATGTCCAGTATCACTACTTGGCTGGAAATTCACCTTATTCAATCATTTGATGTTAAAGTACATCATTTCTAAAGTAAACCAATATAAATCTGTTTTGCAAACTCTGTCGATGTAAACAAACTCCTTCCTATCTCTAGCAATGCCATGAAAGCCAGCTTCTGATTGGCTGGTTCACCTCCAGTCCACCATTTCATTCCCTTTCAGCTAATCTGCAATATCTAAAATCATGGATCTGTGACTTTTGACTGGTTGGTGCTGGAGGGTCACATACACAGGCGCTGAAGGGTTTAGTGTTTCAGTGTTAAGTGAAGTCAGTCAGGTGTTCAAGTTTTCCAGCAATCAGGTGCTAAAATAAGCACAGGTCAGAATCTGAAGAAAGAACTGATTTCTTTTGGTTTTTAGAAGGGAAACTGTACCAAAAGGTGGTTAAATGTTATCCTTACCTCACATCACAGGAGTACGCTTTCCAAAACAGGAAATTCGACAGGATGGTGGACATTGGACTGGATTAACATAGTAACATACCAAGCTATATAAATATATATTCTGAAATCAAGAGGCTGCCAACGACTTTGAACGACTGTTTACACCTGCTTTTAAAAGGCAAACATCTCATTCAGCTCTCCTGGAAGTTCCCTCATGCTTATAGTGGCATCCTATTGACAGCAAATTATATATAATATCTTAGAAATTAGTTTTTTTTGTTTGTTTTTTTTTTCGAGAGAGAGAGTGCACACAAGAGAAAAATAGAGAGAGAGAAAAACATCCTAGAGCTTATGTAGAATCTTTAGAAAATGAGAGCTAGTGACTGAAGTAAAGCGGCATCCACAACGAACAAGCGATTCGAGCGGCATGCGAATCGCTTCACGACACAAGCGAATGTCACTCTTGGTCAGCTCTGGTTGCTTAGTTAACTCTTTCACATGTTTGCCATGGCAGATTGCTCGAAAAAATATACATTACTATTCAAAAGTTTTGGGTCACCTAGAAAATTTCACATTTTCCATGAAAACACAAACTTATACTCATCAAATAAGTTGCAAAATGAATATGAAATATAGTCAAGACATCAACAAAGTTAAAAAATAATACATTTTACTTATATATAATATAAATATAAAAAATATACTTATATTTTGTTCTTCAAACTTTGCTTTTGTCTAAAATTCTCCATTTGCAGCTGTTACAGCCTTGCAGACCTTTGTCATTCTAGCTGTTAAGGTAAGATGAAGTTATTTCACCCCATTCTTCCTCAAGCACTTCCCACAATTTGGGATGACCTTACGGTCAAGCTTCTCCCCTCATAGCTGTAAAAGGTAATGAGTGTTGCTTGCTTCACTGATTGTAGCAGTAACGTCATTATCAACCTGGCTTTTTGTTTGTTTGTTTGTCTTTAGGGAGGTGCATAACTTTTTCAGGCTTTGATGTGTAAAAAGGTGTATTTCATCAATAAAAAGGAAAAGCTTCAGCAAATTTCCCGGCTCAAAAAAGTTTTCTTCCCTGCTTCCCTTCCCAATTTTCCCAAATAAAATTGGGGCTCAAATAGTGAAAGAGTGGTTCAGAAAGCATGAATCATTTTCACACACGAAGGGGCACCACAGAGTCCTGACCTTAAAGGTGCCCTGTGTGTTTAATCTTTCATTATCAGTTGATGTCTACTAATATCATTGCACCCAGTGCAGGGTTATTGACAGTTATGTACAGGAGTAAACAAATGGTTTCAGAAAGACGTTGTGGCCGATTCCATTTTATTTCCAAGAGAGAATCCTGTATTTGAAGTTTATTTATTATGCCTGTTAAGTGAATAGGCCCTTTTAACCTTATGGAAGTCTTTTGGTTGTGCTGGAGAAGACGGTATGTAGTGGTTCGATTTTCCTGTCATCAATTCAAGATGTCTGTAAAAAATGAACCCAACTCTGGATGGAAATAAATGTGATGTTGCTAAAGTTTAACGAAACAATGCCATGGTGGTCAAGCACTGTAATCAAGGCTGAAGGTGCTCCAACAAAATACTGGAGTGCACAACCTTTGGATGGGCCGTGTAGTAAGTGGAAGGAAAGATTACATTCTTGGAAAATGATCAAGAACAGGAACTCAGTATAATTGATTATTTTCCTGTATGAGCATGTCCTGATGTATTTTACTCCTTACATAACCGTCCCTTGCTTTGAGCCATCGTTGTTTTAAGATTGGACCGCAGCATTATGTAGGATTCTTGAATCAGCTTCCGTCAGTATGAATAAATTGTTGTAAAAAACCTTTGCAAGTTTTCTAGCATGAGTGCTGTACAGTGTGTGTGTGTGTGTGTGTGTGTGTGTGTGTGTGTGTTACAGTCAGATTGTGCAATCACTCATTTCTCGAAACACACACACACACACACATATAAAATTAAATGTATGTATATTTATGGAGAGCGAGAGAGAGAGAGAGGGAGAGAGGGGTGGGCTGATGGACGTTTGAAGCCCAACTGTCAGATGATTTATGACATTCAAGACAAGAAAAATATGTACATCAGCAGCCAGACATCTGCCCTCCCTTTCCCTTTTTGTATCTTTGCGTCTCATGGGTGTTTTTTTTTGCCCCTCTTTCTGTCTCTCCATGACTCCTCTCTCCTGGACTTCACATCTGCAGTCCATGTTTCATTCCCCATACAGCCCATGAAACATTTATCTCCCACTTCCGAGCTCTTAGAAACACAATGAGCGGCTACCTGCGAGGGAAAAGCTTGATGAAAGAGTGATGAAAGCACGTGGAAAGAGCGCGCCGGCTGGGCCGATTTGGCCGCACAACAGGAAACGTTCATGCAGTGAGCCTGATGCAGCAGAGAGCTCAACAACACACACTCGCCCTGACTCCAGCTGCATTGTGTTCTTCTCATTTTCTCTCTCTCTCTTCTTCTCTCTCTCTTTCTCTCTCCCCTGCTGCCTGTACTCTGCCTCTTCTCCCTCCTTTATTATTTTTCACTCCCTCTCTCATAAGCAGCATCTCTGTATTAACTGGATTAGCACCAATCCACAGGCACGACTTCTCTAATTACTATTTTGGAAGCCTGCAAGATAAACTCACTTGGCCCCTGTGTGATTATTTTTCCTGCGCTGTTCTGATCAGAGCCAGAGACTCAGTGCCGAGTAAATATTGTCCTGGCAAATAAAACAAGAGAAATAAGCACACCAGTGATTCGATCGGAGTAAGAACGTAAAATAGTGTATTACAAATTGAAGTGTTTATAAGGAGTAAGCATGACCATGCACCGCTGTTGTGTACGGTTGGCCACTAGGGGCAGTGTGCAGGATAATTCACAAATATAACGGGGGTGTGTGGTATTTATTTAGCAGTTAAAGTAGTTCCCTGGCTACACAACATTGAAGAAACTCTAATTATGAATGTTCATCAGTGTGAACATTAGCAGAAAATCTTTACCTTAAGGTCAGAAGCGTGATGGTTATTTAGCTAAGAAAGTCTGATCTGGAGTGATGGTTTTAAAATCTCCTTGAACACTGAAGACATGGACACCACCTGTGCTGTCAGTGGACATTCTGTTTGAAAGGTCGTGGGGTTGCCGCTCGCTGCTGGTTGTTGTGATATCAGAGCGAGACATGTGTCCAGGTCACTCAGAGCCAGTTCTATGTCGCTTCGGGCCAAAAGCAGCAGCTGAAGCGTGACTGCAAAATACAGATATTTTATTTATGCAGTCTAATCCTGCACATCTGCACGACTTCCAGAGAAACAGCTGTCTCACTGCATCATGTTATTCGAAGTGAGCTGATTAACCTAACTCTCACAGGTCTGTGAACACAAAGCAGCTGCTGACTTCAAAATGGAGGAAAAATGCATCATGTAGCATGTAGGTTACAGTGCAAGGTCAACCCACGCCAACAAGCAATGTCAAATTCTCACTTCTGATTGGTCAGAATATGTTGATTCATTTACCTTTAGATCGTTTGTCCTGTATCGCAGTGTGTCTGAGTGTGTTCTGTTTTCCTGGATCCTTCCCATTCTCCCGCATCATTACACAAACGTACGCTGCAGAAATCAATAAAGGAAGAGTGCATTACTTCCTGTGTTCTTCCAGGAGGACTCTGAAATATTAACGCCAGCTGCCAGATGAGTTTAGTATTCAGAACAAGCACAGTACTCAGCATCTGTTTTTTTTACGACTGTGAGACTCGAGAAGGAGGAAAAATACTAACAGGAGACAGGACAAAGTCAAAGGAGAGATGATTACGCATTTAAAACATAGTAGATCAGTGTTCCAAATGTTCAGACAGTTCAATATACTTAACATTCGTTTTAAATAATAATAATTTGGTTATGCACTAGCACAGAAGGTTTAGGGGATGAATAGAGTTTTTAAAAAAGGTGGACAATTAGAAAAACATATCAAACTACAATACACCACTTTTGATGAAACATGATACCAAAACAGATGTGTGTTTGCTAATTTGCTAACCACCAGCATTTTTTTAATGTTATTATTAATCATAATAATTATTATTATTACAATAAATTAAAATTAGAATAATACTACATGTGAACGGCATGATTTGATTGGTCCAACAAAATACACTCAAAGTTTGTCACTTATATCAGGGAGCATCATCATTACCACGCTACAAAATGGAGAAATCAACTAGAAGTTTATATTGTTTGTTTTTCTTGTGTTTTCATGTAGTATATGGAGTTTTCCTGCAAGAAATGTACTAAACTCTGAATGAGTAGGCTAAACATGCACTGTAGCTTTGCTCTGAGCTGGTGGAGCTCACCTGGCCTGCCTCTGTCATGGTTAAAATATATTTTATAATAAACTCTAACAATGTTGTTTTGGATTGCTTTTCTTTATGTTTCTGCATAGTATATATTATAACTTGAACGTTTTAAGAAGAGAGTTTGAGGGATGCTCTTACAGAGCTTTCATGCACTTGCTTCTGTCTATTTAAAAAAGAAACCATAAAAAACTTGGTCATTGTGTTTTTTCTCATGTTCCTGTGTAGTATATACTGAAACAGTTATGATCCTTAGGCTCAGTGTATGTCGATGAATCCGCTTCACGTTCAAGGGATAATTGTTTACTGTCCCGACATAGAAAACCAATCAGATTATTTCATTCCCATGTACCATGAAGTGTACACTAAATATTTCATTTAGATAATAATTCATGTGTTTGTATTTTTAAACATTCAGTCCAACATTTTTGCAATTTTTGCATCTTCTCATTAGCTCCTGGTATTGTAATCGAAAATAAAAAGTTCACCCTTACTTACAGTGTATAAAAAACTGTGATATAATTTATCCTGATCTCCAGTCCAGGAAGATTTGGCAGGCAAAGTCAGGAGGTGTTTGGAGTCAGAGAGGGACAGGATGGAGAAGAATGTGATTGAAAGAGACAGAAGAGGGGTGTCATTAGTTCTCGGTGTCACAAATAAATTCTGATAAATCTGTCTCTGTCTTCTCTCGCTCTTCTGTTAGAGAGAGTGAGAGGGAAACAGTGAGAGAGAAAGTGAGAAAGAGAAGGGGAGAGAGAGAGAGAGGGAGAGGGATTAATTGTTGACTGAAAAGGATCCGGGGTTGTTTTCATGCCACGTGAAGGTGTTGCTTTAGGTTAATTAGGATGGGTTTGTAACCACCAAACAGAAAAGTTTTTTTAATCTCTTTACAGCCAGTGCATGAAGTACTTCTAAGAACCAAACACTCTGAGCGTTTCACTCAAACAGCCTTTTACATTGTTCTTTTACATGTTCACTCATTTTCATAGTTTACTATGATGTCAGTCAGAGTGTAGTGTTCGTGCTATACAGTACGGATCAGATCAATGTGTGAGTGTGTCCAGTCTGTTAATCCCTGTGTGATGGTGGCAGATTATTATTATTAGAATTAAAGAGAGACATGGGATTGGTTTGTTGTGAGAGATAGAGAGAGTAAACAAAGACAGAAGCAAAGACATGGTCAACAAGCCCAAGTCCATTTTCCTCCCCAAAGATCCCCCCATGAGTGTGTCCTTTTCCTCAACCTCAGCAGCTCCCGAAGGCTAAAAGTTGGCAGGTGTCCCTCTCGCCCCGCGGCCACGGCCCGCCCCTCTCCTGACATTTCTGCAGACAAAAACACACTGTTTCCTTAATTTCATCACATCTGCACGGGGTGAGCTCACAGCCTGCGGTGAGAAGCATACAGCGTGACCTTCCTTTCCTTCTTATTTTCACACTCATGCTCAGTTCTGCAAATGACACACAGATCTCCGGTTCAGAGCTGTGGTAGTGTTGTTAAAGGAAAAGGCAGGCCAGCGATTTCTGTGTGGGAAATAAAATGGGGTGGATATAAAGAAGATGCAGTATGATTATAGATTGGATTTTAGCTGTAAATCTGAATAAATTGCGTGGATTTGTAGAATAGGAACTGCAGATGCTCCTGAAGTGTTGCTTTTAAATGTTAATGATGTTTTATACTCGTTTCCAGTACTTGGATTTGATCTGGTTCCTGGTTCAACCTTGCAGGCTCTTTATACTGGAGAAAAAAAAAGTATTTTCTTGCATGAAAACAATGCAGTCTTTACCAACATGTCAATTCAGACAGGAGATTTCTTACCTGGAGGATAACAGCTCAGTGTTTCCTGTTCACTGATGTGATTCACGACCAGTATCCCTTTTCGCACTGCCTGATCCGGTCTGAATAAGGATTTAGTCTTTGCTTGGATTCCAACCTTGTTTTGGGTTTTGGAGAGTTTTTTTACACTTCATTTTTTTTCTGATGTCTTTATTCATACAGACTCATTAAAGCATGATCGAATCTCATAACTGTTGAGTATTAAAGGTCTTGTGTGCTGACCCAACATTGATCTTCTAATAATCCCAACAATATTATGCTAATTCTTATTATATGGCAAAGATAATACTTGTGATCTGATTGGCTGATGAGCAGTCCGGAATTGCCTTGTACAACATTCACTCGCCAACATTCAACCAAAACACAAACTTCAAATAAAATCAATCGTTCCTTGTCTTTTTTCTTGCTCTGTATTCAAAAAAAGTCTTACATCTAACTTTACTCCTTGGTGAAATAAATCCCTGAAGTTGAGGAAGCAAACAGAATTGTGCTGTTGATGCAAGCTTTGTTATGGTTTGATTTCCAAGGAATATTGCACCTGCAACCAGACATAGGCATCAGTTTTCACCTCCCTTTTTTCCATTTTTAATGAATAATTTATAAACCTTGTAAGCTTGGTCAATTCCACACCTCTGCTTTGATACATTGATCTCGATATCACTAAGTCAATACATCAAAGCATCTGGAATTCCCCTGTATTGACCACATGTTCAATGAATAAGTAGCATATATGACATTTATAATAGAAAAAAAACTGCCCTACACCATTTTTAAACTTCTGAATTTTTTAATGGAATTCAGGAATAAAGCGCGGCGTCACCGAGAGGCTGTTTTGGTTTCCTGAAATGAGGCTGTAAGTTTAAATCTTGATCTGTACAAATGAGCCATGTTCCCACTTGTACAAAATTAAAACCAGAAATAGGGCTGCAAGCAGCTGTTTGAGGGAGCCAAGCAGTTTCTGTTCCCACCTTTTAGCGCCTGAGGAAAACCAGAAGCCAGCGAGATCATCAGAGTTTGCTTTCAAAGAGTTATAATTAATCTGAATATCAAGCTGTTACTAAAATAGTATGTCACTAATTACAAGTAGTAAATGTTTCTTTAACTTCAGATCATGTTACTGAATATGTACGTGATAAGAGTGATGTCAGTAACTAAAAGCACTGCTCAGTTATGAAAATCCCATAGTTCCATATAGTTTATTATTTAAAATGCCATATTTAACGTTTAATACTATTTTGCAAAGGAAGAGTAGGTGACTACTGTGAGGGCAGGATTGTAGCATGAACTGATCATTGGTTTTCCTCCAGAGGGTGTGGGATGTATATCAGGGTATACAAAAGGTCTAACACACACATACACACGTCTTCTTCTTCATGTCCTTCTGGTGTCCTTTCTCGAAGTGAGCTCCTGCACACCTTCATAATTGAAAAGGAGAAATTTATCGCTGTATAATTAAACACTAACCTCTGACCCCCGTGTTGGCCAGAGCTGAATATTAACTATTGGCTCCAACATGTGGACTTCAAAAATCTGAAACAAACCTGATGCAAAAACACCCTGACATTAGGACGTAACACACCTCGACATGCTGATAATTAGCGTCACGCCCGTCGTTAAAACGATGCAGCTGATTTCAGAGGTGTATTTCCACAGCGCATAAAATCAAAGAAATATCTCATTAGTTTTTAATTAATTATCTGATGAATCTATTAGGAATCGCGAGGCGAGATGGTGCATGCTCAGGTTTAACGTCTGGACCTGAACTCTGTGTTGCGTGGGGAAAATAATTATGCAGGTTATTACCATGGGTTTAATGAGGGCGAGAGAGAGAGAGAGAGAGAGAGAGAGAGAGACTTTATCTGGGCTCTTCTCACTTGTACAACAGTTTAACAAGGATTATCTATACTTATACAGTAGTATTCTCCATTGATATATTAATATGTGACTTGCTTAATTCAGTGTTTCCTTCTGATAATTCAAAATGATATATGTTTATATATGTGGACCATCTATGTATTGTTACAACTTATATTACCCTACGCTGGTGTTGGAGACACCTGGAAACATATTTTCTACATATTCAGATCAAGCAGTGATCAGACCAAATGTAAACTAGAGAGTGTAAGGTACCTCCGCCACGCAGCATGGATAATATAGCAAATACAGCTATATAGGGTAATAATACCTATATGGGTACTGGTTTCAATTACCCATATGCTCATCTTATAATATGTTCTACAGTACGAGGACGTCACCAGATATATGTAATAGCTCCCACATTTGTAAGATTTAAGGGATGGCTTGGGTTTGATCTTACAAGGTCACTTAAGGTCAAAGGAAGTTGTCTCATTTGAAAGTTCATATATGGTTTCCTATTTGTGTTCCATAGTATCGGCATGTCTATAAGCACTCCTTTCGTTATAACTTGTAAGCTCACCATCTACAAAAATTTGTGACCTTTCTCTAACCTTTACCTTTGACCTTGACATTCCAAAATCAAATTATCTCTGGGACTCAGGTAGGATAGTATCCCCACCAAGTCTGGTGAAAATCCATGCGTGGATGTGGTCAGGATTTTGTTCGCTGAAATGGGGTAGAAGTTGCCAGGCAGCCAGGTTTGTATCCTAAAGCAAGATTCTTAACATCATTAGAAAACTGTAATGGCTTAAATTTGCCTGATCCTGTTCTACTCAGAGAAGGGTTCCTTTCTGCGTCTGGTTCTAGTTCCTCTCAAGGTTTCTTTTCAAGGATTTTTCCTCACTTGATCTAAATCCACATCGGGATTTCTGTTAAGCTGCTTTGTGACAAGAAATTGAATTGATTTGAAATGTGACATCGGCAGCCAGGCTAGAAATGTAGTTTATTTAGTACTGAGATCAGATAAATGCTGATGATTGACGGCATCTCGTTTTTCCCTGCACGGCGTTGGGTTCACAGTTCGAAAGCGCTTAAAGAAAGGGAGAGAAGCCTAACCCCACCAATGTCTTGCTCACTCTCGCTGCAGCTCATTAGTCAGTAAATGTAGTTGCTGGATAACAGATGTCCTTGGAGTCTCGGTTCCTGAGATTGAGAGCCGCCGGAGATGCTGATGGATCTGAGTTTAGATTGATGGAGATTGAGTCAGTTTTCTGCTTGCTGTATAAATAATACATGACAACTACACCAGCTCGAAACACACGTGCTGGAGTTTTAACAGATCGATACCTGGTATTTGAGATGAATTATTACTTTAAACTCTTCCATGGCGCCAGTGGATTCTGGATTCTGAGAATTGTAATACATTATCGTTTCCATAGTAACAGCTACTGTAGTGGATGCAGATAAAAAAAAATTGGGGCAAACTGTCGTGCAAAGGGAAATAAAACCTTTTAGTGTTTGAGACACTCTGTTACAGAACATCAAGGTGGGAACCGTATTAGCAAACAAAGCTTTAAACACAAAACCCGTCCAATAAGGATTGTTCAGGAGAACTTTGTGACCACAGCAATAAGATTAGTAAAGAGTTCGAAATCGGTAGTCAATAAAGCACTCGGCATGTTTAATATGAGAGAAAGGCCCGGATGATTGCTCGATGCCCTGCCGATCCGAAGGCAGCCTGTTTAATTAAAGTTTTCCAATAGCCGCTAGGACACACCGCTTCCTCATTAGTGTCGCATGTTCATCAATAACTTCCTGATTAAAACACACAGATTGCGCTTCTGCCTCCCCTCGAGCCACCGGCAGCCGAGACAAGCCGAGACGAGCCGAGACGCTCGGTGACAAGCGAGCAGGTGAACGTATATCACCCGCTAGTGATTAATGCTGTCGAGCGGCACTAAAATTAAACGCAGCCCTGAATATTCACAGCATCGATCTCTGCCGGATATTTAGCTGCTTCATCAAGCATTTTATTTAAATATTGGAATGATGCACAGTGGCCACACCCAATTTTAGCATCATAATTTGGGAAAGTTTTTAGTTGATAAAACATTTTCTAATAAAGGAAAAACCTCAATGTGAGGTATTAGATTCATTTTATTTTTCAGTCTGTATCTCTAATCTTGTTGGTTTGTTCTGGATAGTAGCTTCTGTTAGCTAACTGTTCAAGGGTAGAAGACTTTTCCTTTTATCCTCCTGCCTGTGCTTGTTTGGGACTTTGCTTCCTATTTTTGAGTATTTAGAGTGTTCTGCACCTCTATCCTGCCCTCTTGATAGTATGCATATATCTTATATAGTGTTCTGATCATTTTCCATCAGGTACGGCATTAAAATAAAACTAATCATGTGTGAAAATTGTGATGTTAGTGTTAGTGTTATTAGTGTTACAAGCACGGCGTTGTTTCTAAAAGTCCTACTGCATTACCTTAGTTTCAAATAAGCTGATTAGACATTTTTTAGGTCTGAGATTATTATTCATTCATTCCTTCATTTTCTGAACCGCTTAATCCTAATTAGGGTCGCAGGGAGGCTGGCGCCCTTCTCAGCCGACTCAGGGTGAGGGCAGAGTACACCCTGAACAGCTCGCCAGTTCATCGCAGTGAGACTAATGAGACTAATATTTCGTCCAAATATATATA
>JBCNYH010000023.1:16578985-16591574 GCA_039654325.1 Tandanus tandanus | reverse complement strand
TATATATATATAAGCATCTAGTTTTGTAGCACAGGCTGTAAGTGCAAGTGTGGCATAACAGAGGCTAATCTTTTCTCAGTTATAAAGTCAATGCCTCGTCGGCATGAATTATCAGCTGATACTGCAGTGTTTAGTTAAAGGGTCGGTTTATTAGCCAACTGCTGTAGATGTAATGAACAGATTTGTGTTGGATAAAAAAAATTGACACATTTTAAATCATGTGAAAACACACGCTGTTGTGTTGACTTGGCAGTGGCGGCTTAGTGGATAAGGCTCTGGATTACTGATCCGAAGGTTGGAGGTCCAAGCTTCCACTGTTGGGTCCTTGAGCAAGGCCCTTAACCCTCAATTGCTCTGTTGTATAAAAATGATGACTGTAAGTCACTCTGGATAAGTGTGTCTGCCAAATGCCATAAATGTTAATGTTGACAAACTGAAACATTCCCTATTCAGCCACTAAACAGCTTATAAAACACCCAATGAATTGTAAGATCTCAGCTGGTCCTTTGTGTAGGCACTGCTTGAATAAATAATCAAATTAACAATCTCCATATAAGTCCCACTTGTCCATATTTCAGTGTCCATGGATCAGCTCTGTCTGCCCGGGGAATAGAGGTCCTCGTTCTCAATATGAACAACTTTTCATTGTATCTCTTAGAAATGGCATCTAAAGACTGTCGAAACATCTTTAGACATTTGATATCTGTTACTTCCATGTTGTGAACAATATGCAAGCTGACAACAGCAAACAACAGTCAGACTATCATTCAAAATGGTGCTGGGCTAGTTACCACCCACTGAAAATTTGCAGGATTGAAAAGTTTCTGTATATCGGCCCCATGATTCAGTCCCATTGTTCGATACATGATCTAGCTATCTAGCCATCATTGGAGGCAATATCCGATACTACTCTTGGATCGGTGCATCCCCAACTCTGGCTAACAGAGCAGAAAGTGTATAACCCTCCCATCCAGAGAGGATGGCCGGATTAGCCCTCTTGTACTCCCAGTCAATTATTCATTCATTCATTTGCCAAACCGCTTTATCTAGGGTCACGGGGAGGCTGGAGCCAATCTCAGCCGACTCCTGGTGAAGGTGGGGTACACCCTGAACAGTTTGTCAGTCCATCACGGGCTGAACACACACAACTATTCACACTCACACCTCGGGGCAATCTGGAACAGCCAATTAGCCTAATGTGCATGTCTTTGGACTGTGGGAAAAATCCACTATCTACAGAATACCCAGAGGAAACCCATTCAAGCACAGAAAGACACATGCAAACTCCACACAGAAACACCCTCTCTAAGCCCAGGACTCGAACCCAGGACCCTCTTTTTATGAGGCGGATGTGCTAATAACTACCCCATCCAGTTAGCAAAGATCAAAATGAAATGAAATCAGATTTCTTTTTAATTGACTGAAAATAATGGAACAATTAAGAATTAGAGAATACGTTTTCCACAGTCGCTCCTCTAATGTGTGTTGTGTGTGATGTGTGTGGAGCCACACGTGTTGATAATGGCTTGTGCTGTAGGTTTGACGGTTTCCTGCCTGCACCAGCCCCCCCTGAGAGCCCGAATGGCAGAAGGATGGACTGATGAGGGGACAAGGAAGAAACGAGTAGAGTAAACGGGGTGTGTGTGGAGGAATGCCTGATGAGCTCCCGTGGCTTTGTGAGCGAAAGGACAGGAGGCTGATTAATTAAATTTCAGAAAGCCTCGACATTTGGTTCAGGAAAACAAAGCGCGTGGTGCGTCTGTTTTTCCTGCAATAAAAGGAGCGACAATAACAACGGGGCTGAATCGGAGTGATAGCACATCTCATCCCACTCCAGTCAAAGACGTTTAAAAAACTTTTCCTAAAGAGAGCGCACGTCTTTGAGATGTTCTTTCCCTCCTCATGACACCATGAACAAAGCGCAGACAGACGGGGGAAACGTGAGACGCTATTCGATTGGTGCAAACACGTACAGCTCAGGACGCCATCTGTCCTGAATGCAGCTGCTTTTTCAATGCATCAACCAAAACCTGATTAAAGGTCCAAAACATCTGGCAAATCAGCGTGTTATTGTATTTTCAAAGAATTAATTTGTATAGGTGTCGTCAAATTAGGATGCAGGAAAGTTTAGCGTTCTGGTCGCAGATGAGTCTCACAGCACTGCGAGTCCCACAGGTGTCAGAGTCAGACAGGAAGGACAAACATCTTCTTCATTTCTGAAGGAATTGTTCTTTTTTGTTCTTTTTTTGTTAAAGAAACTGCTGCTAATCAGACTTACTAATAAAGGAATAAACACTGTTATTTATCCTACCCACTAGATATGAGCAGTCTCTCATTCTGATTGGCTAATCTTCTACCAGGATATCAGATTATATGCCATTAGTAGCTACGTTACTACAGAAAAAAAAAAATACAGTAGCTGTCACAACTCACTAACCACAGTTGGCCAACTCTTCTGTACATTCTAGACTTATTTCACAAAAAGTAACAAAATTTGAAGGAATGAAAGTATTTACATTTATGGCATTTGGCAGACACCCTTATCCAGAGTGACTTACATTTGTCATTTTCATACAATTGAGCACTTGAGGGTTAAGGGCCTTGCTCAAGGGCCCAACAGTGGCACCTTGGTGGAACTGGGGCTTGAACCCCTAACCTTCGGATTAATAATCCAGAGCCACTGAGTCACCACTGCCACCATTTGATTATCTTTTTTTATTTTTTTATTTTTTTAAGAAATATACTTTTCCCCACCAACCACAACTTTATTGGCCTGCTGGAAGGAAATGGACTTCAGTCCCTGGTAATATCTGATGCCGGTGACTGGGGGAGGGGCCACCATGCATGGTGCGCAAGGTGAATTAAATTCTGAATCCAGATCATTTTAAAAGGATTCTTTTTTTTGACAAATTGGTTCATATTTCAGAATTGCTGGGCTTGGCGGAGGTTTGTGCTTTCTTTTTGTTTTTGCTTGTCAGGAAAACTTTTTTTTTTTTTTTACTAGATTAAGCTGTATACGTACTTCTTTTCTAGCACTAATGTCATTAACACACGGCTGTGTGCTTGTGTTTGCTGCTGTATTAATTACTTTACTATAACCAGCATCATCCGTGTAAGAACCATATTTACCCTACATCATCATTCCTCTGGTGTTTCGTAATAACGTTAGCCTTATGGTGCACGCTAATCTGCTCATTCCAGCGCAGTGAGGAAAGCAAACACGTCTCCTACAGGGGCTTTGCATCCTAATGTAGCTGAAGTGTCCTTAATTATAGTCATCAGTAAATTGTTCCCCTGGCCTTGTTATAAACACAACAACATTCTCCGGAGGACATTCAGTCAGAGAGAACACAGCGCTGTAAAATGTAAATTATAAATCCCAACCTCCAGCCAGATGAGACAGGAAGTAAAAAGATGTTTTACAGAAGCGACTGTCATTTACATAAACAGCTAATATACACAGCAAATATACAATTACTTTGTGGCTAATATGCAGGTAATATGGCTGACTCTACGGCCAACACACATTCAGGTTACCCAGAATGCCGTGTTACCGGTGACACTAAGCTGATTTTTCATATCGTCCTTGGCAGGCTAGGACTCCTTGTGTCTGTGCTCAGATCTGTAGAGTGTCGAGTTCATCTGCAAACCCTGACCTCGGGTAATGAGGCCACGTCTCTAAACCAATCCGACTCGCTTTGACATGACAGGGTTCAGACGGGTCAGATCTCTGTCTCGACTAATGAGCGAGAGAGAAGAGTGTGAGAGAGAGTCGTCTCACAAACAGGTGAGTGAGTGAACAGGTTGAAGGCAGTACTCAGTTGAGAGTTGAGAAGTGATGAGGAACTGATGCAGTCCTCAAACAGAGCGAGAGAGAGAGAGAGAGAGAGAGAGAGAGAGAGAGAGAGAGAGAGAGAGAGAGATTTCTACAATGTTTGTGTAAAAGGTGTTGTTTTGTCTAAGTTGTGCTTATATCTATATGTTTATTGTATATTCGCTGCATATATCAGCTGTATGTTAGCCATATATATTAGCTGTATATATCAGGGTTGCCTACTTTGGATACCTTTCTGAAGTGAGATTTAACTGCCATGGGCTTAATCACACGTATGCACACTAAATCATGGGTACCTATTTACACTCGGTTAACTATCATGGTTTCCAAGCCAAAACCTCATTCAGGACTCATCTTCGTTGTTGTGCTTTAGGCTTTGGACTTGACTTGGGACCGGAGATGAGAAGTAAGACAAATAATTCAAATTCATAATTAATTATGCACTGAAGGTTTAAGTATTTATTACAGGGGAACAACAAAACAGCACACTTAAACCACCCATCTGTAAGGATGGGTGAATTTTCTTGGTTTTACTAACGTTCTCTCTCCTCTGTTCACTTAAAATCTGGAGGTTTCAGCAGGATAACTCAAAAAATAAGTCACGTATCAGCATAAAACTTTCACTATATCTCAATATACTCAAAAGAGATCTAGTTTGACTCCTGGCTTCATCCAAAATCAATAAAGTGTTGTAGTGGTGAAATTGTCAAAATATGAATATCACACCATAAGAATTTTGTTGAAGCTGTAAAAAGATGCAAGTAAACCTGCAATAACAGTTTCAATGAATATAATACAGAATTGAGTATCAATCAGCGCTAGCAGCTAGCCTCAGCTTGTTGCTTCTCACATGTAAAGTGTCTGGGTGGACATCAATTTGACGGTTAAGTCAGTTTTTCTCTCGTTATGATTAATTTTCTACATTTATTGAAATTATAAGAGATGTGGGTGAAATTAAGCACATGTGCATGCAGGTGTCTCTTTAACTTTCTTTAAGAGTTTCAGCATATACAACACCGAACCAATGAAAAGCAAACTGTATCAAGATTTCTATCATTTATATTTACATATTTTATCCACGACACTGAGACGGGTCAGGTGAGCTCTGCATTTCGAGCTGACTATTAGCTCTGCTGTAGTTGTGTCTTTTCATGTCTGTTCAGTCTACTTCCTTTAACTCCTTTATTGACTCCTTCTAGAATAATTACACAGCGTGCACTGTGCGCAGATGGCCTAGCTATTCGAGGCGGGCGGTGGATAGACACTTTACATCATAATGAATGCATGAAAACAAACAAACAAAAAAAATTACAATTTGTAATAAGAAAAAGAAAAGAGACATGCAAACATAAGATCCAAAGTTTCAGAGCATTAAAAAAACCTAGATAAATTACTGTAGTCGTCTGCATCTGACATTCGTTCAAGTAAAATATCATGGACATTGGTTTTAAAATTATATTTAGACTGCTGTCGAATTTCACGTGCTAAACTATTCCAAATTTTGACACCTATTCTGGAAAAAGCTTTCCGTTGTATATCCAGTCTTGAACCTTTAGTAAAATAGTTTCCTTTTGAGGCTGATCTTGTTCGATGAGAATGGATATCAGATTGAAAGATAAATAGATTGGATTTGATTGAGAGAGTTAAATTATTGGATATATCATGCATTAAGATTGCTCCCACTTTGAAATAAAGAAGATCCAAAGGTAAGAGGTTAAAGGAGATAAAGTAGGGTAGCTCTTTACATTATTTGGCACACGCTCTTATCCAGAGCGACTTACAATTAACATTTTTTATACAACTGAACAATTGAGGGTTGGGGGCCTTGCTCAAGGGCCCAACAGTGGTGGTACTGGGGATTGAACCCACGGCCTTCAGATCAGTAACCCATTGCCTTAACCATTAGGCCACCACTGCCCTACATGGTACTGCAGAGAGTTGTAATCACAGGAGTGTATTAGACGTAGGGCACGTTTTTGGAGTATCAGAAGTTTGTTTCGGTGTATTTTGGCAGCTTGGCCCCATGCAACTATACCATATAGTAAATAAGGTTGGATAAGAGATCTGTAGATGTGTAGCAGGATATTCAGTGGAACAAAATGTCTTAGTCTGGCAATAATGCAGATTGTTTTTGAAGCAATATAAGATACATGATATTTCCATGAGAGATTTTCATCAATTAGTAAGCCTAGGTATTTGATGTAAGTTTTGCATTCTAAGGAGATGTAACTATTTGAAAGATAGTCTAATAGATCTAATACTTTTAAATGTATTTTGTAGCTTGGCCTTTTCTGTCTAGGTAAAAAGATTACAAATTTAGACTTCTTTATGTTTAAAGATAGCTTATTGGCGATTAGCCAGTCTTAGACTTTTGAGAGTTCAGTGTTTACTACAGTTTCAAGCAGTTAAAGATTTTATCAGCGTACAACAAATTAGTGTCAACAGCAAATAGATAAAATTTTACTATACTATAAGTATAATGATACTATTAATATAGATTAGACATGACACAACATTCTGTTTATTTTTGTGCTTTTTTTACTGTGGAAAATTAAATATAATACACAAATAAGCACTACAGATGAGGAGTATCAGACAAGCATGATACGCAGTTTCAACACTGTGCTCTTCATTTAAAACCCCTCTAAACTGCCAGATTCACTGCTGCTCTAGGACTGTAAACAGACGTCCTCTCTTTACCAGTACCCAAGTACCAATAAAACACAACTTCATTTATACATGGTCTCCCATCTCTGCTTCCTGTCCACTTTAAACATAGAGTAAGCTAACAGTATGCCGTAATTAGCTGTGCTAGGAGTTAGCTTGCTATGTGTTTGAGTGTAAAATTACAATTTGGTTGTGCGAGCAGAAGAGGTTATTAGTGCATTACGTTAATTGCAGCTCCACTCATGATAAAGAGAATAAACAGGCTTTTAACCAATCATCTCTGCCAAGGCCTGTGTAAGGACAAACACCTGGTCTTCATTAGCATGCCAGCAGAATCCTCACATACTCTGATGTGTAGCCACACGATTTCACGGTCCATATCAAATTTCGAGGTGTGCGCCTCCCAGACAGATTAGAGGTGTCACGTTCGCATTTAATCTACTCCAAAGCAGCGGCGTTAAAACAGCGGAAAGAGAAACGCCTCGGGTAGCGTAGCAAGGATCACTTATTTGTCAGTCTTGTCATTAGCTCTCTCTCTCTCTCTCTTTCTCTCTCATAGCTCAGTTACTTGGCACAGGAACGCCAAACACCGACTCATTTTCCAGTGGTTTAGGTTGTGCATATAATCCCCATAACTGTAAGTTAATTATCTTTCAGGATTTTACATGCATAGGATCCGATGAGTCCATTATCTGGTTATCACACAGTATTTAGCATTTAGCATCTCCGTTATTCCAGACTGCAGTGCTGAACAATAATACGTATATATGTAAAAAAAAAATTCCACTGGAGATATCCCTGCTGGCTTGAATATTAGAGCTCACAATTTCTATTAGAACATTCACATCTGTGCAAAACATTTGTGATTGTTTAATTCAATGTCTCCTTGAGCCATGTACTGTATGTTCTGCCCTGGAGGTGTGTCTTACTTTACAGTAGTAACTCGGTAACAGTAAACATGGTTGACCGTGTATTTTTGGTTCAATACTTCCCACTGTTCCATGTTCAATTTTGAATTTCTACACCATAGCACTTCTCAGAAGAGAATTTTACCAACTTGGTACTCTTTATTGACAACAGAGTGAGAACATCGAGAACATGATTCCATCTTCATGCACCATCTGAGTAAAAGATGTGATTGTTCTTCACACGTTCTATAATCCACTGTCGAGACTGCTTAGTTTCCATAAGGGCAGCTTCAATGCAATTGGCCTGGTATGGAAGCGCAGCACTTCATGACACAATTTCCGGGTTTGGGGCGTTTCTGTGTGGAGTTTGCATGTTCTCCCTATGCTTGCATGGGTTTCCTCCGAGTACTCCGGTTTCCTCCCACAGTCCACAAACATGCACAGTAGGTTAATTGGCTGCACCCCTAGATGTGAGAGTGTGAATGGTTGTTTGTGTGTTGGCCCTGCAATGGTCTTGAGAGCTGTTCAGGGTGTACCCCGCCCTCGCACAGAGACGGCTGAGATGGGCACCAGCCTCCCCGCGACCCTAATTAGGATTAAGCGGCTTAGAAAATGAATAAATGAATGCATCATCATGCAACATCACTCCAGTGCATAAGAGGCCATTTTAAGAAGGCTTGAAATATTTATAAACCGTGGCCATGAATTACGGTGCTTTTTAAAGATTGAATCTTTGAAGTAAACATGCATTTAAACATCCAAACAAATGTGTTGGCCCAGCTCAGGCAACAATATCTCATTATTATGCCTCAATAAACAGGATGCCTTATGTGTTTCTCTATTAATCTTTTTTTCCTTTTTCTCTTTGATCCATCTGATCATTTACAGTATATATATGGAGAAAGATTTTGCCAATCCTTGTCAAACTACCGTTTTTCTGATGGCTACATTAAGTTTTCATGGATTTATTAGCATTTAAAATTTCCTTAAAGCATACCGTACTGTGTATTCAATATACACGCGTCCTCTATTAAGCTATTTATATATCAGCTGTTCATCTAGTTTTTACGTGGTTTCTTGGCGGCATTTTCAATAAAGTTACATGAGGTTTAACATTAAGTTAGCAATTGTGGTTAATTAGCCTGTATGCTAACTGGCTAAAGGTTTAATGACTTAAATATTTGAAGTGGCCTCGTCATGTCAGTAGTAATTAGTAGTCAGTAGTAATGTAGCTGCGCTACAACAGGAATAAAGCACATCGAGACATTTTTATTTTCAAATAATCACTGTTGGGGTGGTAAACATAACTCACAAAACACATCAGCTGTTGTTATCTTCTATTATTAACTTTAACATGGAGGTTTTGTTTTACAGACGTTTTGTGTGTTTGTTAGCAGAATTACGCAAAAACTTTATTTGTATCTTCATGAAACCTCTACCAGTACTTCTAGCGGGGCTTTGGACAAGGAAGACTCCCATTAGATTTTGGATCAAATACTGGACCCAGGTTTTTTTTATATTTATTTATTTTTATTCTTTAACATTGTAAGATTTTTTTTTTGAGGATTTTTGCCACTGTGGTTGGTCTGTGGGGGATTTCTGTGCCTGGCAGAGGTTTGCACCCCCTGATTGCTCAAGGGTTGATTCCTAGTTGAATTTCTGCCTTTCTTTTTAAAAAAAATCATTAAAATGAGATTATTCCATATGCCAGTATTTTTTTTATCACACAAGACAGCAACCGATTTAAAAAATCAACAATGCTGTCATAGCAGATAATTCCCGCTTCAGTTTGAGGTTCAGTTCTGTTTAATGTGAAGAGATCTTTTTTTCCTTTTTATTAAAGCTGTCTTACATATCCATCCTTTCTCTCTGTGTGCCTTTTTATATTAACTTTTATTTATTCAGTTTTTATTGTCGTTTGCCGCCATGGCTATTATTCTCTCAGAGGAGAATGGGATGTTGAGGAAATCATTTCAGAGCTCAGTGACACAGAATAGATTGCCACTGACCATTTCCACCTTCATCCCCCTGATTATTTATTGTGCTTTTGGTTTTTAGTTGTAATTTTTGTCTCCTCTTTATGCCATTCTGTTGCCAAAAAAAATCTACTTGAAGGTTTTCTAGCCAGAGATGTGCATTTAAATGCAACGCACACACGTGCACATTCACACATGCCAGTTCTTTTACAGCTAAAAAGCCAGACACGCTTGTTAATGCATTATCTTTCCATCTCATGTTTGTCCATTCCTGTCTCAGACAGATCAAAATAAAAAGAACACTTTTTTCCCTCACCGCTTTTTTCTCCTGTCTGTAGCAGAAATACAGTAAGCTGGCTTTGAGTGGTCCTGATTCACCGCTCCTGTGTGGGAGAGATAGAGGTGCAATAACTTTTCATACGTTGCAGTTAAATGTCAAGGCTCTGACTCTTCTTCGCTCCTCCATCGCTCCCCATCACTCTCCTCTCTCATCTGCATTCACATTCCTTTAAGTTTGAGAAGTTCTTTTTTTCTGCCTGTTACCAAGAAAACATCTCGACTAGGTGTTGTGGATGTGTTTAGATATTATTATTACATCTGTGTTTGTTTGGAGGAGTTTTTAAGAAGGCAGTAAGGCCAGTGAAACTTGTATCCTCTTTCCACACTGCAGGGGTTTTGTTTGTTTGTTTGTTTGTTTGTTTGTTTGTTTGTTTTTGCGTATTTAATTTCTGCTAGAGCACTGAGGAAGGTGGGACAGGACGAACAGAAGTTATATGTGTAGAATTATGAGTGGAATAAATCTATAAATTCAACTCAATTATAATAATATAATCCATATTATTCCACTTTTACTTCAGTCCATACAATTTTACCATCACACTTTAACCCTGAGGCTACACCTCCTACATGAAACATATAGGTAAACTCTGTTGAGATTTTTACACCCAAGCCTACCGTCTCATTTCCATAGCATGAAGCCGCTAGGAGTTCAACTCCTCCTGGATGGGACGATAATCCATCACAGGTTAACTTCCCAGTATTTGTTTTACTGGTATCCATTTATAGTGCTGGGTGGACAGAGGCACACTTGTGATTACGACCTTGCTCAGGGATCTTAGCATGGTGGGGGGGTCTAATGGGGATTCGAACCCACGACCTGTTGATCATGAGCCCAGCACTCTAAAGACTACACCACCACTACATGAAACATATACTAAGATATGATCTGATATTAAAGTTTTGTCTATTTTTATAGATGTGTTTTCAGTAGATTTGAATTTATTTGAAACACAATCAAAGGTTTTAAAAATATCTCAAACGTTTTTTTTTTTGGTTTGTTTTTTAGATTGGTTGGATTTCATTTTCTGAACCTTTTTATACTTTATTTGAGTCTCAGGGAGGCTGGAGCGCATCCCATCTGGCTCCGGGCAAAGGCCAGGTACACCCTGCACACCTTGCCAGATCATTACATGCCCAAGATTTGTTGGTTGAGTTGTAAATTGAAAGGTTGGTTGGTTTAATTAAGTTGTTCCTTGGTTGGTTGGTTGGTTGGATGAGATGCTGGTAGATAAAGTGGTTGATTGGTTGGTGAGTTAAGAAGTTGTTTGTTTGGTCGTAGGTGTTGATTGGTGGTTTTGTTGATCAGTTCATTCAGTTGATCCAATCATGAGTTGTTTTGGCAGGGCCAAATTTATAAGTACTGCTTATTTGTCACCTTGTTGGTTGCTTAATTGGTCAGTTGTTTGGTTGGTTGGTTTACTTTACTTTCATTCACTTTCATCTCATTCGACTCTGGAAGAAGGTGAAGTACACACTGAACCTATTGCAGGACAAACACACAAAGAACCATTGACAGTCAGACCTAGGGGCCATTTCGAACAGTCAATTAGAATAATGTGCATGTCTCTGGACTGTGGGAGGAAACCGGAGTACCTGGAGGAAACCCACGCAAGCATGTGAGAACATGCAAACTCCACACAGAAACACCCTTGCTGAGCCCGGGACTCGAACCCAGAACCTTCTTGCAGTAAGGCGGCCGTACTAACCACTACGCGGTTCCACCCAGGTTGGTTTACTATTTTTAGTAATTCTACTAACAAAAGCCATTTTCCCAAGCCATTTTAAGCCAACTACTCAACTTGATGTAAGACTTAGATATTTAAATAAGTGTCTTCATTTATTTAAAATAAAACTTTGCCCTTTTTTTTTTTTTTTTTATAAACCAAATGCTTCTGGCAAGAAATGTCGTAAAGGTGTGAGCTACTTGAACATCTCACACATGTCCTAATACACAAAAGACCTGAATTTCTCGGAGTTGGGAGATAAATAGTGAAACTTCGAGTGCGCAATCTCAGGTGCCACTCCCGTCACACAGCGACTGCATGGGTGTAAAATCTAATCTGGTTTTGTGGCGCAAATGGAGAATTTCTCTTTATTGAGCTAAAACTCAGTGGCACAAAACAGCGTAATGGAATCTCAGTGAGCAGGTGATCAGCACTGAGCGCTCATCACCCACCTGAGCCGGGGCTTCTCACTCAGAGCACCGGCCGTGTCTGGAATCAGATTGCTTTCTTATTAATGATTATTACAAAGTGTGTGTGTGTGTGTGTGTGTGTGTGTGTGTGTGTGTGTGAGAGAGAGAGAGAGAAAGAACGTTCTGGCGTGGCACAGCTGT
The DNA here is from genome assembly GCA_039654325.1 of Tandanus tandanus. NCBI lineage: Eukaryota > Metazoa > Chordata > Actinopteri > Siluriformes > Plotosidae > Tandanus > Tandanus tandanus. Next base: position 16,579,514 of record JBCNYH010000023.1, on the reverse strand, counting down.
GTTGTGTTTCGTGATAGTGTACATACAGCCCTGGCACTAAAAGGAATAGAAACTGTAATTACCTGGGGTGATAGACGGGCACTATCAAACTCTTAATGAGCGGCGTGAGGAAACAGTGGGCCGCTCTCTCAGCGAGACGTGATTACCCGAGACTGTATCTGTAACATGAATAGCCTGAAATTAGCTCACGCTGTTGGAAGTAGATCACCAGGGTTTATTAAGAATGCTGAAAGAGAAAGTGAGAAAGAGTCAATTATCTGTTATAGCTCAACATATGATGAGACAAAGGGAGGTTTTAAAATTCTCAAAAATTAATAATTATATAAGAAACTGATTTATTTACTGTCCTGTTACTGCCATCACTCCGAAATTGATGATTTTCCTCTAACATCCGGTTCTGTAGTGTTTTATTCCTAATTTATACTTTATATCCTTTTACAGTTACATTTAAAGTTTTTCTCTCTGTGTGTGTGTGTGTGTGTGTGTGTGTGTGTGTGTGTGTGTGTGTGTGTGTGTGTGTGTGTGTGTG
>JBCNYH010000023.1:16511184-16525219 GCA_039654325.1 Tandanus tandanus | reverse complement strand
TGTGTGTGTGTGTGTGTGTGTGTGTGTGTGTGTGTGTGTGTGTGTGTGTGTGTGTGTGTGTGTGTGTGTGTAAGCAGGGTATGTGTGTATGAACATGGTGTGTGTGTGGGTGTACAAGATGTGTGAGTATAAACCAGGGGGTGTGTGAGAACAGGGTATGTATGAGAGAGAATGAGAGACAGGGTGTGTGTGTGTGTGTGTGAGAGAGAGAGAGAGAGAGAGGATATGTGTGTGTGTGAGAGAGAGAGAGAGAGAGAGAGAGGATGGGGATCACATACATGTTCATAACCACATACAAATCCTGTCCAAAAGTCTGGGTTCATTTCATGGGCAATTTAACAGTGTATATCATTACCATAACACAATAATCTGTGTGTGTGTGTGTGTGTGTGTGTCTATATAAACTGTGGCTTTGTTTCTTTCATGCCTCCTCTTACAGAACACACAGCCGTATTCCCCTTTTTAGCTCAAGGGCAGCTGCAGGAGAACCAGCGCAGAACCATCAGCGCAAGGTCAGTGTCAATCTCCAAGTTTAGAACCACAGCCATATGACCCAACTCTCATTAACCCCGATACACACGCGACACGTCATAATTATTCACCCAGTCACTGTGTGTGTGTGTGTGTGTGTGTGTGTGTGTGTGTCTGAGTGAGTTTTCTCAGTTCCATTATTACTGCAGAAGAACCTGCATTGTGAATGTGGATCTGATCAAGTTTAAGTTAATCATAAAATTAACCTCTACCACTTTTACACCGGTTTTATTACCGGATTTAATCCAGAGTCTTAATCTGGATTTATTGTTTGTTTCTTTATGAAGTTTCTTATGAATTAACGCCAGCACTGCCACTAAACTCAATCTCTCTCTCACTCTCTCACTAACTCTCTAACACTCTCACTCTCTCTCTCTCTCTCTCTCACTAACTCTCTAACACTCTCACTCTCTCTTTCACTCACTCTCTCAAACACTCTCACTCTCTCTTTCACTCGCTCTCACTCTCTCACTAACTCTCTAACACTCTCACTCTCTCTTTCACTCACTCTCACTCTCTCAAACGCTCTCACTCTCTCTTTCACTCGCTCTCACTCTCACTAACTCTCTAACACTCTCACTCTCTCTTTCACTCACTCTTACTCTCTCACTAACTCTCTCTAACACTCTCACTCTCTCTTTCACTCGCTCTCACTCTCTCACACACTCACTCTTACGCTCTCACTAACTCTCTCTAACACTCTCACTCTCTCTTTCACTCGCTCACTATCTTTCACACACACAGTTCAAACACACACTCTGTACACACACATACTGCATTCATACACACACACACAAACACACAAACCCTGTACACACACCCTGTTTACACACACCCCGTTCATACACACACCCCCTATTCACACACATACAAAGACCCTGTACATTACACATACCCCGTTTATATACACACACCTTGTTCACTCACACACAAACACACACAATTTACACACATACCGCGTTCATACACACACACACACACACACACACAAACACACACACACACACACACACCAACCCTTTTGCTCTAAAAAGACAAGAATCTACCTCACGTTGCTCTCTTTTAGATGCTTGCATGCTCATATGCGGGAATTAGATTTTCTGCCTGGTATTTTAATTGGCATGTACGTACAGATGCAGCCGAAGCGAGTGAGTGCCTGACGCTCTTGTTTTTTCTCTCTTCTTTCTCTTTGTGTCTTTCAGAGAGGGAGCCCTCCTTGACAAGGAAGGCCTTTTGTTTGAGGAGGGAGAGGGAGAGAGAGGGGGAGAGAGAGAGAGAAAGGCTGGTGATCGTCCAGTCACTCATCTCTGCTTTTACCTGCTGCTCTGGTTCAATAGGCCAACAAATTATTACAAAAAAGATTTTTTTTAATGGTTCTTGTGCTTTAAATTGATTTTGTGAGGTTTGAATGCTGGAAAATGAGACATGAAATAAAGAGAAAGTGTGTTCATGTTTGGGTTTCTTCCCCTTAAAATCATCACACCACAGAAATACCACACATAATTCTCCTCAGAGCAAAAAAAAAAAAGGAAAAAAAAAAAGAAAGAAATAAAGCTGTTTCACACACCGTACACCTGATCACATTCCTGTCAGTCTCGTCAAAATATAATAAAATAAAAAGCTATTGCTCGTCTTTTCTGACAATCTGTCATTTTAATATCAAATCAATCCCAAAACATACAGACTGTGTGTGTGTGTGTGTGTGTGTGTGTTTCACTTCCTGCTTAAACACAAACCCTGAACATGTCTGATGGCGCAGAGGAAAAGAGCATAAAAGAGTGTAATGTGATAAAATCCTACATCCTGCCATCGGGTTCTTCACTCTGAGACAGTGACGAGGAAGGAAATCATGCGTTAATGTGAAATCTGAACCCGAACCCATGTAAAGGGAGCATGCAGGACTGCAGTGTTTAGGACAGGCTGTACATCGCCACGGCGGCACAGCTGGAGGTCTTGCTGTGAAGGAAGGAAATGTTAGAGGATGTAGGACAGTGCGCTGTACCAGCAGCATTCACACACACTTTAAGGGAACAAACCGTATCCTGACATTTCAGTTAGTTGAAGCTGTGGTGTGTGTGTGTGTGTGTGTGTGTGTGTGTGTGTGTGTGTGTTACAAGCTCTCATGGTTTCTCGGGACAGTTTTCAGTTCCTCATGTTTTACATTACAAGTCATTCAGTCAAACACTAATATATATAAACTTTCAGAAACAAACAATGAACCGGGATAGTCATTTGTGACATTCATCCCCTCCCCCCATCTCTCTATCCCCCTTCTCTCTCTCTATCTCTCTCTCCCCTCTCTATCCATCTCTCTTTTCTCTGTCCCCCTCTGTCTCTCTCCCTTCTCTCTGTCTATCTCTCTCGTATCTCTCCCCCCTCTCCCTGTCTTTTTTGCCTTTCTATCTCTTCCTGCAACTTGTCTCTCAATCTCCCTCCCCCTTGTCTTTCTTTCATGCTTTCTTCCCCTTCCTTGCCTCTCTCCCCATTCCCTTTTTCTCTCACTTTCCCTCCCTCCTTGCCTCTCACTTTTTCATGCTTCCCTGTCTGTCTGTCTGTTGCCATTTCCCCCTTCCATTTCTGTCTCTCTCTCCCTTCCTGTTTGTCTCTCTTGATTTCTTCCCTTCTCTATCTGCCTGCCTCTCTTTCTTTCTCTCTCTCTCTACCTCTCTCTTGCACCATTCCTCACCACCCCATCTCTGTCTGTCTCTCTTTCTCACCCCTTGTCTGTCTGTCTTCTATCCCTATTTCTCTCTTTCGCCACACTCTCACTCACTGTCTCTAAAGCTGCAGTATGTACAGGTTTCTCTTCATCACACAGCAACAGAGGAAAATCGAGGAAATGTCAGAGTGTGTGTGTGTGTGTGCGTGTGTGTGCGTGTGTGCGCGCGCGCGCGCGTGTGCTCTAGGCAAAGCCACAGGCCACAGACTTTAATTAGCTCCACTCAGTTCTGCACCACTACAACCCATAGACTTGCTCACACACACACACACACACACACACGGTTCTGCTGCAGCATCTTCAGCCCTGAGAGGTGTGTGTGTGTGTGTGAGTGAGAGAGATACAGCGGATTATTAGCAGGTGTGAATGGTGAATCGTAATGCTAATAAACATTTACATGCTATCAGCTCAGGAAGGAAGCAACAAGAATACACACACACACAGCAAACAATGTACCAATCTAAAAAAGACAGGAGTCCAGTCTGCCTGCACTGAGATGTTGCCCTGATATCACATCAATGTGTTGCTGATTCAGGCATTGCTGGCATGACACTGAACACAAACACACACACACACACACACACACACACACACACACACTACCTCCCTCTCTCCCTCTCTCTCTCTCCCACACACTTCTGAATAAGGCTACATTTGTAGTTCCCGCTCAGGAAGAGAACGCAGAACGCATTTCAGCTGAGAACACTCGCATCATTCAGGGTTGGGGGGAGTTTCGAATTTCGGCTCTATAACATGGAGGAGTGATTTGTGCAAAGTGAAAATGCTTTTGTTTATTTTGTTGCTGTTCTTATTTGAAACATGAAGACATGTCAGTATTTATTTCTGTTATGATGGGATGGTGATGTGGTGCTGATCATCTCCGTGTTGAATGTGTAAATGATCAGTTAGTGTTCAGTGGAAATAAAACTCTGATGGACACGACAATGTTTTATTGCTTTTCTCAAAGTTAGTAGGAATTTTGTGAACTCCAACATATATGAACACGCACACCTTTATTAACCTCTATCTCGCTTTCTCTCTCTCTCTCTCTCTCTCTCTCTCTCTCTCTCTCTCTCTCTCTCTGTGTGCACATGTTACAAAAATCTCTAGCTCCCATCTCTCGCTCCCCCTCTTCCTCTCTTTAAAAATTAATCCACCTCTGTCTCTCTGTCTGTTTTGCCCCGTCTCCCCTTCTTTTATCTCTCTATCTTTATCTCTGTATGTCTCCATCTGTCTCTTCCTCCCTCTGTCTGTCTCACTTTCAGTCTCTCAATCTCACTTTATCTCGTTTTCTCTTCCTCTCCCTCTTTTTTCCTGTCTCAGTCTCTCTGCTGGGGTTTATTGGTATTTCAGTGATAAATGGATTATAATGTACAGTCGTTACATATGAATTTTATTCTCTTTCACTGTCTCTCTCTCTCCCTCTCTCTAGATTCATCCTAGGACTTAACCCACAGCTCCCATGCGTCCGCACTCGAGTGTTGCCTCTGTCCCAGAGGACTAAACCATTCCATCAAAGGGCAGTTTAAACGGATTAGCTGTGAAGGAGGATGCTCACGCTGACACGCTCACGCTGACGACATGCCAAGGATGTTATGTTTCTGGGATTTTTATTTATTTTTATATTTTTGTTTGGACAAGAGGATGAGTTAATCCGGATATCTCCTCTTCTAAAAAGAGACCAGTACTGATCTCCGACATGTTCTTCCCTTCTAAATCCCCCATCTCTCCCTCTCTCCTTCTCACACACACATGCACACACACACACACTTTATAACCTCATATGAAGATGTCTCTCTGGAACAGTGGATACTTCGGATCAGTGACTGTAACAGAACAAATGGATTCGTGACAGCATGCCTGTCTCTTGTCCTGCTGATGATTATCAGAGTTCGGAGGCAGTCTCTTATTCTTGCTACGTCTGGGCTTCAGCAGCGTGTCACATGACTTTCTGACTTGGGAACTCTAACAGAGCCACAGCAAACAACCACAACGACCACTACCCTCACCTGCAGCACATAACCACACACCCAGGGTCATAGGTCAAACCCCAGTACGGCCTCTTTTTCTTTTTTCTCCGTCAGCATGCTCGATGTACTTCGTGGGAGCTTTTATTCGTATAATGTACATGTGTGTATATATCTACATATACATATAAAAAAGAGAGAGAACTTGTTTTATCTTGTATGCAAAAGAAATGTAAACGTGGTCCAGGAGAGTGTGTGAATGTGCTCGTGTTTCCTTATGGGATGTCTACGGGATACAACGTTCATCTTTCCTTTGAAAAAAAAAAAAAAACCTGTCGGACGTTACGCATAAAAAACCCTGAAAACCTACTGAACTAATGACTTTAAAATAAAAGTGGTATGTAATATGTACTATAGGTATTTGCGATTCTGCTTCACACAGGTTGCGTCTGCTACTCAGCTAATGTGCTAATAATGTGATAACGGCTGATGGAAAAACCTCTGTCTCCGAGTTTGGGGCTAGTCATAGACCTGGTAGTGCTAGTGTGTGTCTGTCATATACACTCAATGCTAGAAAGTACTGAACTGGTTTAAACATGATAAATGGCAGTTGGTGATTTAATAATAGTGTTTTTAGATGCACACACACACACATGCGCGTCCTGGTCAGAATCAGATCAGCATTAAAGAGAACAGTGTAAGAGTTTCTTATATTTTGTGCTTCTCTTCATTTCTCTGGAATTTTTGGTGAATCTGGCGATATGCAGTATTATATGATGTTGGGGTGTCTTTAAGGGTTAAAGGTACGGGGGGGGTCCTAACTTCTCTCAAATACCACATTAAAAGATGATTTCTGATAGAGTTGATATGATTATGATTATATATATAGAATATGATTATTTTGTGGCTGATGTTGACACCCATAACTGATATTTTGGACCGATACTCATAGATTCCAGATCTTTTTAAATCCCTCCTTTTTACTGTTAGGTAAAGTCTGTTGGGCTTTTTACACCCGAGCCTAGTGGCTCATCAGGTCGGAGCTTATTCCCGGTTTCTGTAGCATGAAGCAATTAGGAGTTCAACTCCTCCTGAATGGGACACTAGTCCATCGCAGGTTACCTTCCCCGTATTTTTACTGGCACACATTTATACTGCTGGGTGGACAGAGGCACACATGTGGTTAAGACCTTGTCCAGGGGTCTTAGCACGGCGGGGGTCTAACGGGGATTCGATCCCACGACCTCTCGATCAAGAGCCCAGCACCCTAACCATTATACCACCGGCCACTGATTATTTAGTTAATTCTTTTGCAGGTGTAGGATGAAAAATATCCTGGTTTCTCATCAGCGCCGTACCTGGAATTTGGCACTGCATCTATTTTTTTTTCTTTTGTTTTTTTTCTTTTCGAAAAACGCCTCAGACTACATAAAAATGATACAGAACACGATTCCGTGATTAGATGCTGTGATTGTGATTATGAGATTGGTTTAGTTCTGTTTGAAAGTTTAGTACATGTTAAACGTTCATGTAAAAGACTGGTCATCTAGGGTGTATTGTATAGCTTCAGTCACCCACATTTAGATTTAAAAGCTTTTGGGCTTCAACAGTTACCTCATTTCTCTATTAAAAAAAATAAAATAAAATACGCCGCATTTAGGTGTTCAAAAGGTTCTGATGAGAAACCGGGTTTTTTTTTATCCGGCCTGAGTGTTATGCTTGAGATACTTAGTTTAATTAGCAACAAAACACTGCAAAATACATGTCGCCTCACACTGGAAGTATATGATCATCTCCTACACACTTCAAGAAACAACCTTCTGCACTCACTCAGGTTACAAACCGTCTCCCAGCAGCCTCGTCTTCTTTCTGTCAGCGTTAATAAGACAAGAATTAATGCAGATTGTCACATCACCAAGAAACCACATGCTGGAAACGCCTTCATCCTGAAAATGTCACAAACCCTAAAGATAAAGTCTTACCTCTGACACTGGGGACTCTCTCCATAAACTTTACCAAAACTACCTTCACCATATCCACATCCCTCATTTACAGCACTTTTTATTTCCTAGCTTAAAATTATGTGTACATTGTTACTATAGAAACGATAAAATATAAGAGCGAGTGCATTAATATAAACCTGTGATGTTCAGCTGTACTACAGTCAGAGCTGCTGCTGGAGAAAACTAATCAACAACTCAGCAGCACCGTGGCGTAAACATCAAATCCATAATGAGTACAGATGCAGGCTGTCCTAAACCACATGAGCCATATATGTTGCAACAGCTGGATGCTGTCTGAGGCACATAATGGTTTTTATGACTTGTTAGCTACATTAGCTGCGTAGCGTGAAATGAGCAATAACAGAAGCAGTTGCTCGACATGGCTGAATATATTTAGAGGCGAAATTTCTACCAGAGGTGAGGCTTTGGATAAGGAAGACTCAGCTGGATTTTGTAGATGATCCATATCAAATTCTGGATCCAGGAATTTTTGTTTATTGTGGGATGGGATCTTTTTGTAAGAGTGGTATTACAGCAGGGGATGATGTGTACTTTGTAAAATCTTTTGGCTTGGTGGGGGTTTGCACCCTCTATCATCATCATTATTATTGTTGTTGTTTCACAGCCTTGGATCAACGTCATCATGCTACAAAACCAAGCGATACTGGAAAATTTGTCTTTCCTCCTTGATTGCAGTATGTAATAGTTGGGCTTTTAGATTCGAGCCTAGTAACTCATCAGAGCCAGGGCTTATCCGGTTTTTGTAGTGTGAAGCGACCAAGAGTTCTTAGTGCTAGTTCATCGCAGGTTATCTTTCCAGTATTTTTCTTGGTACCCATTTGTATTGCTGGGGAGTAGAGCTTGGGTAAAACCTTGCCCAGGGGTCTAACAGCAATTCAAACTCATGACCCTCTTGATAATGAGCTCAACCCCCTAACCACTACACTACTGGCCCCATCGATTGCAATATACAAAAGAATAAAGTGGCAAGAGGTTTTCAACTACATTTCCCAGAATGCACTTTATCCAGGAAAAGTAATTATTGTCTTGGAGAAGAACTGAGGTTTTTAAAAAAAAAATTTTTTAACTAAATTAAGTTTAGCAGGATTAGGGATTTCTTGAAAATTTCTAACAGTAATCTCAGAAAACATCGTAGTTTTTTCTCATAAATTAATTTTAATCTAAGGAATTAGGAAACTCCTTTAATTGTATATTTTCCCCCAAACAGCAGCCCTTATACACCTCTGTATCTTGCCCTTACACTTTTATTATCTGTAGCTTTACAGAAGATTTTCTTTCTGTAGTGTTCTAATTCGATTCACAGAAAGTGACAGAGGTGAGGAAGAAACATTGAGAGGACCCAGACTCTGAAAGGACCTCGTTATCAGGGTTATAAATCTCTACTGTTACACAAACCGAACAGAATAAGAGTCTGTGTTTGTGATCTTCAGTCTTCAGCCTGCAGGTAGAAATGAATAAAACGTCAGGCTTGGAGCCTGCATTTCAGATCACTGACCATTCAGTACATTCTTTATAAAGAGTGTAAAAGGTGTGTTAATCCTTCTGAATGCACGCCACGTTGTTTTGTTCAGCTAACATGCAAACACTTGTCATCAAAAATCACAAACATTCCAACGCAAACTAATTATATTCTTCAGCGCCTGCGTCTCTGTTAAATTGAATCATAATACGGCGTCTGGCGAAGCCGATAGTCAATTCCCAACAACTACTAGACCTTCCAGCACTGCTGGCCGTACACATACATCATGAGTGGATCGTTAATTTACGCACCCCTCTACAGTATACAGCGCATTTCCTTTATCTCCGTTGTTCATTCGGGCCGCGTATTTCAATTAGGAAGCAGACTTTCAGCGGCAGGGGTGAAAAATAACCCTGCCGCTTTTCACAATAAAACTCCCCGCCTGCTGTGGTTACTCACATCTGCACTCGTTCATCCCACTTCAGTGCACTTTCATTTAATCATCTGATACGAACGAGGGAGAGCATGAAAGACGATGTAATCTACAACCGTGTTAATGTGCACAGCAGAAACGCAAACATTCGCAGCATTTTCTTTGCTTACTTTTTTCCTCGTTTCTGTTTTTTGGGGGGATTATTCATTTAAAAAAGCACTGAGATATCGTCAAGGCCAGGAAGAAATCCTCGCAGGCGTTCAGATGACATTACCTTTAACACATCCTCTATTGATGGGGTTCTCAGGCTTAGTTTTAGTGTGGCTAGCGGATGAAAAAATTAAGATGACTGTTTCCTCTCAAAGCAGGTGAAGAACGGTGATGGCGTGCTGTGAAGAAGGATTCAGCGAAATCGCTGCTTCTGCACTGATAATGAAATTCATTTACCTCCCACAGCATCATTACCATCACAGTGAGCGAACTTCAAACGCATTCTCGAGGCGCACCAAGACTGAGTGTTTACTTGGCGTATTAAGTGGAGGAAAATAAAGAAACACAGGTTGATGGAAGGTCTCCATGTTTGTATTTGATGAGCAACTAGTAATATAAGATTTAGTTTTATAAAGTTTTCACAAGAATACATAAATGTAGATAACTTTTTGTTCATTCATAGCATCAACACTTTATTTATTTATTTGTTTGTTTGTTTGTTTATTTGCTTTAAAAGTTTACGAGGGCTCTTACCACTAACTATAAACTATTATAAAAAAGGATTATATAACAGAATCAACAGAATACCTAGAATTTATAGTACATGTATATAACACACCTATAACATTGTATTTACAAGGTTATAATCATACAGAAGTGTTACACACTATCACAAATCCTATATAAAGAATACAAAATGATGTTGGAGGAGAATAAACATCAGTGTGGTGTAATGAACAGAAATTAAAGTTTTCAGGTTCTGAATATCACATTTTTTTCATGCACCGTAAATTGTGTGAATTATTACAAATCATAAATCTGAGAGTGCATAACGTAACAGTAGATCAAACGAGAGCGCACAGTCCAAGTCCTGCTTGACGATTCATGACACAGGCTCAGAATGTGTATTTAAAGCTGAAGGTCTCAGCGTCAAAGTTGATTGAGGAAATCTTTCATAAAGAGGCTTTTAAAAGGTCTCAAGAGCTGCTGGAATGTCAACAAAGACATCAATCTGAGTGTTCCACTAATGTACTGATTCTGTCTGCGCGTCTCGTGATTCACAGAGATTCGGAGTAATTATGTTGAGATTTGATGACACGAACAAGCACGCTGAATCGAGCTGTAACACAAACATTGAGCACGACAGCGCGTGTACTCCATGAATAAGTAAATAGCAGCATCACTCAGGCCTGCGTGAATCATTGGTTTGTTTTGAGAGTAAATCAGCATGTTACAGATTCCACATGAGATCAAAGCACGAGTCTTTTCAAAGAGGAACGCAATTCATACACTCATTGTTTGTATTTCAGGTTGCTGTTTAGAAACGGATGTGAGATTCGGATCTCAGGGAGCTTTCGCTTGAAATATTTAATTATAGTCGACTTACTGAACAAAGCATTAATTTCTGTAGTGTTGTGTGTGTGTGTGGGGGAGGGGGGGGTGGAACTGGAAACTGCATCAGTCATTCACTTCACAATCTAATAAAGTAAAATGATGATGAAGAATAAATAAATTTGTTTGCAAACCTGAACTTTCTGAGAGGAATTCTAATCAGAATGTGGAATTTTGTAAGTTGTAAGAATGTGTTCTAGTGACGTTATCTGAAAAAAAAAAAAAAAAGAATAAAAATGCTCTAACACCAGGTAATGCTATGTGACATGATTCGAGACAGACGGCATGAAATGCCATCGATCAGGATAAATTTCCTAAATAAATGACGACAAAGTATTCTTTGCAGACTTATCACTAGGTGACGCTACAGCATCTTCATACAATATGACAAACCTGGAAAAAAAAAAACATTTAAGAGTGGTGATATACTTCTTTTTTAGCTACATGTACACTTGATGGCTACATCACATATCCTGCGTCTGTTTGGTGCGTTGGTTGACCTCCTCAGAAATTAAAGTGACGAGATGCAAAGGTTACATTTCTGCAAGATGTAATACGCACATGAATGGTAGGAGGCAGTATGGGGATATGACATGATGGTGACATTAGGTGCATGATCTGCAGCAAAGAAAAGTGGCAGAAAAATTTAAAGTCCAGTGCGCTATTATTTGCCTGTATTACTGTTTCAGTTATGACCTCAGAATGAACAACTTTCGAGTGAAAGCATGCCTATTGTTTATGTCATGCACCTTCGGAAGTGCTATGTGGTCAGAGTAGCCTGCTGTGGCCCCTGATGGAACCCTTCAGTAATGCACTTAGCATTTCACTAAGCATGTGTACAATTACGTTCATGATGCAGCTTATTGTTTATGCAAACATGTATGGCTGGCAGCACAACGCTGGCTGGACAAGAATAACACTATACAATGCTAGTTGAGTGAAAAGAGCAGCGCTTTCTCAGTATGATGATGATGGTGATTAGCCGCTATCCATTCACAGCAATACTGGATTCTAAAGCAATGAAAATAATTCATGTGTTAGCATGAAATGATGAGACAGGAAGTCGGATGTATGTAAACATAGCGTTATTTTTCCAACTGTTCAACCACCTCACATCTCTCCGTATCATTTAAAAATTATTTAAATCATTAAAAAAAAAATCATCATCTAAAATGAAAGTGAGAAAAGTTTTTAGTGTAAAAGAAGGAGGGTAAAAAGAATAGATTAAGTGCACTTTTAGCTGCAGTGTGTTCCAGTATAGACGTATTACACTGTGTATCCGGTGTATTTATGTAAATCATTCTGTAAATATGTAACTGGGACATCACAGAGGACCAAGAAAGTCACACATCAGGGGAGCTGTGCTTCACCCTCTAAACCAGATATACCCCTTCTGAGATCAAAAAATATTTCCTGAAAGAAAGAAAAGGACACGCAGTCTCCCCAAAACACGCCACTTTACTGAACTCTGAACGTAGAGACACTAATCAACTCGTCCGGCCTGCTCTCTGCGCTACAAATTACTTCCCAAACAATTCCACCAGACAAAACAAACGGCTTCACCAAACACAACATGATGGACACTCAGCAACAAATCTAGTCTATCACAAGTTCCCTTTAAATATACTGAAGCATTACTGGATCCATGGCGAAATGTAAATCAGCCAAGAATACATCCATACAAATTCTATATTTCATTATTTATTTTTCAGATATTGCACTAATGAGAAGTAGGTCTGGATGAGATATCAACAAACTCTTGCATCGCACTTATTTTCATTCATATTATCAGCCAAATTGAATATCGAGAGGAGCTGCAGTGTTTTTAGCCTCATGAATACATCATATACGAGTCTGTATGATATAGCATGATACACAGAACTGCCTTAATAAATATTCCACCTGTTATATTATTATCTTACTGGAGCAGCACCACGTCATGGGTGTAAAAACAGGGATTTATTAACCCAAAACTGGACGAAGCAGCAAAAAATGTGAGTGCTGTCCTTTGGAAGTGGTGAGTGGTTATGACAGGTTTCCAACAAACCTGTGTACATGATTCACGTCACTGAATCTGGAATGTAGCAGCAACACAGCAGTAAAATTCTACAGCAACTGCAAGCTATTCATGATGTCCTACAAGTGGCACATATTATGTATACATAAACTGTTAGCTGCCAGGGACACATTTAATGCCACACTTAATATTCCTCCACCTGCTAGACGGCGTAAAATTCACTTCAGGAAATCTGCTCTTTTATTTCCGTGCATTTAATATCATTGAGTGAAGCAGACTTTCACAGCTGTCCCCACTTACAGTAATTCAGTGTCACATCTCTCTCTCTCTCTCTCTCTCTCTCTCTCTCTCTCTCTCTCTCTCTCTGTGTGTGTGTGTGTGTGTGTGTGTGTGTGGCAAACAGCAGTGAGTTTTATTAGTACTGTTTATGAGTTCCTTTAAAACACGTCACTTCATAAGAACACTTCACTCTTAATCTTCCTCATCATCACACGGCTCCGCCCCATCCCTGCACTCTGCCCAAATCATCAGAGTCCAAGTGTTAGAGTCAGAAGGAGGCTGTTATTATCAGCAGCGATTGAAACGTCTAATAAGAGATGTAATTAAGAAAACGAATAAGGTGTCAATCCCCTTTCACAGCACCATCACCGAGATGATTAATCGCCCGCCAAGCTAATTTGATTTTACGCGGTAAGGGGCGACCTGGGAAGTCATCCCTGTGCAGAAAAAGAGCAAACCCAAGAGCAGGGGACATTAATAAAACATGACATGTTACCTGAGTGAGAGGAACTGGTGTGTGACTGGTGTCTTGTGTGTGTGTCTCATTCTGATCCAAATGATCATGTGATCTTAGACGACTCATGACAATGATATTTTAGAAGAATGATTTAAAAGAATGTGTGTTTTTTGTGTTTTTACTGTGATTAGGGTGGTAAACCAGCAGAAACTGAATATATCAGCAAAGCGACCAGCAGAGACCAGACATCATGTCAGCGTGACCTCACGGCAAGTGGAGAGTTTTACTACTGAATGCCACTGAACATGGTGGAACTTGGTTGAATCGCAATGATCTTGAGGGAACTTGATGGAATTGTGATGATCTTGAGGGAATATGATGGAATTGTGCTGATCTTGATGGAATTGTGCTGATCTTCAGGGAATATGATGGAATTGTGCTGATCTTGAGGGAACTTGATGGAATTGTGATGATCTTGAGGGAACTTGATGGAATTGTGCTGATCTTGAGGGAACTTGATGGAATTGTGCTGATCTTGAGGGAACCT
>JBCNYH010000023.1:16492152-16509211 GCA_039654325.1 Tandanus tandanus | reverse complement strand
CTTGAGGGAACTTGGTGGAATCGTGACGATCGTGACATGATTTTTGACTGTTTATTGCGATTTGGCACCAATCATGATAGAATGTGGGAATCATAGTAAAGCGCCAATCATCTACCTACTCACTCATCCAATTATCCACCCACATACTCATCCAATCATCCACCTACTTACTCAACCAATCATCCACCCACATACTCATCTAATCATCCACCCTCTTACTCATCTAATCATCCACCTACTCACTCATCCAATTATCCACCCACATACTCATTCAATCATCCACCTACTTATTCCTCCAATCATCGACCCACTTACTCATCCAATTATCCACCCATGCACTCATCCAATCGTCCACTTACTCACTCATCCAATCATCCATCCATTCATTTTATAAACCACTTAATCCTAATTAGGGTCGCAGGTAGGCTGGCGCCCATCTCAGCCATCATCCATCCACTATAGACTAATCATCCGTCCACTCACTGAACAAATCATCCAACTACTTAATCATCCAAGCATTCATCCACTTACAAATTTTTTTGCCTGTAACGCAGGAGACAGCAGTGGCAGGTAGAGCTGTACTGAGTTCGACTGTACTGAGAGTCACACATGCACAACCTCACATACATACTGTATATTAAACAGGAAGAGGGATCACCGCATGCAGTGAATAAATTGCATTCACCTTTTACACATATACCATTATTTTTACTAGAATTATGCAGAAGGGTGCCTTGTAGCGTTCATATTTTATTAGCTGATATATGTTGACTGGCCTCATTAATGCACAAGTCTACAGTGCGTCAAATCGTATACTTTATTCTCTCCACCTGGAAATCGAAAGGAATGTAATTAGAAGAGGAAAAAAGGAAAATATTTTAGCTCAAGTACAACTCAGCACACTCCAAGGGAGTTCTGAAAAACAAAAAATGTAAATATTGGAATAAATCTGATTCATCTGTCCAACTTTTTAATTTTAAAACCTCCTCAGCTCTGTTGGGGAGCCATTTGGCTGCGAAAAGACCATTTCTTTCATTTCCGATTCTCCGCCTCAGATCTCAAGGCTGCAAAACTGCTATTAATTGGGTGCATGAGCCAGAAAGACTCTTATTTGTCACACCAAACTATAAGCCATATAAATAGCATGTGCTGGTTCATTTGCATTTCGCTACTAAACATATTGTAAAGCTTTCACACAGATCCAAAGATCGCAGGTGCTTTTATATGGACACTACTGCAGCAGTGGTTAATCATCCTGGAAATATGAGCACATAATTACTGGAGTTTTTATTCCAGTATGCACTTTCCCATCGACACATTCACCTTAAATAAGAACTAATAAGCAAATCGTACACATCTGGGTTGCTAGACATTACAAGAAGAAATCTTTATAATGATCTAATTACAAACTATATCTGGAATTTATTTATAAACCAGCAACAGGATGTTTAACTACTGCATGATATATACAGTATATATATAGTTATTATTTCTGGCATCCATTATACTTTAAAACCAGGCAGGGCAGTGGGGCTTAGTGGATAAGATGGGTTACTGATCTGAAGGTCAGCGGTTCAATCACCACTGTTGGGCCCTTGAGCAGGGCCCTTAACCCTCAATTGCTAAGTTGTATAAAAATTATAATTCTAAGTCCATCCATCTACATACTCATTTATCTATTCACCCATTTATACACAACATCCATTTATATGCTCATTCACCCATCCGTTTATACACTCATTCATCCATCTATATGCTCATTCACCCATTCAACCATGCATACATTTAGCCATTTATCAATCCATGAATTGTTCAAACATTCTTTTATTTATTCCCCCATACATACATCCAACCATCAACTGTCTAACCATTCACTCATCCATCCATCCATACAGCCCCCTGTATAATGCAACCATCCATCCATCTGTACTTCTATATGTAATCAATCAATCACTAGCACGTGTCCTCAACTGCCTCTTGTTTAGTTGCCAGTCACACTGCACATATAATGCAACCCTAAATTAATCACAGTGTCCTTCCCAACCTCTAACTATATAATAGTATAGCATACTTTAGAGTCTTGCTGTGACCCTGATCAGCCACTAACTCGTCCATCGACTGATAACCATTCTCACCTCCGCTTTCATCACACCAAAATAGAATCATTATTGGTGATGAAATAAAGGTTTTAATTATTGGTAATGTAATTAAATGCTACTAATAGATCCTAAGTCTTCTCCCCAAAGCTAATTGATTCCTCTGACTTGTGCCAGCCTTCTCAGCTGAGACCTTTCCTTTAATTAACGTGTTTGCATAAACAGTCCCTCAGTCCCAGGAGTATTTCTGCAGGGAGATGCTGATTGGCTTCAGCGACACTCCCTATGGCTCTGATAATCCACAATGGCCATCACTGTCACTTACACACACACACACACACACACACACACACACACACACACACACACACAGACATATCCAAACATGTACACATGTCTCACTGCAGGAGATAGTTTTTTTAAATGGGGACGAGTGCATCTGTAATTAGTGCTGGCGTTAATTATAGAAGGGAACCACAAGGAGAAGAGGACACAGACTGAGCATACTTAAACATACATTCTTGTTGTTTGGGGCATTCTATATCTTGCATACTGCTGAAGTGAAGTGTGTTATAAACTCAACTGCCCCTATAATCATGTGATCTATAATTTCGGGTGGGTACACCGAGATCTCACTGTAAGGGCGCAGCAGGTTTTATCCGCTCATCTCTGAAGGGATGAAAGTGACAGACCCGGCTGGCTGACATGTCATTTCCAGCATTGTGTGGCATCACCATCACTACATGTTGCACCACTGGGGTGAACGGAGAGCAAAACAAGTCCCACAACAAATATAACCCTGCCGGACTCATATTGCTGTCAGAAAACTTTTCTCTCTGGCAGTTGGATATTCTTTCAGGGATATTCATTGCTTGCACAAACTTTGAGACATGAGAATGCTGGGTTATTAGCTTGAATGCCAGCATGGATTTATACAAGTTAAGTCAAAGGAATTAGCACAAGATAACTTCTCTGCACTATTAATAGATTCTCCCAGAGAGCACGCCATTCCGGAACACATGCACAATTTCCTCCAGGATCGATAAAGTATTCTGATTTTGATACTACTAGTAACATGCAAGCTGACGAGGCAGGATGCAAATGTGGTGTGTGTGTTATTAAAACTAACAAGCAAAAGGCCAAACAGGCAAAAGAACAAAAGCAGGAACACACAATTAGACTCGAAAAAAAGGGAAGCCATCTTAGACACAAAGCAGGGAATAGTTTTTTGTGCTGAAGTCAGCAATTACACTCTGGAGCTAATACAAACAAAAAATTAATTCATTTTATGAAACACTTAAGCCTAATTAGGGTCGCGGGGAGGCTGGAGCCCATCTCATCCGACTCTGGGCGAGGACGGGGTACATGCTGGACAGCTCGCCAGACCACCGCAGGGATAGAAACACGCTGATGGCAATCCAATGGCCTTCTCTTTACAAACAACAGCAGTGGTTCTTTTACACACCTCTCACCACAGACAGTGAGAGACACGGCTGGCCTTTGATAACCCAGTTAGCTGCACTGGGGGGAAGCAGTGACAACTCTGTGATAGTGGGGCTTGAACCCCCGACCTTCAGATCAGTAATCCAGCACCAGGCCACCACTGCCCCTAACCATTCATTCATAAATGTTTAGTAAGAGCTCTATCCTAGTCAGGGTTACAGTGGATCCACAGCTAATCTGAGTAATACTGTACATAACACCTTAGGGGAATTCATCCACCTAGCTCGACACTTAAGACAGTTGGAGGAAACCAGAGAACCCAGAAAAACATATGCAGAAAAAAAAGAAAGAAAGAAAAAACAATGTGGGAAACACAAAGTACTTATGCAGCTATTTACATGGAGAAACTACAGATAACACAAAAGCTAGTCTATGCTAACTGTAGCGTTATGGAGTTCAGGTCTAAAGCTTAAACTTATAACTTAAAACGGCTATTTCTTCCCCCACATATGGTATACAGATTGATTTTTGTTACACATTTTCTTTTCGTGCATTATGAGAATGAGCTTTTATATGGCAGCTAAAGTTAGGGCCAGCTAAAACAGTTTAGCTTTTGACAAATGTTATTTTTCCTGTTTAGTTAAAACAATAAATTAATGTTTAAAAACACCTCACCGACTGAAATCATCTAAACCCTGCCTTCCACCTTAATACTACCTTTAGCACCAGATGACCTCACCTCGCCCAGGGCAATCGTCAGGTATAATTTCCTGGGGTTCTAGTCTCGAAATAACCCCAAGAAGGTGCAATCAAGCACAGAAGTGACACACACCAGCTCGCCCAGCTTTGAATTAATAGTGGACTCGCAGCTAAAAGTAACCTTAGCTCCGGATCGAACCAAAGGACCCTGGAGCTCTTAGCAAGTGAACACAGTCTGATAACAAACCAATGACATGAAAGGAATGGAGAAAAGACAAAAGACAGGTAAAAATAAATGGAATAAATAAAAACATGTTTGTTGTCATGGAAACTGGGGGGATTTTTGGAAAGTATATTACAGTCACTGTAAGCCAGATAAGGGTCAGTTACTTTAATCCAAAAGTGGTTTTGCACAACAATGACTGAATATTATGTACTATACACACATATACTGTAGAAAATCTATCTGGTTTTTGTTTTTGTTTTTTTAAATAGTATTTCCAAACATTTTTAACTCTAGGAACAATAACTAACCTTTTATAAAGGGAATGGAGTAAGAAAAACGTGTAAGGATATTGTTATACCGAAGCACTGGGTGAAGTAAGGCGCTTCTCCAACCTTCAGAGGAAATGATTTCAGTGATCAAGACCAGAGATACCAATTGGATCAATCCATAGACCATTATATATGCAGTCAATGGTTCAGTCTGTCACTAATGTAATGATGGAGCGTTTCATAAATACAGCTGTTATGATGTTGTGATGCATGTAATTTATGTTCATGATATTATTGATTGAAGTTGAGCAATGAGACATGTAATGTTGATGTAGCCTTTGGCATCTCTGTACATTTCAGTTTTGTTCTCGTCAAACATTCATCAGTTCAACCACTCCGGCTGCCTCTTCACCCTGACCTGCACCAGGATTGAGAGAAAAATCAATGTCTCTTATGAAGCAAGAAGTTATAGAAGAGCTGCACATTTCAACAAAGCATCCCTCCTGACCTGAACTACTCCTGCAGGTCAAAGAGTCTGGTCTCCCTTGCCTGCGAGTCGCACAGTGAGAACGAAGGAAAAGAGGGTGAATTGGCTAAATGGCCTGGTGTTGGAACTCCCAGAGAGAGGGAGACAGAAATGGCAGTTCATCAGTTCAGAGTTGCTGTTTCTTTACAGTGAAGAATCAGTAATACTCAGATACACCGCAAGTTTAGGATGGACTAGCCCTATCCACCACCCCACCCCCCAAACACAATTATCTCATTAGGATACAGGTCAGGAAAAACAACCACTTTTTACAACCACAGTGAGCACAAAAGCATCTCGGGATGGACAACAGCAGAGGATAACATCAGGTCAACCAAGAACATGAATCCGATCCACACTGGACGGAGACTCACCCGAAACTGGACAGTAAATGATTGGGAAAGAGTGGGAAGGGGAAAACACCAGATGAGATGTTTCTCTAAACAGTCCAGTTTAGGTGAATGGATGTCCATTAGGATTCATGCAGATTCAGATACCTGTTCTTGGCTGACGGGAATAGAAGTCGATGTGGTCTTACGCTGTTGGAGCCCATCTGCTTCCAGGCTGATTTTCTGATCAGAGAAAAGTAAAGCATTGGGGAAGGGGGGAGGGAGAGCAGCGATCAATGAAATTTGGTGTGTAAGTAAAGATAGACTGTGTTGCCTACTCACTAACAAAGCTAGTCAAATGATGAGCATGAAACAGTCATGTAACCACATAATGATATACGGTATATACTACACGGATACGGTGCGATCTGATTCTGATCTGAGCACAATTAATCTGCCAAGGTGAGGTCTAGGGGAATATTTATTTTCAGCATCATCCACCAAGCCTGAGGTGAATAATAGAACTTTTTTAACCTTGAGATAGCAGACCAATTAGTTAATGTCTTGTGTATGATATACTAATTGACATTATTATTTATAAAAAAAAATAAATAAATTCTGATTGGTGGAAGGCCATCAAATAATTAACAGTTATGCAGTAAAGACGAAATGGGGATTTTTGCCCCTGAGATACGTTACTGGTTTTATATATACCTTCACCAAAGCAAACAAAGTTTTTTATATGAAGCACTCACTGCTGTAAAGCTCATTACTGTGAAACTAGGACAGAAGTGGAGAGGAAGAGAAAGAGTGCGAGAGAAACAGAAGGAAAGTGTGAGAAAGAAAGATTGTGAGAGTGTGTGTGAATGTGTCTGAGAGAACAGAGAGGTTGAGAGCAATGTGAGTCATCGGAGGGTGACGGCACTGTGCCACCGACATGAAGGTTAGGAGGAGTTCAGAGCTTGAATGTGTGTACAGGACAGTGCACACCATGAACTTACATATACTCTCTCTCTCTCTCTCTCTCTCTCACACACACACACACACACACACACACACACACACACTCACTCAAACACCACTTTTAAGACACACCATGAGTAGATATGTCTCCAGTGAGAAGTGTGTCAGTGTAACAGGCATTCATTTTCATTTTAAAAGTCTGTCCTCTAGACAAATGTCTGATTTTTTTTTATTTTCACTTAATTTAAAGTGAGAAACATGAAACTCGGGCAAGAACGCTAAAATTGGATAAGTAGAAATGATAGCTTTTTCTCTCTAATTAGCTTTAAATTGCCACAATCTATTGTGCATCAGTAAGGAACATTTCGCTCGGAGCTTCACCACAGCAGCCTGAGATCCAAAGGGGTTTCTAGTGTGAGGTGACACTGAGCTCAGAAAAAAATACTTTTACAAATTGGATTCTTTCATTCAAGGTCTGATCATTAAAGCAAAAATGTTGCTAGTTTACATGTGTTATTGCATCATGACTTATTTCCTTGCAAAAAGGATTCAGAAGTCATTATCATACCAGAAACAACAAACAAAATAAGATTACACACTGCTCGTGGAAGTGCAGTGAGTTACATTAAGCCTTTTGGGCAGAAACAGAAATACTGAACATCTGTTTTAATTATTTTTTTCTATGATAATACTATTACACAATAAATAATACACTTATTGAAATCCCCCTGTTAAATGTATATTTTGGAGGATCTTTTAGCAGAAATGAAATATATCATATAATAATAAATACTTTTCATTAATCTATAATCATTTTAAAAAGTCGTTGAGTTTTCAGAAGCTTAGATTAAGCTGTTTATATCTAAATGGGGATCAGGTCCTCCCTCATGGAGGTCACCATGCACAGAAGGGACGGGGCCGGGAATGAAATTTCAGTTGGTTGAAATCTGGAACCTCACCAATACATTTACATTTTGGCATTTGCCAGCTCTTCTCTTCCTCCAGGAACTACCACCAAATGGCCAGTGTACAACAGGATTTGTAAATCGAGGACTGGCCTCGTCAGTCACCTGATGGCCCACAAATAGGATAACACTTCCGTTCTTACATTGTTTTCATTTAATTTAAACCATGGAGCAGTTGAGGGTTAACAGTCTTGTTCAAGAGCCCAACAGTGGCAGTTTTGGTGGTATCGGGGCTTGAACCCAGTAACCACCGAGCCGCCACTGCCCATTCCACTAGATGCCAATGGGTACCGCTAAACCTTACATGCTCTACCTTTAAATATTAATATTATAATTATTGCTCAGTACAAAATACAACAAATTACAGCAAACATGTTCCAACAATTAATAATGAGGTTCAAGGAATCCCTGCCCTGAACACTAAAATAAAAATATATAAAATTTAAGTTATGTATCTATGCTGCTAACAAATATTATCCTGCTTTATCTCCAGGTTAAAGGTCTTGCAATTATCCTGCTTTATTAAAATAATTATTTACATAATAATTACTGTTATTAATAAATAATTATTTAAATAATAATTACCGTTATTAATAAAACAGTAATATTTTGTTGTAAAGCCCATTCTAAACTGTAAAACATTTACATTAAATATAACTACAGAAGATATTTACAGTGAGGTGCTGTACTGGCTTACATAGTAGCATGCTTTAATAATAATAATTATAATAACTATTAATTATATTTTTGTTATTATTATTATTATTATTGTTGTTGTTGTTGTTGTTGTTGTTGTTGTTGTTTGTTGTTGTTGCTGTTGTTGTTGTTATTATTATTATGTGATAACTGATACAGACAACTTTAGATTTTTTAAATCTACATTTTACTGGTTAAAGGTGACTCAAAAATACTATCTACTGGTTAAAATCTTTCTTAACTGAGCAAGGCCCATACTAACATACAATCAACTGTTTGATACTTCTCAATGTCATAAATTTTTAATTAAAAACAAAAAAGAACGCTAATAAACTCTAACCAGAGTTACATGGCCCCTTACCCTACAGCCTTCACCCTTGAGTGGGCGTCTGTGAAAAATGCATTAATTTTCAAATATATGTTGATACTCTCTCTCTCTTTCTATCTTTCTATCTATCTATCTATCTATCTATCTATCTATCTATCTATCTATCTATCTATCTATCTATCTATCTATCTATCTTTACACATCCACATCAAATTTACACAAGAAAAAAAATTACCATTGTAAAAAAAAAAAAAAAAAGACATCCCACAATGCACTGGGTTTTCTGGGATTGTTAGTGTAAACTGAGGCACTGCATTAAAATCACTAAGAATACAATTAGTTTAAATTTATTTTTTAAAATTTGGCTATAATATAATTGCAGAATTGGTTCATATTCAGCTTTTTACGTTAACACAGAATTAGCACTGAACGTTAATGATCATGTACTGTATATTTTACTATTATCACTGCACATAACAGTAAATGGCACTCAGAAGAGCTGTAGAGTAGCATGTTCTGGTACAGTTCATCTAAAATTACTGGTTATGTTTTCCCAGAATACCAGGCAACCTGCAGCTATATACTGTATAACAAAGCTCTGTTTGCAAAGCACTGTTTATAGTACTATTCTGGTTTCGTCAGAATTGTATTTTAGTAAATCAATCAATAAAAGAACTGAAAACTTACATGGAATTTGTCCTGGTTATGAAGTTCTTTCTTTTCTGATTAATTTACTGCATTTTTTTGTTTGTTTGTTTGTTTGTTTGTTTGTTGCGGCAGTGGTAGCCCGGTGGTACGGTGCTGGATTACTGATCCAAAGGTCAGGGGTTCAAGCCCCATTATCAACAGGTTGTCACTGCAGTCCCCCCAGTGCAGCTAACTGGGTTATGTCTTTCACTGTCTATGGTGAGAGGCATGTAAAAAAACCATTGCTGATTTTCGTCAAGAGTAGGCTGCATTGCGTCAGCGTGTTTCTACCCTGCGATGGCCTGACGAGCTGTACAGGCTGTACTCTGCCCTCGCCCAGTGTCAGCTGAGATGGGCGCCAGCCTCCCCGCGACTCTAATTAGGATTAAGCGCTTCAGAAAATGAATGAATGTTTGTTTTTAATTATGTAAGCCAAAGAGACTTTAAAGAGTATAACATCAAAACACACCAAAATGTACAGTAAATTAATAAACAGTAGAGAATATTATAATATAATACAAATGAACTGTGCTTCAAGGTAATGAAAATAAATAAATAAAAATGTGTTGTTCTTTTCATTCATATCTCTAGGTAATTACTAGAGGATCTATGCAGTTATTTTTCTCTTTTTATTTTGAAAAAAAAGTACTGGTGAAAAAATTAACTGACCTTCATTTGCATATGAAGTCACTTAAACACCTACCCAAAAACAGAATACTAAATTTCTATATACACAGGATTTTATTTTATGCAGAGAGGAATGTAATTAACTGGAGAATCTCTAGGATTTTAATCACACCTGGATCCTTCATGTCACTAAATCTTGCACAGTATTTTCTGTTCTATAAACTGAGCAGTAGAAATAATTCCAGGTAATATACTGCTTACGCCATCTGAATTCACATGTTGGGTAAATATCGCATCATATCTTGTGGGAAGAGCAGTTTTGTATGTTTCTTTCAGTGTAAAAGACACTGTAGGAAGCATTTCACTCATTTATTTCATCTTCCACAATACAATCGAATCAGAGATTAAAACAGTATAATATCCAGAAGATGTATAATAGGACCAATCAGAGACGTGAAGCATCTGGTGCTTTTAAATACTGCTGATTTTATTTTGTTGAGTTGAGAGTCTGAGAGCAAAAAACATGGCTGCCTGGCATCCAACGAGCAAGTCTGCTACCCGTACCTGGGGATATTTATTTACCTCTTCAAAAAACTGAACTTTACAGTTAAGTCTTATCAATACGGAAACATAGATCATTAAAGGAGTAAATAGGTCTGTTTATATATTTTTTTCAAAATCGAAGAGAACTCAAAGAGCACAAATCTCTGAAAAGCCCAGTAATCCCCCATATGAACCAAAATGTCAAAAATTGTCCTGTCTCACAATGTTGAAGCATCCTTAAAAAAAATTCCTGAAATCTAATCTAAAGAATCTAATCTTTCTTGTCCAAAGCCCCACCTCTGGAAGATATTTCATGATCCACACATAACCTTTTGTGTAAACCTACTAACAAACACAAAACGAAGCATGAAACATATCCTCATGTTGATTTTCTGATTTAACTCTTAAAAAAACCTTCCCAACTATCCAAGTAGGAATCCATAGGAGTGGATGAGGCATTATCTTTTGTTTTTCCTTGTCAGGGATTAGAAAAAGTCATGAGTTGTTTAGTTGAAAACTGCTAAGTGGTTAGCAGAGGTAAAAGCGGATGGCAGGCAAAAATGTTATGTAATTTACACAGCTCACACGCTCACTTCGCTTATTCAAGTGCTTACAACAAATCTAACAAATTTTAACAAAATAAGGTGCATGGAGTACGCAAGGAATTTCAGTGCGATTAATATGTGTTTACCGTGAAGACACAGCCGTCTCTGAAATCAATCAGAATTATTGTGTACAGAACTCGAACCCTGATCCTGAAACACTACTTTATCATGATGAACATGGTTGAATTTTTGTTGAGCGTGGACACTTAATTGTGAGTCCTTATTTTATTGATAAGGAATTACCTTTGATACGACACATGGCGGCGATCATGACATCGATGTCAAGACCAGCCTGAATGCCTGCACTTGACTCAGTGAACCTGGGGTATAGAAACGGACAGGTGGAATTAGATCTGGCTGAAGTTGTGATAGCAGTTCCTTGAATTAAAAGCAGTGGATTTTGTGAAGTTCACAGCTGCAGTGTTAAGCAGGTCCTGAAAGTACAGCGTACAGAAGAATCAAAGCTGTGAACTGTCAATAGTGTGTGTTCTGAATGCATCTGATTAAAGAGACGACCTGAATTCCGAAATGCTTTCAAGATCACACACTTTCTCCCGAGCACAACATGTACCGCAAATTCCTATAAAGGTATATAAAAGGAGGACTAAACGCAGGGCTTTAGAGAGCGCTGAGAGGTCGATACGTCTTCAGCATGCTTGCTCGGTGGGTGGGTAGGGGGAGTGTGTACTGCAACAAGATAACAATCCAAAATTGCATCACTCACTCATTTGCCAAAACGCTTAATCCTACTAGGGTCGTGAGGAGGCAGGGTACACCCTGAACAGCTCACCAGACCATCGCAGGGCCAACACACCCAACCATTCACACACACTCACACCTTAGGGCAATTTGGAACAGCCAATTCTTGCATGTCTTTGGACTGTGGGAGGAAACTGAGGTACACAGAGGAAAGCCATGCAAGCACAGGGAGAACATGCAAACTGCATACAGAAACTCCCTCGCCAAGCCTGGGACTCAAACCCAGGACCTTCTTGCTGTGAGGTGGACGTGCTAACCACTACACCTCAGAGCCACCATAGCACTTTAGTTAACTCTATATGTTAAATGGAATGTGCATGGGGTACACCACACTGTTGTCAAAGTTTCCATTCTGACTGGTATATTTTCTATACCGCACTGTATAGCACTCGTGATTTAACTTCATAGCTGCACTATTACAGGTTTATAATTACGTGCTTCTTTTCACACTTTATGGTTTCCGACATCTTGACAATTCTGATGCAAGGAAAGGAAACGAGGCTAGTGCTATTCTGCAGGAAGTGATTTGTTTTCAAGGTGAAAGTTGAAGCAGGTTGATCTTATTTATTTATTTGTTTGTTTGTTTGTTTTGATTTATTCACATATAGTTTCTTGCGAGACTAAAACTCCAGTATAAATTTATTCAAACAAAGTTTTGGTTCGCAATAATTTAGAATAATAACTTTGACTAATAATACTGACCCATCCCTTAAAATAGATACACTTACTGTACACTTTGTTAGAAAAAAGAAAGAAATTGCACAGTTATTTTAGCCTTTGCTGTTTTTTAGCTACTTGTTAAAGAGGGAATAAAATATGGTGCTGCTCCTCATTGGCGGCTGTTGCGTTTATCATTATAATTACAGAATTCTCTGTGACCTGGGACGGCTTGCGACAAGCAAATCTCCAGCCAGCAGCATGAATACGCAATTACTCCTCAGCAAAGCCAAGATAAACCCTGATCAAGCTCAGGTCTTTGCACGGCTGCTTATTTTACTGCATTCTATTAGAATATCAGTGAGAAACAGGGAACGAACGGAAGAGAAACAGTGTGTGCCATTTCAAAGGTGTAGTTTATCCAGAAATGTAAATGAGACCAAAATTAATTATGCTATCACTCGCAGCTCCTTATCTCGCCCCTGTGATTTATCATTCATTATTAGAAATATTAATTGTAGACAAAAATACTTTATGAATAATTTGGCTCAGAAAGCAAAACAGACAACAGCAATAACAAAGAATGAAACTAAATACCACATTTTAATTAAATGGCAACCTGAACACATTTGCTTTCTTATCCTGGTCTGGATTTAAAATGACAATCGGCATCGGTTTCTCTTTTCGTCTTCCTCAACAATAACGTAAATGACTGAAGCCCCGCCCTCAATCGTCTTCTACTGGCTCACACCTAGCCGATATATACCACCAGAAACTTAACTTTTCGCATCATTTTTTTTAGCTTGGTGTGCATTGTGGTGTTTTGGGGTGTATGATGGTGATGGGTGGGTGTGTGCTACATAGATTAATAAATTAACAGGTCGGATTTAAAGGTGCAATACAGTGTGTAAGTATTTTAGTTTAAAACATACCAAACAATTTGACATTAAGACAAAGAGGTCTATGTATCATGTTGCAAAGATATCTACTGAAGTTAGCATGCTAACCAGCCAGCCCTGTTGTGCAATATGGCTTTGTTCCTCAAGCGGCAACAGTGAGTCACTATAGTGTCCCATCTGACCTCAATCCGTCATGAAAGAAGAAGTTGCTCTGCCACATGAGCGTATTCTAACTTCTTGTCAATCATCTATTTATAGAAAATGTGGTTATTTGTGGGGACGTGACATTTATTTGTGCCTGCTACAGTGGTTATCTGCTTATTTTTTGTTTTGCTTGGCTAAAGTTATTCAAACTGGTCAAATCTGATGAAAAGGGGAGGATGGCTAGAGAATGGGAAAAAGAACGAAAAGATGCTGAGCCGCTTAATCCTATTAGAGTCACAGGAAGGCTGAAGCCTGTCTTAGCCAACTCTGGATGATGGCGAGGTACACACTGAACAGCTCGTCAATCCATCAAAGGGCCAACACATACACAACCATTCACACTTACACCAGTTAGCCGAATGTGCATGTCTCTGGACTGTATGATGAAACAGGAGCACCCAGAGGAAACTCATGCAAGCACAGGGAGAACATGTAGAAACATCTTCCAAGCCTGAAACTCGAACCCAGGTCTTTCTTGCTGTGAGGCAGACGTGCGAAACCACTATGCCGCCGTGCACCAGTTCTTACATAAAGCACTTTTAAAATTAAGTTTGTACTTGACAGGCTGTATCTGAGGTAAAGACTGTTTTATATTAAATTTAAATGCTAACTCGCACTACTAATTTTATCAAAAGTTATAAAAGTATACATGATAAGTGCTCATAAAAGTCAAACATGTAATTCATTAAACATGAAATAAGATAAAAACATGTCACTATGTACTCTAAGCTTTTTCACTTCACATGTACAAAGACAAAACAAATTCAGCGTGTCAGAGACGTGAGAGACAGCAGCAGGTACAGAAAGATCCTCCACATGAACCTGTGAGCATGACAAAGTGACATACAAACGCAAACATCCAGGCTAATTAAAGCCCAATCACCACACATATCCTCCAACCATCTGACATGTCATCACAGCTGATACACACACACACACACACACACACACACACACACACACACACACACCAGCCTCAGCAGGAGCCGCTCAGTGGCTTCGGGGTAGAAATGTTTCAGGAGGAGGAGAAAACCCGTGAGTCAAATACGCACCACATCCACAGCCTGCTACACACAGCCATAATAAATCATCACACTCTCTGACAACACAAGCCTCATTGTTGTAGAGAAATCCCTGATTTCACCCCCTCTATCCTCTCCATCTCTTTCTGTGTTGTCATGTGGTACTAATTAGCAGAAGTAGGTACAATGAAAAAAGTAAAAAAAAAAAAAAGAGAGAGAGAGAGTGAGAGAGAGAGAGAGAGAGAGAGAGAGAGAGAAGACAAGGAATTGGTGAAACTTCAGTAATGGAGAAAGCAGCTGAAACTGAAGAAGCCAAAAAAGAGAAAAAATTTGTAATAAATTACAGCTGCTCCTGTGGAAATACTCTCTCAAATCAACACAGATACTTCACATGAAACTGTTTCACTTTTTAATACAGGTTTGATAAACGACGTGAACGCATGACATCATAATGTGAGTAATAATAGTAATAATAATAATGATAATAATAATGATAATAATTTCAGAAATATAGTTTTTAATTACCGTGCATTTTTATTCATATATATTTATTGATCATTCAGTCATTCATTTGCAGAACTGTTTAACCCTATTATGGTCGTAGGGAATCTCAGCCAATTCTGAGCGAAGGCGGGTACATCCTGAACAGCTTGCCATTGTAGTTCCAACACACAACCATGCACACTCACACTTCTACCTAGGGCAATTAGGAACAGCCAGTTAGCCCAATGTGCATGACTTTGGACTGTAGGAGGAAACCACTAAAGAACTCAGAAGAAATACACACAACCACAGAAAGTTCCCACAAAAAAGCCCTCACCGAGGACTCAAACCCAGGACTTTCTTTCTGTGAGGTGGACATGCTAACCAATACACCAAACTCCTGCCCTGTATTTTAATTTACTGATATAAAAATTTGTTTCATTTATGCAATACCTTTATCGGGTTCAGCCTATGAAAAAGCTGTGAACTCTATAGTCTTAGAACTGCCATAGTCTTAATTAAGTAAGTGTAGCCTCTTTTCCCCAAACCTAACGAAGGAGGTATGGTGTCTGTGCACAGTCTTAGTTAAGGTCTGGCCCTCTGTGGCCCACATCAAATTAAGTGGGTGGGGCATGGCTCAGATGTTATTAAGTAGGTGTGGCCTTTGTGGCTCAGTCCTAGTAAAGTAGGCAATGCTTCTGTACTTTAGTTATAATTAATGGAGGTGTGTCCTTTGTATGCTGATCTTACTGAAAGAGGTGTGTCCTCTGTGCTTCAGTCATAATTAAAGGTGCTCATTCACTTACCAGGCATTTCAAATAAGCATGGAATACAGTGTTACCTCTTGGAAAATAACATCGACCACATTGTCTTTCTGAAACCATTTGCTTACTCCTGTATGCAAGTGTCAGTGACCCCTGCACACTTTCATTGAACCATGCACTGCCAAGTTATCATGCATAACACAATTGTTCATCTGGTCAAATGGTCTTGCTATTGTTATTCTTATTGCAAACAGAAACAGAACCAAAACAAGATGTAATACATGGGAATAACCTATGTATTCAGCCAAAATAAGCTGATAATGGAAGATAAAACATACAGGATATTCACTAGTGCATGGGCACCTTTATAGGAAGTTTGATCCTTGTACTTCAGTCCTATTAAAGGAGGTGTGGCCTCTGATCTTCAGTTCCAGGAAAGTAGGTGTGGCCTCTGATCTTCAGTTACAGGAAACGAGGTGTGGCCCCTGATTTTCAGTCTCAATGAAAGAGGTGTGGCTTCTGATCCTTGGTTCCAGTGAAGGAGGTTTGGCATCTGATCTTCAGATCCAGGAAAGGAGGTGTGGCCTCTGATCCTCAGTCTTAGTGAAAGAGGTGTGGCCTTTGATCCTCAGTTCCAGGAAAGGAGGTGTGGCCTCTGATCTTTGGTTCCAGTGAAGGAGGTGTGGCCTCTGATCCTCAGTCTCAGTGAAAAAGGTGTGGCCTCTGATCCTTAGTTCCAGGAAAGGAGGTGTGGCCTCTGATCCTCAGTCTCAGTGAAAGAGGTGTGGCTTCTGATCCTTGTTTCCAGTGAAGGAGGTGTGGTCTCTGATCCTCAGTCTCAATGAAAGAGGTGTGGCCTCTGATCCTTGGTTCCAGTGAAGGATGTGTGGCCTCTGTAGCTCAATACTAAATAAGAAGCGGCCTCAATACCCCAGTCCTTATTAATCAGATTAAAAATTACGTTTGTGTGAACTGATCAGGGTTTGTGACTAAAAATTTGAACACCTCTGCGTCGTGTCTGATGCGTTTGTTTTTGAGAGTTTATTCTCAGACAGCCTGTTAAATTAGGAAGTGATTGTTGTTAAAGTAAACCCTGTACTGTGTGATTTATATATTATTAGAGATAAGTTTGTTGTTTTTATGTGCAACAAGTTTCAGTACGAGTCTTTGGGCAGAGTTGAATTATTCGCTTTAGGCGTGTGTGTGTGTGTGTGTGTGTGTGTGTGTGTGTGTGTGTGTGTGTGTGTGTGTGTGTGTGTGTGTGTGTGT
>JBCNYH010000023.1:16388271-16400209 GCA_039654325.1 Tandanus tandanus | reverse complement strand
TTCCAAATCTGATTTAGAAAGACAGATGGATGAATGGATTCCAAAGCTGGGTTAGAAAGATGGATGGAAGGATGGATGGATGGATTCTAAATCTGGGTTAGAAAGATGGATGGAAGGATGGACTCCAAATCTGGGTTAGAAAGATGGATGGACGGATTCCAAATCTGGGTTAGAAAGATGGTTGGAAGGATGGATGGATTCCAAATCTGATTTAGAAAGACAGATGGATGAATGGATTCCAAAGCTGGGTTAGAAAGATGGATGGAAGGATGGATTCTAAATCTGGGTTAGAAAGATGGATGGAAGGATGGATTCCAAATCTGGGTTAGAAAGATGGATGGATGGATGGATTCCAAATCTGGGTTAGAAAGATGGTTGGAAGGATGGATGGATTCCAAATCTGATTTAGAAAGATGGATGGATTCCAAAGCTGGGTTAGAAAGATGGATTCCAAAGCTGGGTTAGAAAGATGGATGGATGGATTCCAAAATTGGGTTAGATAGATGGATGGATTCCAAATCTGGGTTAGAAAGAGAGAGAAAGAGAGAGCGAGAGAGAAAGAGAGAGAGAGAGAGAGAGAGAGAGAGAGAGAGAGAGAGAGAGAGAGAGAGAGAGAGAGACCTTGGGTCCCTCCTGTGTGATGTTGAGTCGATGAAGGACGTGTTGAGAAAATGCTCTGAACATCCCCTCACTGTGGCAGTTGGTGATCTGTCAATCACACACACACACACACACACACACACACACACACATTATTGTAATCCCTTTTCTCATACACTCATGTTTCAAACATATTATCTCATCACTTCAGCTCAGATGCTCACAGCTATGAATATAAAGACCCTTTCTGTGTGGTACAGACAGATGCATCACAACACCTCACGTGCACGCGGTAACAAAAACACACGCCTGCATTTCACGCTTCAAGGCACAAAAAAACTATACATCAACAAACAGCAGTGTGTGCACATGCTGAGACGAGGGTGAAACGGAGCGACTATCAAAACCATGACTTTTAATCCATACCAAACAAACACAATCCTCCCAAACTGTGATTCAGAATTTCCAGGTTGTGTGATTCGAGTGCGGACAGGAGATGAGATTTCTTTTTAAAGATATTCTTCACAGGTTCTCACCAAAGGTGTGTTGTAGAAGAGACCGTATCTCATCCGTGGAAGGAGTGAAAAAAATGCATCTCGGAAACACACCTGTGATGAAACACAAACATTAAAAACAGTATCGGCCCTCAACACGACAAGCACTCTAACACTTCATTACAGAACTTCTCTCCATGATAAACATCATGTTTTTAACACTATCAGGATTTTAACAGCTGTGGTTCAATCATAATTATCACCTCGGGAAAAAAGCTACATCAGTGTGGAGCTCCTCACTCTTACTGAGGCTCTAAACAAATACTTTATTAAAATCAGGAGCACTTGGACAGAAAATCTACAGATAAAATAAACACTTCATAACAAATCTTCCTCAATTTACTTTTGTCTTTTCCTTGCTTGGATTTAAAAAGTTTACACTCGAGAAGAGAAAAAAAAAAAAAAGGTCGGGCCGGGTCGCAGAGGTAACCAGTCTAGGAGGGAAACCCAGGCATCCGTCCCCAGATCCTCCTGGATCCCGAGTCGTTCCCAGGCCAGACAGGATATGCAATCCCTCTAGCGAGTTCTGGGTCTTCCTCAGAGCTTCCTTCCTCCCAGTTGGACGTGCCCAGAACCCCTCTAAAGGGAGACAACCAGGAAGCATTCTAATCAGATGCCCAAACCACCTCAACTGACTCATTTCGATCTACCCTGAGCTCCCCCAACATGTCTGAGCTTCTCACCCTTTCTCTAAAGCTGAGACCTGCGCTACCCTCTGAAGGAAACTAATTTGAGCAGCTTGTATCCGCGATCTCATTCTTTCGGTCAGTACCCAAATCTCATGACCATAGGTGAGGGTTGGAACACTGGTAAATCAAAAGCTTTGCCTTTCGACTCAGCTCCCATTTTCACCATAACAGATCGGTGCAGCGCCCTCATTAGTGCTGACGCCGCGCCGATTAGTCTGTCCATCTCATGAACAAGATTCTGAGATACTTAGAGTCCTCTGTTCCTCTGTTTGAGGCACAGACCCATCCCTGACAAGGAGGGAGAAATCCACTGTACTTCCTCAGCAACCCTCACAAAATCCCCTGGGGGACATGGTCGTAGGCAAGTAGGCAAGGAAGTATTAAACAAAAAAGTTTAAAGGATGGATGGATGGACAAATGGCTGGATGGATGGCAAGGCTGATCGATTAATGGATGAATCGATGAATAAATGGATGGGTGGACGGATGGATGGCAAGGCCGATCGATTTATGGATGAATGGATGGATGTATGGATTGAAAGGCGTGATGGATGGAGGATGAATGGATGGCAAGGCTGATGGATGTATGGATGAATGAACGGATGGTTGGATTGACAGGGGTGATGGATGGCGAGGCTAATGGTTGTATGGATAAATGAATGAATAGATGGCAAAACTGACAGATGGATGGATGGACACACTGATTTCTTTTTTCTTCTGAGGTAGAAGGAATTCAGCAGACTGTATCCTATAGTCGCTAATACCTTATCGGAGCAAATTTATCATGATCAGTGACAATGATATTGATTTAATCTGGAGAGCAGTGAAGGCTCTTACCCTTTTCGTGTCATAGGTTTTAAGGTGTATGATGTCGTAATTGGAGAACGCTCGCCAGGTTTCACTGAACAAGTCTCCATAACCATAAAAACTCTACAATACAAAACAAACAAACAAACAAATACATATATTTGTACACATCCTTTGCTCTGCAGATGGAAATCAAAAAGAAGTGTCTCAGAGTGAGCTACACAACACTACTTCAGCCAGTTAGTAAAAGGTTGTGTTTGTGTTTATGATTAGTACAAACAGACCCTGTTCCTGATTGGCTGGAATAGCATAAGGTATGTCATTGTTAGAGCTGTTGCCTGGCAGTGAATTTGGGGTGGAGCTTCTAAAGGAGCACTAAAGGGAGGTTTGGCTGTAAAGTTCAAATATCAACACAGTTTTTTCCAGAATCTATGACTGCACCTTTAAAGCTAACAGTTTAGCATTGTAAACTTCACTTTTCTTTAAACATTTTCTGCCAATCCTGATAGTATTATCAGACTAGTAATACCGCTTTGTTAGAATGAAACACATTCCACCTGAATATTGTTTAACCTCATTCAAGAACAGGGAAAACAGTTTCAGGAAAGGAAGCCAGGATAGGTTTATCCATAAATCATACAATTTTACACCCCCTGTTTCCTCTCGACCCTTACAGAAACTCCAGACGAGGCTCAGGTTCAGCACAAAGCTCAATCCAAACACTCAGCTGCTCAAGTATAAAGAATATGTTTCAAGAAAGACGGTTTTAGATCTGAGCTTCTTCACTCTGTACAGCGTTACAGCTCATCAACATCAAGTCTGGGTTATACTGGTGTACATGTGACCATGTTTATATTCCTGCCTAAATTCTGAGTTCTTATTTACACTTGTTCAATTTTTTTCCCTTTTATTTTCTTTTCATGTTACATTTAACGATGAGAATATCATACCATGTACAAAAGTACAAACATTCACCAATTAACACAATAAAATTCTGTAACTGTTAAAGTGATTACAGGTACAAAAAGAAGCACCAAATTAAAAACAAAATTTAGCAGGTCTTCCATCCGAGGACTATGATCCCTGGATTCAGTATTAAAACAACTATAGATAAAAGATTTACCTTTGCTATAATTAATTATAGGAAATATACACAATATGCTCAGACTGTAGCTCAGTTAGACTGGGGTATCAGCTTTCTCCAGAAATTGTCTCCAATAAAAACAAATAACATCTAGGGGGCACTCAGAGTGCAATGTACCACCGCCAGGTACAACTGGATTATTATAACTTAGCATAGTTATAATTAAATGTCTCCCCCTATATATATATATATATATTTATTATTAATGATGCAAGGGAAATTTTGCCTCTGCATTTAACCCGTCCAAAGTGAGCGCACACACGCACACACACACGCACACACACACACACACACACACACACACACACACACACACACAGTTGGAGCAGTGGGCTGCCAGAGAGCAGTTGGGGGTCAGGTGACTTGCTCACTTCAGCCATGAAGATAGAGGAAGAGGAGGTGCAGCTCACTCCCCCTGCCACCATACATCTCTCCTGCTGGTTTGGGAATCGAACTAGTGACCTTCAAGTCCCAAACCTGCTTCTCTAACCATTAGGCCACGGCTGCCCCAAATGGAAAGTATGCATTTTATTTTCAACATGATCCCATGTACGGATCACCTCCAAATTTTAGTGGGCCCTTTTCAGACCCACGCCCCACCCCTCCAACAAATTTAATGAAAATCAGATCAGAAATCTTGCTAACAGGCAAAATCTTGTTAAAAAGCCTTTAATAAATTCCTGGATCCAGCTTGTGATACAGATTTGCTCCAAAATGTTATGGGTTCTTGCCAGGCCCATACCCCATTCCTCCACCAAGTTTGGTGAAAATCATTTCAGTACTTTTTGTGTAATCCTGCTAACATACAAACAAGCAAACAAACAGCTGCTGGTGAATACATAACCTCCCCTGCCAAGCAGCTGAGGTAATTATCTAGCAGAGGTGAGGTGGATGTTACCGAATATCCACCGAGTTTGAGTTGAATAATTGTTTTAGTATATAAATTACATGGAAACATAAGACAAGCAAACTAAAACGTGATTTTTAAGGTTAATTTCTTTATTTGAAACTCATTCGAAGTTTGTAGATGAAGTCCATATGGAATAGCTTTCTTCGTGCTTTTTAGGACATTTTGTTAAATTTCTCAAATTTCAGAACCTTTGCGAAGTGAATAAAATTCATTATCTCAAGATAGGGAGCCAAACAGATCACGCTGTTGCTGTGTAGCATGTACTAATACACTTCACTTATATTTGTTTCACATGTCTATTTTCTAATTTTTGAGTATTTCAAATCAGTTGATTGTTTGAAAAATGCTAAAATACAGGGTGTACGCTCTGTTTTGTAAAATATGGACTTTGTGGGGATTTAGTTAGTCCCCATGAGAAGACAATGTGTTTATTTTTTACATAAACATTTTTTTTTTATTGTAAAAGAAAATGTTACTCTACCATACCCTTAATAATCCTTAATAAGGACAGAAAGGTGACTGTGTTACATAAAAGTGCGTATGATGTGGAAGTAACTGTGTGCATGTGTATAATACCGTGTCCCACATGACAATGTTGATGTCTCTGCTGAATGAGTTGTTGAGGTGCTGAGAGATGTACAGGTTGACAAAATCACAGAAGTGATGGTACATGTTCACACCTGAAATGAAAACACACAATTCATTTGTTCAATAAACTTTTATATGAAATACTAAATCTGTATCTTTTGTGCTGGTAAACTTTGCCCTGTGAAAAGAATCTCTTTTAAAAATTCACAACACACATTGCATTTCTGGGAATATCGTAGGGCTGGGATGACTGCAAAGCTCGATTCTAATCCCATCCTACAAACCACAACAAGCCTCACCTGCATCCAGCTTCATGAAGACTGTGGGTCTGTCAATGATGACGTCACATCGCCTATCATCTATGGGGTGGAAGTCGAACTTCGTGTACGTCTGCAGCTCAGCGAACCTGGGAAAAGGAGATCATGGGTTATCCAAGATGGCTGCCAGGGCTAGAACTAAGTAAATATACTTTATTCAAAACTCTTCCCCACTGAGAATATGAGTTCTGAGTCTCATTTAATCCAGGTCAATTCAGGTTAATCAGGGCCTCAGAATTCGGTCACTGGACGTTGATGTGGTAATTTAATTTTGGATGCCATCGTACTAACCAGGACTGCAGGGGGCTCTTGTGCTGCCCTTCTGCCTCCAATGCCCTGCTGTTCAGTCTGCAACGACCCCCAATCTCCCCTTTCTGCAGGAAATCCTCATTGTACCTACACACAAACAAACACAGAGAGAGAGAGAGAGAAAACTTTATTATACTGTAATTTGTTGTCTTGTTTAAGGCAACACCCATTTAAGAAAGGAGGCGTGGGTTTTTTAGTATTCCAAAAGAGGTGTGGTGTCTGTGCCAGTCAGTCTGAGTGAAAGAGGTGTGGCCTGAGTCATTCCCAACAAAGTAGGTGGGGCCTTTGTGTCAGTTAGGCCCTCTAAAAATGGTGTGGCTTCTGTATCTGTCAGTCCAAAAGGACGGAGGTGTGGCCTCTGAGTCAGTCACAGTCAGGCTTTGTGAAGGAAGTGTGGTCTCTGTAAATGTTATTCCCTATGAAGGAGATGTGGCTTCTGCATCGGTCATTCCCAATGAAGGAGGTGTGGCTTCTGTGTCAGTCAGGCACAATTTTTTTAATCAAACACACACACACACACACACACACACACACGGTGCATATGCATTAGATATAGAATATAGAAATTATAAATAAAATAAAACTTCCAGCTGTATTGTGTTAGTTTGCTGCTTTAACTGTATCTAATATTCAGTCAATCCTTTCAAAACATACACTGCATTGTCTTTAAAAACAGATAAACAGCTTTTTCACACCATCCATCTCCTTCTCCCCACCTTGTTGACACCCATTGTAGGCACTGACCTCTCATGACCCCTTCTGGGTTTCCGGAGGTCCAGATAGAGGTTTGTGGCTCTGCAGAAGCGCAAGTGACTCGTGCACTCCAAAGAGGATTCCCCCTGAGGTCGGAAAAGTGTACAGGACACAGAAGGGTTTATCACATTACACTAGAGATTCCACTGAATTTATGTTAAAAAAATACAAATAAATAATAACAATAATAATAATAATAATAATAAACACTTATATAAACACATACATATATTTATATATATAGTCAAAGCAGAAGGAAGTCATGAGACCACAGAATGGAAAATGAGAGGAAATCTGTTTACGGGAGTTAAAGGCTTGCACAGAGTTTTCATCTCACTCAGCCGTTCTTTAATGTAGCCAAAGTCTGCCTGCTGCCAGAAGATTTCCTGAGCTGCCTGCACTGAACGAGCCCTAGCATACACACACACACACACACACACAGGCATCAGTAAGGTAATGATATCGAAACGTCAAAAATATCTAAACGTCCCGTATAAAATGATCTCAATAAAGTGTTCATTTAACTGTACTGCTAAAAAATGCTGGAAAATCTGAGCGGAGTTTCAACAACTGTTCTTACATCGTAAAATATAAGAGCCAATCAGGTCATCATATGCAAATAAGCCACGTATAATGTGGGGGTGTGTCCAATGTAAACTTCTGTTGTTTAATGTAATTTTTTTGTGGAACCAGCATGTCAAGCACTTTGTAATTACAATATAGTAAATAGTATGGATTTCAAGCTTTTAAGTCCCAGACTACATTCCTTCACTAATAATGACTCGACAAAAAGCTGAGCTGATTTCATTGCATGTATAAAGCTTTAAGAATGTTCATATTCATTAGAAACTTCAGGAACCTCTAGGAACACAACTGAATCAAAGGTATAGCAGCAGGTTTTTCTTACCAGGCCGGGTCCACACTGGTGCAGGTCGGGAAGCTGAACCTGTGCTCGGGAGAACAGCTCTTCTCATAACCCCAACATGACTGCTTTTGTGAAAGAGCTTCCTACAGACACCACGGACAAAACACACAGGGAAACATTTTAATTATTATTATTAAAAAAAATACTGAACAACTACAACAAGAGAATTTTTCAAGGTGATTTTTTAATTATTTAATTTTCACAAGTTCTTCACTGAGTTTATTTCACACACACACACACACACACACACACACAATGAGAAACATACAATACCAGCCGAAACATCCTTCACTGATAGTTAAGGCTGGGTGATAGCTGTTCTGTGATATTGTTGGTATCATGGTTTTATTTTTCTAGATTTCTTAAATTAAAATTGTACATTTTTAAATTTTGAATAGATTTCTTGATATTTTTCATCTTAATCATTAAAGTCAGTTGAAAAGTTTGTAATACAGGATGATGCAGAACATCAACTAAAAACTATCAAGTTACCATTGAACTATCAAGTAAAAACACTCATTCACACAGACAGCGACAGAGAGAGAGAATTTCTTACTTTAAACGGGCAAAGTGGGTCATCTAGGCAAACTCTGGCAACGTGTAGGTTACTGTAAAGGAAGTAGGGGATGTGAAGATCTGGCAGCGTCAGAGAGCTGTAGTTTAGAAGTGGCTGGGGATCAGCAATAGCAAAACCAGAGCAAGTGCAAAGTGTGAAGAGCAGCAATAAGGGCATCATCTCACATACGCACATACAAAGCTCCAGTCGTCTGCAGCCGTCTCTGATTTATCTGAAAGAAAGAGAGGGTGGTTAGTGAGAGAGAGACTACAGTTGCACTATGAGAAGGTTTGAGTAGGGCTGCGTCGTTTAAAGAAACGGATGTAACTCGCTCAGCTCACAACACAGGAAGCATTAGTGACCTTTTTCCTACCATTGTTTAAATCTTCAAGGCAGTGACTCAGGAAAATTCATCAAAATAACAAATTCTTTAAGCAGATGTTTTGCATCCTTGTCTGGGTTACCACCTTGTCGTGGTCTGGGGGCTTGTGTGTCTCAATAACCCCTAGGGCTATACCGGGGGAAGTTTCACTCCTGGTAGCTCCACAAAAGCCTGGCAAGTCGAAGGGTAGGAACCAGATGAAGACTCATCCACTAGTCCTCCAGGGTGTGGGATGGGCATGAAGCTGATAACCTCAAACTGTAAAATGCATTATGTAACAGAAACACTGATGAGAAACGCTCAGAATTCTTTCTTGGAAGAGGAGGTGGAGATGGCTAATGTTCTTTCTTGACATCATCGGAAGCCACAGGACCGTGTGGCCACAATCTGACCAAGAAAACCATCACTGGGAACCCACGGGGAAGCAAAAAATAGCCGTTCTATAGAATGTCATAACCCCTCAGCTAGGACGCCTGAAGCGCAGGACAAACTTTATATGTTCAAGGTCACTGTGCCAAGGTCAAAGGTCACATATGCAAATTAGCCACCCCATGCACAGGTTTAGGTCATAGGGAGTGCCTACGCAAAATTTCAGAAAGCTAGCATGCATATGAGCCGAGCAATGGCCCAGACAAGCTTTATATGTTCATGGTCACTGTGCTAAGGTCAAAGGTTACATATGCAAATTAGCTACCCCACGCACAGGTTTAGGTCATAGGAAGTGCCTACGCAAAATTTCAGAAAGCTGACATGTGCATGAGCCGAGCAATGGCCGGGAGAAAATTGTCACGTGCCCGCCCGCCTGCCAAGACAACGACAATACCCCTCTGGCTATAACTGGCTGATGGGTAAAAAGGGACCAGCCAAAAAAATACCTGGCGACTGGACCTTTATGAAGAAACAGAAGTTTGTTTGTTTTTTTTTTTATCTGGAGCCAGTTTGAGGGAAATGCACTCAGGTCATCACTATTTACAGACATGAGCTGAAAAGCAACTCAAAACACACAACACTGATTCAGGAATCAAGAACTGTATTATCTGAAGTGCAGCAGATATGGGATCAATCACTCATTCATTTGCCAAAACACAATCCTATTAGGGTCACAGGGAGCCTGGAACCTAAGGGCAATTTATTTTTTATTTTTTAAATTGGAGGAAACCCACACAAGCATGGCGAGAACATGCAAACTCCACACAGAAACGCCCTCAGTGTGCCCAGGACTTGAACCCAGGACCTTCTTGCTGTGAGGCAGAAGTGCTTACCACTACGCCATCGTGCCACCCCATGTCTGGGTTGCAATATAAAATGAAATAAACCTGACAGGTGAAGAAGGAAAAAAACTCCTCAACTGGTCTGTTTCCAGGAGCAACACTGAGGTGGTTTAAGGTTTACAACATTGTTGGAAGTTATACACTCGTATCATACACACAACAAACAGCACAGTACACACCCCATGGTGATGGTGTCACAGCCGAATACCAACCACTTAATCCTACTGGGGTCACGGGGAGGCTGGAGCCTAGTGCAAATGATACTGGGCAAAGACAGGGTACACCCTGAACAGCTTGCCAGATCATCATAGCACAACACACACACACAACCATTCACACTCACACCAAGGGGCAATTTCCACAGTCAGAATACTTTATTGATCCCAGAGGAAATTGTCAATACCAAGTAAAGAAAAAGATAAAGATAAAAGTCTCAATTGCAAATGTCTCTCTCTCTCTCTCTCTATATATATATATATATATATATATATATATATATACACACACACACACACATACACACACACATACACACAATATACATACAGATAAGTACAAGTAAAAAAAAGTTAAAGTAAGAAAAAAAGAGAAAATACGGGAAGGGTAGGAGATAAATATTCTGAATTTGCATTCATTTTCTGAACCGCTTAATCCTAATTAGGGTCGCGGGGAGGCGACACCCTGAACAGCTCACCAGGCCATCGCAGGGCTGATTCTGAATTTGGAACACCTAATTAGCCTAATGTGCATGCCTTTGGACTGTAGGAGGAAACCAGAGTACCTGGGGGAAACCCACCCAAGCAAGCAAGCAGGCGAGAACATGCCAACTCCACACAGAAACACCCTTGCCAAGCCTGGGACTCGAACCTCTTTTGCTACAATTATTCAGGACTTACAGTTGTGGTATAACCAACCGGACTACATGTTGTACTGTAATAAAATTTTTCTAATATGGTTTGTAGCCTGGTTCCTCTCAAGGTTTCTTCCTCGTGTCATCTGAGGGAGTTTTTCCTTGCCACTGTCACCGCGGGCTTGCTCATTAGGGATATGTAGGGGGTTGTAGAAAAATGTTTAGATTCCTCCTTAAAAATTTTACTATGTAAAGCTGCTTTGTGACAATGTCAATTGTAAAAAGCACTATACAAATAAAACTGAATTGAATTGAACCCAGGACCTTCTTGCTGTGAGGCAGACGTGCTTACCATTACCCCATCGTGCCATCTCATGTCTGGGTTGCAATATAGAATGAAATAAACATGCCAGGTGAAGAAGGAAGGAAACTCCTCACCTGGTGGGTTTACAACACTGCTGGAAGTGATTCACATACACACAACATACAGCACAGTACAGCAGCGCACAGCACATAACAGTACAGCACACCACAGCACAGTACAGCAGCGCACAGCACATAACAGCACAGCACAGCAGCGCACAGCACAGACCCCATGGTGTCGGGGTCACAGCCGAATACAGCAGGTCTCATGTGATCAGTGCTGATCCCCTGGTTGGTGTAAGGGTGTATACAGGCAGTCTGTGCATATTTCACAGTCTAAGAAGTTTCACAGTCCCACGCTGCACTGGTCCTTTGTAATGCTTCATAATATTTGACTTTTATATCATCTCGTTATTTTTCTCACTCACACAGTAAACTAATTCATTTCTAGGTTTCCTCTCCATCTAGTGATACCGCCGCCACCACCTGACACCCTACACAGCACACCAGCGCGCGAGCATAATAAAGATAAATCAGAGCACGCGGGCTGGATTTAAAAAGCCACCACCATAGCGACGGTTGCCAGTAGCTGTGGCTCTCCACCGTAATCACTCGCTTTCCGGTTTAACTTCCGACCTAAAATAAACCGCCTGGGTATTTATCACCTCCAACACAAATAAAAAGTATATCAGATGTCCTAAATGTAGTCAGACACCACCAAAGCTGGATAAAAGGAGTATATTAATAAGAATGAGCAGTGCGCGTGCACTTACCTCTTTTATCAAAGGAAAGTGAAGGAAGCAAGTCGCCATCAAACCGGAAGCAGCCGGCATGTAGGATGCAGGCTGAACCACCAGGGGCGCTCGAGAGTAATTACTAGTGATTTATTTATTTGTGTGTGTGTGTGTGTGTATATATATA
>JBCNYH010000023.1:16346858-16357195 GCA_039654325.1 Tandanus tandanus | reverse complement strand
TAGATAGATAGATAGATAGATAGATAGATAGATAGATAGATAGATAGATAGATAGATAGATAGATAGATAGATGCTGTAAATTTTTATATTTTATTGTCACGTTTTGCATTTGGCACATACTTCCTTACAATTTATTTCTTCACTTTATATTTTTATTTGCCTAAATGCTTGTATAAGCCTACTTAAATGTCTTCTGTACAGTGAGTGAAGTTAAATTCCTTGTTTGTGCTCACAAGCTTTGCCAATAAAACTGATTCTGAAAAAGTGGGCCCTCTGCATGTGCACGTTTCTGAATATTTCCCTCTATATTTGCAATAAACACTTATGTTTCACTACAGATCGTTCATTCTTGTTAGTTTTGATTACTGTACAAAATTACTTGAATAAATATGATCTTAAAACCTCAACCCAACTCTGCTATTGCCCCTGAGGATAAATAAAGGTGGAGCATGCGTAATGACGGCTGCGGCCGCGTCTCAAATCCCCTCCATACACAAACACACAGTGCACTCGATGAGCCACAGAAAGAGTGAACTCCTACTCCGCACAGTGCGTTGCTGTAGTGCACAGTGTGTGATATAGGACAGAAGCGCTTACTGCTGATCTCTCGGACTTGTTTTGAAGGAAGTGCAGCTTCGCTCGCAGCTCTCGGAAAGAAAAGGAAAAGAGAAACAGAACCGGGCCGGGACACGGAGATTGCTCAACACTCGGTCTTCTCACCAGGCCGGTTGAAAAACAGCACTATATTTAAGGATATTATTTATTACGCCAGATTGATTTGATCAACCTTGATAATATAGTGTCATCGGGGATGTGTATTTAGCTTGTAAATAAATCACGAACGAACTAAAACAATAGTGACACAGCGTTAGCATTAGCGCTAGCGTTATTAG
Organism: Tandanus tandanus; assembly: GCA_039654325.1. Lineage (NCBI taxonomy): Eukaryota > Metazoa > Chordata > Actinopteri > Siluriformes > Plotosidae > Tandanus > Tandanus tandanus. The sequence continues at coordinate 16,356,301 of JBCNYH010000023.1, read as the reverse complement.
CTAAAACACTACCAACGTTCGTCATCAGTTCTGTTTCGTTCCTGGGCTGAGGTGAGTCGGGTTATTTATTGTAAATACTATTCCGTTTTATTAGTCTTGTTAGCAAGGTTAGGAACTCGAGATTGTTGTTGTGTGTATATTTATTTATTTATTTATTTATATATTTAGAAATGCGAACTGGGTGTCAGAAGACTGCAAGCTAACTAGCAATTAGCTTTTGTGACTAGCCGTGTTTTCGTTTGCTAACTATTCCGGTTACATTGAGTGCACATTGCGTTAGTATGGCGTTTTAGGATGTTAACATGACTGACTATTTAAATATTTCTTTTATACGTCAAAACATAAAGTCGTTTTTAATGACATTTAATGTTTAGGGAAGAATGAAGGCAGCCAGCGTTCAAACGTCTGACAGCAGCACCGTTAGCTGAGGAGCTAATCTGCATATTTATTGTGTGTTTGAGTGAGTGAGAGAGTTAGTTAGCATTATTATATAGCTATATTTAGAAGAAAGGACGGATTTCTTTCAAACCTGGTGTTGAGATGTTTCTTGTTAAGGTTGATGATTTTATTATAAACTGTGACTCATTCATCACATTCTAATACACGGCTTTAATGTTATAATGAGAACATGTACAGGAGCAAGTAGTGACTTTAAGCTGTTTATGAGACTTTATAACAGGAGAAGCCCACGCCCTGTGTTCACCCACATAAACACAATAGGACCGTAAAGCAATGGAGATGTTGGTGAGAGAACTCCTGATGATCATCTGTCTCCGAGTTCTCAGCTGAGGAACCTCCAACCGTTCCCCAGTCCTAATGCTAAAACACTCCTTTGTGGGTTTGCACCATGTGATCCGACTTTGCACAGTGTCATGGGTTCCAGATTAAATATGGAGTTGCTCTGATGCAGTTACACCCAGGGCAGAGCGAGGGATACACACCAAACCGAGACGTCCTGAGATTAGAAATTGCAGCTCCTGTCGAACAGGATAAATTTATATTTTTTTGATATCGGTTATCCAGAAGCGTAATCTGTTTGATTTCATCTGGTTGTCACACTTGGATTGCCACTTTGTTTAATTTGGAACTCAGATCCTTGTATTTCTTTTTATAAAATTTTTTTTTCCTACATGGAAGTTCTCTCAGCTAACAAACTGGTTTGTCTAAAATTAGAAATAAAATTATTGCTTCCTGTGAACTGCCTACATCACCTATAATTCTGTTCAGTTGGCTGGTGATAGACCCCAGTAGGAATCTATCCATGTTTTTATTTTAAAAAATAATAAAATTGTGGCAGCAGCATTTTATTGTTTTATTCCGGAACGCTGTTTTTATTTGTTTTTCAGAACTAAGGATGGAACCTGACTGTTTGGGATTACTGATGCATAATGAGCTTCAGAATTGCTTCAGTTTCAACATAAACATGTTGAATGTTTCTCAGGATGGACTTTTTGTTTCATTTGTATAGAATAGTTTGTATAGTTTATTTTTCGAATTGTTCATGTAAAGGCTCTCTTTGTTCCACTCTCATGGATTGTTGTGCCACCTGCATGTTATTCCATGGTAAAAGATCTTTATAGTTGATAAACGTTCCTTTGCTGTGTATGAACTCAGGCCTGTTCCTGGATGTTTAATATATTATTCTATCATCGATGAGATATGGATTACCCTGTTGCTGGAGATTTGTGAGAAATTCCTCTTCATCTGTATGGACAGATTGTGAGGAAACAAAGTTTGTGTGTTGGTCTGTGGGGTACATCTTTTGAGGAACTTCTGTTTGTGGAGGTGACAGTTTTTTTCAGATACGTGTTTGGTGTTTGTTTAGGGAACTCCATTAGGCCAAGTGTGTCGTAAAAAGATGCGTGTGTTGTAAATACAGTTGAGGGTTTCACAAGGTTTACTTTCCTGGTTAGTTTGCCGGCAGAGATCAGAATGGTAGTCCTGATGCTAAGAATTTTTTATAACTCTCCGAGTTGGAACAGTTTGAGAGGTCTTGGTGGAACCCAAGTGGATTTTCCTCCTCTATTCACGAGGACGCAATTATCACTCTCCGGTGCGGACCCACACCTTCGGACTAGGACCGTCTGGTTGAGGATGAACTCCCATGAGAAAGAGTTTTTCTCTTAATCAAACACACGGCATGTATTTGGAGTCTTTAGATGCAAACCGAGCAGGACTTCTGGAGTCATGCTGCAGAAATGGGTGTGTTGTAGAGATTTAGACTGCTGAACAAAAGAGAGAACATTAGATATAATGTATAAATGTTTTAAATTCATTATGTATATTTATTTAGTTATTTATTGAGCACCAGATAAGGCTGGACGATGTGATATATATTATCATATCAATATACTTTTCTGAAGTATTGCTGGTTTCTGTAATAACAGTGAAAAACCTTGATTTGGGATTTATGCTTAAAATATAAAACCTTTACAGATTTTTTTCCCCATTGTTAATGGTGTTTGTGAATATTTAATGATATAAAATATGTAGGCACTGCCTAAAAGCGGAGCTCTGGGAATATTTGCGTTTCTTTTTAGAAAAGAAACAGCCATAAGGCCATTCTGTTTATTCCTTGTATGGTGGCTAGCTATTATGTAAACTTGAGACAGAATACTAGGGGGAAAAAACATTTGAAGAACAGGTATTTTATTTTTTCTTTAACAACACAACAGAACAAGAATTAAAAAAAAAAAAAGGGTAATGAATATATAAATATTTTTATTTTGCTCTTTCTTGTATTCTTAAAGAAGCCCGAACGAGTGCTTTGATGTAAACATTTAATCATTTGAATACAGTAGTCTGTCCTGAGCTGAACGTGTTCATGTAGTACTTTTAATACTATGTATATTCTGTTGAAACAACAGCTTTAAACAGACCAGTGACACATCCTGTCACAACGTCTTTCATCCATTCAAAAAGGAGGTTGCCCTAAAAATACTGTAATACACCTCCCCTTTCACCTCGCCTCTGAGGGTGGGATTAAAAGTGACTGAACCCTAAAGTCTCTACTTTCAAAAATGAAAAGAAAATCAAAAACCCTGTATTGACCAGTTCTGTCACACATGTCGATAGTATCAGTTCCGATAGTCTCTCACGACAGACGTTTGTACATGCACGCAACAGGGGCTTGGTGTCCAAGACGATGGGCAAGTACACGTGCGCAGACGTACATGATGTAGTTACAGTAGTTGCTGTGAGATGGCGATGAAAGGACGGGCTTGGTGCAAAAAAAAAAAAATTTTGGTTTTAAAATTCATTGCACACTCGGCAAGTTGAGACCGGCGGGAATAAAAAAAAAAAAAGAAGACATTTTCTCAATTTTATTTATCTCTTTTTTAGAAATTGCGAAAATTAACATCAGCGAATCCGTGAAACAAGGAACAAGAAAGGAATGGTCTCATATAGCTTACTGTCTTCAATGGTATTCAAAAACTTACTCTCTTCAAGAAGAAAAAACACCGAGTAATCAAGAAAAAAATCTGCAAGTGCGCTTTGGGTCGCCTGAGTGGACACGTGAACTCTGACGCGACAACAAAATCGAGCTCATGGCTTTGCGACATTTAAATAAATATGGAGATCCGCTATTAGTTAATGTTTTTAAGTGCTGTTTTAAAACATTGCATTTATTTTTTACCCAACACCGGAATAAGCAGAAGATCAAGACTTTTTTTTTTTTTTTCACCCAATTTGTATTTCTCTTCTTTTTTCCCCTGCAATTTATTTTAAACCAATATCATGATCCATATTGCCTATTGTTAAAATGTCTTCAAATATTGTAATGCGATATTTTTGTCATGACACTCACCCTTTAACCCCAGCTCAGGTGATTTTTATCTCTGTTCACTGGATAAACAGTTGTATTATAATTTTGACCAATTAATGACAGACATTTTAGAGGTTTTCAGTGCTACCTGCCTGTCCGGTGGTTTTTGTTTGTTTAATTAACCACATGTTGAAAAGTATTTTTTTTCCTGATCTGGACTTGGCAGCTGGCGGTCATGTGGACTGTATTCGTATGGTGGTGTTTGAAGTAGGCCAAGACTTTTAATCCTCTAAAAAGAAAAGAAAAGGGTTTGGTTCAGGCTCAGTAACATGGCTGCAGATATTGTATATACATGAAGTGTCTCTGAAACTCGAAGTCGGCTCGTGTGGAGTGAAATTCCTCACTGGTGCTGCTCGATGTTTTCTAAATCCATCCTTCAGAGTAAATATGGCTCATTTTCTACACTGCTGGAGTTTGTTCTACTCGTGTTCCATAACTAGAGCTGTAAACTCATTTAAGGTTAATATGGATAACAGATTTATGTTCGAAGATATATATTCCAGTTTTCCATTGAGGGGTGATAGTATTAAATGTTAGTAGATCAGTGGTAGGGGAGACAGATGTAGATCTAAAGTAAAATACGATTTACTACTGCTTGATTTATTTATTTATTTATTTATTATCAACTTTTTTTTTTACTTCGGTGGCTCTCAGAGAAAGTTTCATGGTGGATGTCATTCCTTTGTTCAGGAGATGTGACCTCACCAAAAGTCCTTTGGTTGCATGTAGTCTGCTAATGATATCAAAATGTTACAGTCCTGTCAAACACAGAGAAACAGCGTTGCTGATCACATCTAAGCAAATCCACTCAGTATCACTCCCTGTTTTCGCAGTGCTGGTTAGGTGTGTTGATGTTGTTGTTGTCGTTGTTATTGTTGTTTTTGGTCCCTATTACACCACCTTTCTCTGCAGCCACTTTGTCTTACACCTTAAAACAAAAGACATTCCCGGAAATATCTTTCTAAGAAAAAAACCCTAAGTACTACATCTGCTCAAATACACTTTTTTTTTTGGCAAAAATTTATATCATGCTCCAAATCTGACACCCAGGGTCATCACGGGGGCCAATACTTTAGTTAAAGGGAGTTTGGATGGGTCTTGATGTTGCCTGATGCGCAGTAATTGATTTCTTTTCTTTGTGTGTGTTCTAAACAGTGTATTCATGCGAAGTAATATTTGTTGGCCAGGTTACCTTCTTAAAGACACTAAACTTGTTCCTTCACTCCGGTGCGTGCTCAAGCGCATAATAAGAGTGTTTGTGCATGCACGTCAGGATTTCATCTCAAGCCCAGTCTGCGAGGTTTGTTTTCTCAGAACCTGTTTTTCGCTCTCCTCCGTTCACTGTGTCATGTTCTGATCCATCTGGATTCGATTAGCGGGGTCCGTGATCAGGTATCGTCCCCCGCTCAGCCCCAGCAGAGTATTCACTGCCTCGAGGCTTTGAAACTTCATTTCCTCAGTAAGCTGCTGCTTTGAGTTTGAAAACGTTTCATTTTCAGGCAGGAATTTTTACATTTCCTTTCACTGAGCTAGTCGTAAACCATGAAACTGAAACACAGCAGCATTTCATTCCTGCGTAGCTGTTTTAATAAACTCCACTCTTCTGGGAAGGTTTTGCACTAGATTTAGGGGCGTGGCTGAGGGGATTCATGTTATTCAGAGATAGGAGAGTGAGTGGGATCAGGATGACATCTGGGGTTCCGTTGGTGTTCCACTTCATCCCAGAGGTGTTCTGAGGCTAAATGGTTGTGGATGACTTTTGAGGAAATGATGCAGTGCGTGTCATTCACAGACCCAGAGCAAAGTGTCTCTTAGAAATGGCCTCTTTGAGTATTCAGTGGGACGGAACCTTTTTTTTATTTTTATTTTTTATTTTTTTTATAGAAAGCCAGGACAGACCGGTCTGGGTGATTTATTTAATCTACAAATACTCTGAATTAGAATCGTTCTTGTATAAAACATGTTCACAATCTATAGACATTGAAATGACGTACTGATCTGCGAGGGCTCCCTCCACGATAAGGGAACAGAATGAATTGTGCGGGTGAGATCCTGTATTCAAGCACTTCTCGTTTTTTTTTAAAAAAGGTTTTGATTTTTTGCTAGATTGTAACAGTTTACATTGTTGGCCTTGATGTATAGCTCTGATATTTTTGCACTCATCAGATATTTTTGTCTTGCATTTTATACATGCACACACACTCGTCCAGACCCATGTCTGATTCCATCGCCAAAGCGCTCTCCGCTTGATGTCTTGGTACCTAAAGTCGAGTAATTCTGTTGTTTCCTCGAGTGCTTTGTCCTACATTTTGCAAAGAGCACTTGAATTTTTCAGTATCAGATGCATCGTCGCTCTGGGAAGTGTCCCGGGTTGTGTGGATTTTGAGCTGCTACAAGTGGCACATCTGTAAAAGTGAGAATAGATCTAAGCTTTAATGCAGTTTATTATTGTGTACAGTATTTAAAGCTTTATGCTGTAGTTAGGGTTGTTTCCTGTGTGGAGGTGAAGGTGAATGCTGGACAGTTTCAAAATATGCTCTCTGGTTTGTTTGAACTGTTTTTACAATGCAGGACACACTGTTCCCCATGAGGTCACATGCCATTGCACAAGTATTTCAGAGCTGCACTTGGTTACAGGGACTGTGGGGTTACGACACAGGCATCACATACAAGTGTATCGGTGTCTGTGTACAGCACTCAGCTTCCTATACTGTGGACAGTGGGCAAGAGTGTGTTTGTGTGTGAGACCGAGAGAGTGAAAGGGAGCACGTGCGTATGTGTGAGTAAGCGAGTGAGTGAGCATGTTCATTCAGTGCTCGTGATTGCCGACAGAAAGTAAGTGAGAACACATGACTCGTTCAAAGTTTAGTGCAGAAAAAGTGATGGGTGTTTTTACTGTAACGGCGTCTGACGCTGAGTCACTGCCACACTTTCAGCAAAATCCACTTTGGTCAGTCCATCGCCAGGATGAGGTCACTGTGATCATAATGTATAGTCTGTAAAGCCTGGCAATATGACCTTTAACCCCTGCTCCACTGAGCCATGACAGGTGCTGAAGTTTCAATTTCGGTTTTCTAGGAAAACGAGTTAAGATCATGGTACAGTTGTTTATTTTATTATTATTAATATTAATATTATTTATTTATTTATCTAGATCGAGCAATTTTCCTAGGTCCATGTTTACTTTCTTCACAAATGCTTATTTTGTAAAAACTATTTAACATCATTGGGTCTGATTTATCAACCCTTCTTACACAGAAATGTATTTTTACAAAGATTCTAGCTTCGCCAATGTTTTCTTATCTGGGATTGTTTCGTAGGTACGGACAGAATCTATAAACACAAAATAGCACTCTTAAATGCATATATAGACCAAAGTGATGTGAAATTTCTTCAGTGTTTAGCTCCTGCCATCACCGAAGGTGTGAAGAGTGGGAGCTATAGAAGTGGGTTGAAAGGAAATTACATTGGATCACCAAATTTGGTAGATGAGTCCCCCCCTCGGGAGGGAATAGAGTGGGATTGTATATGGGTCACCTTAATCTTGTTTCAAGGTCATAAGGTCACTCTTTCTTTATTCGGTCCAGAGATGGTGATGCCATAGGATCACTTTTGTTCCCTTGTGGTCTATTTTTCTGATTCATCATGTAATGTCAGGGAGTTAAACTTTTCTAATAAATATGTTCATTATGTTACAAATTGTCACTGTGTTCCCATACTCCCGACGCTCTATCCCGGTACCGCCTTATGTTCAGGTATTGTCTGATTTGGGCTTTTTGGCCTCAAGGACATTAAAGGCCAGTTGTGTATATCACAGGCATCTATCAGCATCCCATGAGTCCTGGAGGGTATAAATCTACTGGGCAGACAATATTAAATTCCCCTACACTCAACACCAAAAGCTTCCATGCAAGAGAGGACTTCTGGCCGTGTTTCTTCTCCTGCAGCGCTTCTACTTCCTCTTAGATTCCAGCTCTACCATAGATTTTTTTAGTTTTGCTTTGCCATTGTTTGTGTGCGCACACGGCTCTATGTCCTTTTATGGGAATTTAGGGGGCGTTCACCTATGCTAATGAGAACAACTGGCATGCACTTTCAGTTTACAAAGACAATGGCATTCACCAGTACAAGAACAAAGCTGTAAATAGTCACAAGGTTTAAGAACATATGAATCTTTTCTTATGAATTTTCATAAAAACAAATTAAAGAAAACATTTGAAGATGATATTGGTGAATGAGGCCCATTCTGTTTCATGTTTCAGAAATATGAAGTTGATATTGATCGTGCCTTGTTTTGTATGAATAGTCTTTGTTTTTTTTTTCTTCTTCCTTTCTTTTAAATGTCGAGTCTTACGTAAGACATGAGCATGCTTAAATATGTTAAATCTTACCTTCTAGGCATGTTTTAATCATTAGACCAAGAAAGTATGTAGATAACAAAGAAATAAATCCAGTTTTTATGAGCGAGCAGCATTAGCCCCACAAAATGCAACAAATAGATCATGGCGTGGTCACGTTATCTGCTACACCAGAAACGGTATATATATAATATATACTGTATGTATATCTGAATCAGTGAATCGAGTGTTATTAGAGTTCCCAGCCTGCCCGAACGCTGTGGTTGTTATTCAGGGAACAAGTGTCTCACAGGGATACAGTCCTCTCGTGAAAACTTTATGCAGGCTTTCTCCATCCTTGGCTTACTTGCTACAAAATGCCATTGAGCATATGTCTCCAGTTTTCCATCTTATTTTTGCGAGTGAGGACCGTTTTCAGTCATACTGGACATGTTTACACTTCCGCGCGAGTCCAGTGTGTGACCTTTCACGTACCGTGTGACCTGACTTGACCTAGTTGAGACTGTTTGATTTGCATTAAGGAGCCGTGAAACACAAAATTGAACTCAAATATCACAGTACACACAGCTGTGATAAATGTTGGGACGATTTATTTAGTCGTCATGAACCATTAGTAGCAAAATCATGACTAAATATTTTATGTAAGACTCGACCTTTAAGTCATCAAGCAGTGTTGTATCTAGGTTTGATGTGTTTATATGATGCACGTGGGCCAGTGCAGGAGTGTGGGTGGTGTTGGGTATCAGTTAGATTCAAAAGATCTGATGAGGAAAAAGGAAATTAGAGTCACAGGTGAGCTATTGGAGTCTTAGCTTGCAATCTTGGAGGTGATCCACGTGACCGCACACCTCCGCACTGTTCATCCAAATGTCAGTCGTCTGCCACCCTGAAGCATTAAGTCTGATAATTTAATAACCCAGATCCAACTCTTGCATCATTAAGAAGTCAGGCTGGTGTTATTTCTGATTGTGACCTCATAGGCATCTTCTCATCGTGTGTGCGTGTGTTCTCTTCCCTCTTTCCTTTAGCTCGGACACAATGACCTCAAGGAAGAAAGTTTTGCTGAAAGTGATCATCCTCGGAGACTCAGGGTGAGCCTCGACTCCAACTGCTTGCTCATAGAACAGGAAATGGCGCAGTGCTGCACTACCTCGGGTTTTTTTTTTTTTTTTTTTTTTTTTTTTTTTTTCGGTTAATCAGGAGCTGATCCCTCTATGAAACCTCCAACTATGGGTTTGATCCCACGATGCCCCAGTAGT
>JBCNYH010000023.1:16309258-16343852 GCA_039654325.1 Tandanus tandanus | reverse complement strand
TATATATAAATTTTTCCCCTAATGGATCTCATTTCCTCCAGGAAACCGAGGTGGAGTTGTACAACGAATTCCCCGAGCCGATCAAGCTGGACAGAAACGAGAGAGCCAAGCCATCCGCGGAAAGCTGCAGCTGCTGAAGATGTTCAGGGGGCGCTACTGATCACCCTCCACCCTCTCTGGCCTTGTTCCTCCTTTTCCCTCTTGACACATCTGTCTTTCTCTCTATCTATCTCTCTTTCAGCCTCTCTTTCCCTCAGTGTAATCATTGGCCTTCATAGAGCAGGCAGACTTCCTCTTCTAGAATATACCCTGTACAAATTGCACACACACACACACACACACACACACACAGTGCTCAGCAGGCTTTATATTAAGCCAAAAGATAAGTGTTTTGGTTGCACAGGTGTTTTCAAGCCCTCAATAGTCGCTCTTTTAACTTTAATCGTCACTAGTCCTAACACCCTTCTTCAGACTTCCTTCAGTTTCAAACACACACTCTGTTCATTTTGAAACTCTCAACACTTGAATGCTTTCTGAGACTTTTTATACCTACAACCCCACCATGTTAACTGGAAGCTGTTTGATTTGATGCAGATGGATGGGGCTGTGTAATATATCCGTGTATTAAAGCTCTGTGTTGGTATCAGGACTTGTCTGCTTTCTCTCTGTGCTTCGACAGGAGACTTCATGTGTTGCAGCATCTCATTTTGAAAGGCATGCTCATTTTTTCCCCCCCCAGCTTTATTTGCTTTTCTATTATTATTATTATTATTATTATACAAAGTCACATAACCAATGAGCCTGGTGGTGTAATATGAGATTCATAACTAAAGTCAATGGTGATGTTAGAATTCTATAGCGTATAATTATTTTTAATTATTATTTTTTTTTTTTGCGTACTGCAAGTTCTCAAGTCTCGCTCTGTTTCAGAGTGGCAGAAGACCGGTTGCCATCCCTCATATTTTGTTTATTCTCTGATTTATTATTGCATATTATTAATTGCTTATTATTAACTGACCTGAATAGGTGAATGAAAAACAAAATTACAGAACAGTGAGGACAACTGAAGCATTCATCGTGACATCTAATGAAACATTTATTACAGCACAGCATATACATTGTTTGAAAATAAATGTATTTCAAAGTAATAAAAAAAACTTGTTGAATAAATTTTTTTGAGCAGTTTTCTTTTTTTTCAAGTCTAATAAAATAGGTGTATATGTTGAATCCTGGCTACAAGGTGTCGTATTCTGCTCCATGTGTCGTCAGTGTGGTGCATCAGTGAAGAAAATGTTTACAAATTAATTGTACTGTTTCTAATCTAGAGCTGCTTCACTGTTCTCAGTAGCTCCTGATACTCCTCACTTAATATAGCTGATACACTTTTCTGATATTAATTCGCAATAAAATGATGAGGTTCTTCCTTTAGTTTTATTCCAAAGCCAGAGGATTCAAATGAAACCTCTAGATGCTTAGACTTTGTAATGCATTTTAGATAATTGTCAGTTCTTACAGTGTATTGTAAACTCACTGTAACTAATCCAACCAACCATACAGCTTAAAGTGAGGAGCTTTACACAGGAGACGTTACTGCCTGGTCTCTCTTGGGACTCTTTAAATACTGCAAACAACCTTTTATTAAAAACAGAACAAAAGTCCCATGAAACTACAGGCTGAGAAGATGCCAGGCTGCAGGATGTGTTATTCTGAAACATTCAGTTTTTAACTTTTTTGGGGTCACAGGAAGCAAAGCAGAGCATTCATTCATTCAGTAACTCTAAACTGAGGCAAAAGAATTTTCGTAGCATTCAGTGCTGCCAAGTTTATGTTCTTGGTCTCTTATTAGCTCCGTTTCCCAGCAGCCACTGCTGCAATGGCCCGACAGTTTTGGACTTCTGCTTCCCAGATGGAGGCTTTTCTTCCGTTTCATTAGGCTCCGAGTCATCGGGTGCGTTCCTCTTAGCGGGCGAGCCGGTTCTGAGCCAGCTCATCATCATCTTGCTGCTGGCAGAAGCCTGAGAAGGAGTCTAAAGAAACAGAATGCAACAAAACTTCAACCACTGCACACACTTAAAAGACCATTTCTGTGCTGCAGGTGTTGCGTTTTTCATCCTGCACCACAAGTAGATTACAGACCAAGTATGTCAAAACACTATGCTATGTAAAGGACTTGGCGTAGTATTTAGTATGGTAGTATGCACTCTCAGTCAGTCATAAAGTTTTGGTTGGTTTTGTTAATCACACACCAGCCCCTGACATGGTCATGGACTGATTTTTATTGGGTCGCCAAGTGGCAGAGCACAATGCATAACAATACGAATTCATATTTGTGATTAAAAATAGAATACCTATTCTTACTTAGATGGTGTGTGCAATGACCCCCCCCAACCCAACCCCACTTTAAAAACAAACCGTGATGTTGTTCATTCTAGTTGAGGTAACATCACATGTCATCAACATCATGCAGGGATTAGACAGAAATGGCATCTGGCAGAAAACCTGTGCCATATCAAACACGTGGACTCATCTTTTAAGGATTATCCGCTGTAGTGACCCCTAACGGGAACATCTGGAAGAAGAGGAACCTTTTTGTGTCGTGAAAAGGAAGTTAGTTATGTTTTGGTTTGTGTACTTAAGAGTTTGACTTGTTTGTTTTGTGTTTGTTATTTGGTTATGAGCGTGTTGTTGGCTTTCTGACATTACTTAGATGTGGTTGCTGATGTTATCTTGCTATTCATGACTGACAGTTCATCCCTGACTCAAGGGTTTGCCTCTGAATGTGGCAACAAACTGCAAGTATTCCACATTGTATTAAAGGTGAAAGAATTAGGAATATGTAGGTTATATTGGTATTAGTTTAAGATTTATGGGTTATGGTTAGGGTCAAGTGGCCCTGCAATGGTCTGGCGAGCTCTTCAGGGTGTGCCCCACCTTCGCCCAGTGTCCACCCTCCTCGCGACCCTTGCGGGATTAAACGGTTTGGTAAATGAGTGAGTCTGTGAGTGGTTAGGATCAGGTTTAGGGCTAAGATCAAGTTTATTCTCTGCTATTGATTAGTGCTAGGGTAGCAGCAATTTTGGATGGGGGGTTGCTCAATGCTCATGTAACCATGGTTACTTTATATTTATTTATGAATACTGTTTCTTGCATGTGCTGTAAAGGAAGCACCTTTGTAGCGGTGGGGTCCAGTGGCTGCAGGCACTCAGGGGAGTTGTTGCGCGCGTTGTTGACGATTGAAGAGACAGGGTGAAAGGTCAGGCAGGATTTAGACTGTAGCAACTTAATGGCTTCCAACGAGCGCACCTCCCCGAAATCCAACCATCGCCTCACCTCCTCTTCTCCATCCAGAATGGCTGGCATCCTGTCTCACACAAACACACACACACGTAAGACAATCCACATCCTCGCTTACTAATGGCACTAATGACTGTTGATGATAAAATAGGCCACAGAATATTTATAATGAACTCTACACTTGATGTATGGAAACGCAGCATGACTGTTATGCTGGACCTGTCATGGATGCTCTGCAGGTTTGGTGCGGCATTCACAGTGATCACGGTGTAGGTGTACAGAACCTCTCCACCACCAGGAGGAGTCCAGGAGTCAAACAGCCCCGCCATGGTGAGCAGACGCCATCCTGCCCATTCACCAGAGTCTTCAGAGTTCTGTTAAAGGAGAAAAACAAACCACACGTTCATCTTCCAGAGGTTTGAAATCACAGTGCATCCTTAATAAAATTAATTATTAACAGCTCTTAAATTAATAATCTCAGTCATGGCAAACAAGTGTTTATCTACAGAACCACAAGATCTGAAAGGAAACAGGCTGGTGTTGGGAATTTAACCTGAATAGCAACAAAATGGGCGCGGTGCCTGACGCCAGCCATCGTCTAATCCATGTTCAGGTTTGACCTGAGAGGTGACTCACAGCGCTGTCCTTGTGGGTAAATATGCACACGTCTCAATATAATAATCATGGTTTGAAACTCCACAAAAAGCCTATGACCAAAAAAATATTTTATTTTTTTTTGAAAGAATTTTAAAAAGCACACATTTTCATATGAGGTATGTGAAATGGAAGATAGATCCCTCAAAGTAAGCTCACACTGCTGAAAACACCAGTAGCTCAGTGGTCTGAACGTGATTTAATGCTGCGCTCTGACTGGGACTTTTTCCCATCTGAAATTCACAGCAGTTCAACCCAAACTTTTAACTCACTGTAAAAGGAGCAGAATTCACAGATCCTCTATTTAAATATTATTATTTAGACAGAGTTACTGGATCTGAATGAATGTAATCAGGTTTCATGTTATATGTACCAACCAGGATGAAATCTACAGTGTACAATCATCCTCACACACACATGGCTCTGATCATGTTTTTTCAACTGATGATGTTTCAAAAATGTTAACACATAAATGTAACTGGGATGTCACTACACAAGCACCTTGAATAGAATAAAGTAACAAACATGTAGAGGGTAACTGACTGTGGATCAGTCCACAGAATTTAACAAAAGCAAAGCAAAAATTCTTTACACTATAAGGTATTTCATGGCAAGATATTTTTCTATTGAATAAACAAGGCACACAGATTTTCAGACACCCATCAGTCATCCCTTTCACTATCACATGATGGCTACCAACCCAGGTTTTCTGTCTGAAGAGAGTTTGGGACTGAAAGGTTACTGGTTTGATTCCCGGACCAGCAGGAAAAATATTTGGTGGCGGGGGTAGGACCTCCCCTTCTTTCAGCTTCACGGCTGAAGTGCCCTTGGGCAAGGCACCTAACCCCCAACTGCTCTCGGGGCACCGCAGTGTGGCAGCCTACTGCTCTGAGTGTGTGTGTGTGTGTGTGTGTGTGTGTGTGTGCGAGCTCACTTTGGATGGGTTAAATGCAGATCCAAATTTCCCTCGCGGGATTAATACAGTGTATCAAAATAAAAAAAAACAGGAGCACGAGGGTCACCACATGCTTTCCATGAGGGATGTGATACCCGCTGACTGCATCTTTTAAATCTGCTGCTCATGCAACATCAGGGGCAGCATAGCACTCTCAGAGCAAATCATGATCCACCCCTTTGTATGCATGAAGCTCACTTATGCCCTTGATTGGCTTCTGGAATTAGACCTGCAAAATGCGATTCATCTTCATTCATTCATTTTCTAAGCCACTTAATCCTAATTAGGGTCGTGGGGAGGCTGGCGCCCATCTCAGCCGACTCTGAGCGAGGGTGGGGTACACTCTGAATAGCTCGCCAGGATATCACATGGCAACACAGACACAACCATTCACACTCACTCTCACACCTAGGGGCAATATGGAACTGTGCATGTTTTTGTACTGCGGGAGGAAACCGGAGTACCCGAAGGAAACCCACGCAAGCACAGGGAGAACATGCAAACTACACACAGAAACGCCCAAGCCCGCGAATCGAACATAGGACGTCTTGCTGGGAGGCAAACGTGCTAACCACTGCACCACCGTGCCGTCCATGATTCATCCTGATTAAAAGAGAGAGAGAACCACTGTCAGCAGCTTTCTCCATCCTTTTTCCATCAGACAACTTGTTTCCAATCTGAAAAAGCTACAGCTAACTCCCGTAGATGACACACTGAATCACAAGCCTTTCCATTTCCTGAACCTTCTAACTCCAGCGTTCTGGTTCTTACCGCCAGCTCTCCTTCACACTCTTCATCTATTTTTATCTTTCGCTCGTCCCCGTCCTGTTTATCTGGATGGCTCTGAGGGAAATAGATGAAGAATGGCTGCTTGTCCTTCTGCTGCCTCTTCCACTCGTAGAATCCATCGGCAAGAATGACACAACGCTGGCCTTTTAACAGAGGCTCCTGTGGCACAGAATAAACACAACATGTGGTTAAAAAAAATAATAATAAATTAAACCCTTTACAAGTAAAGTACAATTAATCGGAAATTGTAAAGGCGATTGTGTTCAAACCTTGTAAGACTTTTTCTCAAGCAAGCTCTCGCTGCGACAGTTCAAGGTGCTGTACTGCATCTTGCTTGGGTCACTCTCCTTGAACCATGCCGGCACCAAACCCCACCGCATCGTTGCCAGCACACACTCATCCACTGCAGCTTCCTATCCGATCCCAAAAAAACTTAAGTGAACTAGAGAAACCAAATAAAAAACTCACTTCCTTTTTAAGTTCCCATCCCTGATCCTGAAAAAAAGCCCATTTCAGTGCATTTCTGTTCTGACGAACCCAGTTACACTAGTTACTGTTCCTGGACCCTGGGATGAGACCCTGGGAGTCAACAGGACTCCTGGTGTTTCTGCAGTTCTGTACTCTGGTCATGTCCGAAAACATTTTTTAAATATTTCTTATTATGGTCCCATATAAGTAAACTGGGGTGTATTTACATTTGCACTGCAATCTCATATCCGCATGCATTACACACGGGCACTGATCTAAAACCCTGCTTTTAGTGTGAGAATCAGCAGAGCAAAGAAAACAGTACAGGCTTTGTGTTTAGATTTAGAGCTTGTGAAAGGGTTTATAAAGAGTCTACTTTTGACACAGTATGTTCAGAAACAGAGACACAGGAACATGTTTACTGAACCAGTATTTTATCGAAAATGACGAAGGAAATTCAGTCGCACTTTGCCTTGTTAAAATGTCTGCTGGACAGCAAAACCGGACTCATCGACTGAGGACTCTTATTGTAGGAGGGTCGGTATTTATCAGCATCACCGTCCTTCCACTGAGGTCGTCGCTGCTGTCCGGAGCGGTCGCGGTACCGGGTAGCACGCCGGAGCTCATCAGGAGCAAGGGTGCAGGCTGTCCTTCCACACATGTTCTCAGTCTAAATCACAAGAAACACAAAGCAATCATAAGTCTGACACCCAAAAAAACATGTTAGTGAGACTCTCCCCTCCTATTTAAAATGACTTTTATTTTGAAATTAATAGGAGCTATGAAGCGATTATTCCAGTCATAGCTTTGCTTCTCAACGCTACTGAACGCTACTCAGGCTTATTGCGCACTATAATATGAAATTATTTTGTCCCTCATAAGCTAAACAGTTTTGTATGTGTTTCCTGGCATTTTTGTTGCTTGATATAAAACCTTCGGGTTTTCCACCACCTATATTGCTTCTGCCTCCTGTTTTCTGATTGGCTAGCGCGGGCTCACAATCTAGCAAAGATTAAACGGTGAATTCTGATTAGTGGGTTAGAATTTTTCATAATACACTAACCAATTATAGCACAGGAGGCGGAATTTGTAAAATACGGGTAGGCAAATAAATGAAGCATAACAATAAGATGCTAACTTAGGTCAACTTAGGATAATTCTAAAAATAAAACTGAACCGACAGTGACAGAAGCATTACAATATGAACTTAGTGATAAGTTTGCTTTGTTTGTGCTTTTGAGCCACTTACCGGAACGTATCACAAAAAATATCAGAGTAACGTTAGCTAGCTAGCGACTTTTTGACTAAAAAGCAAAGAAGTTGAGACACAAAAAAAGCTGGAAATAGTTAGGATAGTGTCGGATAGTAATTTACATTTTAATGACATTAACCGTTAATCATCGTGGAAAAGCTACTGACAGACCGAACGTCCTGTGTGCTCGAGCAGTTAGAGGAACCGCCCACTGAAGTGCGCGCGCTCAACACGCAAAAACTCATTAATATGCACCTATTCTCTCTTTCTCATTCTCAGCCCTTTTTTCACCCAGTGAAGTGTAAATCCGTGTGAAGAGGGCAATTTTCAGCACAAACTGAGAAATAGTCCAAACAGTGGTCACAAACTGACACTAACTTGGAGTTTATTCCCTTTAAAACGCACACTGCAAAGAACAAAAGAAAGAGAATAAGAAGGTAGGAGTGTTTATTAAAGTGTTCAGTGTACACAGTACATGTCTTGGCATTTAGGATCTCTCATTCACTCACTCATTCACCAACCACTTAATCCTGCTAAGGTCGCGGTGAGGATGGCGCCTCATCTCAGCCGATACTGGGGCGAAGGCGGCGTACACCCTGAACAGCTCGCCAGATCATCACAGGGCAACACACACACACACTCTCACGCCTAGAGGAAATTTGGAAAAGCCAATTAGCCTAACGTACATATCTTTGGACTGTGGGAGGAAACTAGAGTACCCAGAGGAAACCCACACAAGCACGGGGAGAACATGCAAACTCCACACAGAAACGCCCTCAGTGAACCCGGGAATTGAACCCAGGATTTTCGTGCTGTGAAGCCGACATGTTAACCACTAGCCACTGTGCTGACGCCCACACATTTAGGATATAACAGATTGTTGAACTTACGCCAAAACCAGAAATGACCGCTCCTCATTATTTGATCTTCAGCACGGTGTTGAAAACAAAGGCGACACATTTACAGAGTGTTTGACATTTCCTGTAGTGCTGTTTTGGGAGCACCGTCACCCTAGGCCAAGGACCTTTCTGCGTGGAGTTTGCATGTTACCCCATGGGTTTACCCTGGGTACTCTGGTTTCCTCCCACAGTGCAAAGACATGAACTTTAGGTCACCTAGCTATTCTAAATCACCTAGAATGTGAATGTGAGCATGAATGGTGGTTTGAGCCTGTGGTAATCCTGAAATAGACTACTGACTTGTTAAGGGAATAATCCCACCTCTTACCTGAAATTATCTGAGACTGGCTTCAGCTCAGCTATGATGACCGTGACGGATAAGCTGTACGGATAATTGAAGAATGTTTTTTCCATGGTTCTACAAGCATCACCTCACATCAACAAATTACTGAATAAAACTAGTAAATATCTGCTTTAGAGCTGCTCGTTATTTTGTTGCAGCACATAATCCCTCCTTTTCTGATCCAATTTGATGGCTACCAATTTTAAGAAACAAACGTACTGAGCCATGTGTCTCTGTAACCAGAAATTAGCTCCAAAGAAGCAGAACATTCTCTAAATGGATTGTACAGCTCTTCCTCGTATCCATTCACTTGTGGTGTAAGTCCCTCCCACTTGCTGGTCTCTGATCTGAAAACTGTCACTCACTTACTCACTTATTTGCTGAACGGTTTAATCCTACTACTAGGGTCGTGGGGAGGCTGTGCCTATCTCAGCCGATAGTGGGCGAAGGCGGGGTACACCCTGAACAGCTTGCCAGACTACCGCAGGGCGACACACATGATCATTCACACTCGCATCCACACCTAGTCAAACTGAAGCAGCCAATTAGCCTGATGTGCATGTCTTTGGACTGTGAGACACAAGCACAAGGAGAACATGCAGACACCAGACAGACACGCCTGAGCCTGGGACTCCCATCTATTATCTCTATCTAGATAATGTGGACTTGGGGTAATTTAGAGTAGCATGTCTTTGAACTGTGGGGAAAAAAACAAAGTACCCAGAGGAAACCCACAAGGCCCGTGGGCAAGAGTGCTAACACGGAGTGCTAACCCTACCGCCCCTGCAAATATACAGTATACATACCTGACACCCACATAAAGCTCCACCGAATAAAGGTCCAAACAATCGAGCTTGAATCATCTGATCAAATCTATAGACTTGATAAAACTCTAACATGACTGGTTCGATGACCGAGATCATGAGGGTAAATATTGTAAAGCTTGCAAATGGATTTATCTGGGGAATAAAATTAGTTCTTGTGTTTATACAATATATATTTGATAAATATCACATTATGTGTGGGTATGATCAGACGACCTGCAGAAGCGTGATGAGTGTGAACAAATGATCTCCCTGTACTTTTTTATATGTGAATTTAAGTATTAACCCAATAATATTGTATAACCATAATAACCGCATGTTACATGATGCTCTGAAACATTTTGTGTAATAAATTTGGCTCTGAAACAATTGTAACATTTCATTAAATGTTTATTTCTTTTCTTTAGATTTTTTATTTTTTTTGCATGGAACAGCACTGTAATGAAAAAAACCCACAAAAATTCCAAATCTTGTACAAAAAACAAAACAAACAAACAAAAAAAACAGAGTAAACAACATCCTGTAGAATTAATTCTTCCACTCCGACACTGGGTTTCATTAATCGTTCCATTCAAAATCACAATGAAAAGGAACATGCTTACGGCTGAACACATGCTGAGGCAAAACACAACTTTCTCACCTGATTGTAACAGTTACTTCCAGCAAACAGAAAACTGTACAGAAAAAAAGGCAGACATGGTAGAGAGACCCCCGGATTTGAATCCATCAGCGCTCAGGCTGCGAGCGAAGAAGATGAGCTCGTGTTTACTCAACTGGCGGTACCGTGAACAGGCACTCGTTCCCGAAGTCTGGGGTGTGACAGGATTTCTCACAGTAGTGTATCAGTGATTTCTTAGTGCATATCATGTGATTCAGTGGGGCTTGTCCAAGCAGGGTTGGTTCTAGACTTCAAAGGATTTTGGTATATTTTATTCAAAATGATCTTTTAGTTGAAAAAAATAAAAATAAAATAAAAAACCCCACCAATGTCAAGTTCCAGCAGTTGTCTACTGCTGGTTATTTTATGCTTAGAGTTAAACTCTGAATAAACAGGCAAAAACACACATTTTTACTCAAGATTCACCTCGTAAACATGGCACAGTTCTCAGTGGGTTCTTCGTGCACCAGTACACTGTGGTGTAACGTTCCATCTACCCGACACTAGGATTAATCCAGAACCAGCCCTTGATGTTCCTCCTGTTTGTTTGAAAACTCTGGTCCCCGTGACTCCATCAGCTTCCTGCTATTCTTTATCCATCCAGCTGTTTGAGGATTCTCTCTCTCTCCTTCAGCGCCTTCCACGCCTGATCCTTTTCTTTCTTTGTCGGAGTGCGTTTCTTTTGCCTGGCAGCCATTATGCGCCGGAAAGCCTCCATCACCTCGTTGTCGGCCACTCGGACGCACTGGCGCAGCTCCTGCTTTCTCATCTCCTCCCGCGCTAATCTGGAGGGACGACATGCTCGTGAGAAAGATTTCAGTGAACATCAGAAAGTGTCTTGAGTAATCACGAACACTATACTCCACTACCGCTGTGTCTCAAATTGTGTACTGTTAGTATACTTCAATGCGAGACACTTTGTACTTACTTGTGTAGGGTGCAAATTTTAATAGGGTATCACTGTGTCAAATCAAGCACCGCACGTAGTGTACTTAGTGGAAATGAAGCTCATGCCATTTAAGCGCATCATCTGCTATAATTTATGCCAACCTTTTTTTTTTTGTTTATTTTTTAGAACTCTTCTAACTTGTTTGTATCCCCTGCGTCTTCAGCTGTTTTCACAAAGGTTGAAAGCTCCGCCCCAAGGCTGCAACCACTGAGGGTAAAAAGTGTGCAGCATTTTACACCGTTCCAAGTACATCGTTCATGTACTAATCACTCACTGCATGTTGCCTTCTCAGTATGAACCCACTTACACACTCAGAACAGCGAGTAGTAGTATGTGAGTATGTAAACTGAGACACAGTGAGAATGCTGCAATATCACGTGAATCTTTTGTACAGATATTTCTCCCAAGTAGAACACACTGGATAGATAAACTTCCCTCCTCTCGATGTTGTTTCTTTGACTCACCGGAGCAATTCCTGCTTTCTTGCTCGGTTGTGAGCGCTTAGAGCTTTCAGCTCAGCCTGTCTCTTCTGGAGCTCGGCCAGCACCTCATCCTCCGAGTCTCCTCCTGTACCCTGTCTCTCCTCAGAATCTAACAGACCCTGGGCCACCAATTCTTCCCTGATCCGCGCCTCCAGAGAGCGAGTGTGAGGAACACTGAAAGAGAGAAAAAACAATGACAGAGAAATACAGACAAAGAGAGAGACAGTGAGTTAGCAGGATATAAAGAGATAGAGTAATAAAGAGACAGAGAAAGAAAGAGACAGACAAAGACAGTGAGAGAGAGAGAGAGAGAGAGAGAGAGAAAGAGACAGTAAGAAAGATAAAGAGACAAAGAGAAGGAAAGAGGGACAGACAAAGAGACAGTGAGAGAGAAAGAGAAACAGACAACGAGAAAGAGAGAGACAAAGAGACAGTAAGAGAGAAAGAAAGATAGAGAGAGACAGACAAGGAGACAGTGAGAGAGAAAAAGAGAGATAAAGAGAAAGAGAGAGACAGACAAAGGAGACAGTGAGAGAGAGAGAAAAAGAGAAAGAGAGAATCAGACAAAGGAGACAGTGAGAGAGAGAGAGAAAAAGAGAGAGAGAGAGATAAAGAGAAAGACAGAAAGAAAGAGAGACAGACAAGGAGACAGTGAGAGAGAGAGAGAGAGAGAGAAAGAGAGAGACAGACAAGGAGACAGAGAGAGAGAGAGAGAGAGAGAGAGAGAGAGTTATTCTCTCTGTTTAGGAAGCAGGTGTTATTACCTGAACGCTTTCCCCTGGCTGCGAGGTGATGTTCCAGCTCCATCGTCTTTCACTGGAATGTCTGGAATGGGCGAATCCTCCATGGGGGATATGATATTCTCCTACAAGGTAATCACAACATCCTAATATCCCCTACAGCTAAAATAAACAGGTACCTGTAGGAAGCTAGCAGGAACCTTCACTATTGCACTACAACAATAATAAGTAAATTCCTGAACAGATCATGCAGAACACTTCCTGCATACACTACAGCATAAGACGAGGAGATATTTAAAGCTTCAAACCTCCACCAGAGCTTGCAGCAGACGCTGTGTGAGGGGACCGAACGGACAACCGTCTTCCGGAGGCTCGTGCTGGGATTCAGACTTTTTCAACAAGGCATCTACGTCTACATGCACAACACAATATGCGGTTACTATCGGCACTATAAAATAGCACTGCAAAAGAAAAAGATTTGCAAGCAAATGTGGGCGTTACCTTTAGTGTCAATCTCAGAGAGTGGTCCCAGCATGCTTTTCTTCTTATCATTGGCTCGCACTCCTTCTCGCTGCTCTTCCAGCAGGTCCTCTTGTGCCCAGCGCTGAGAATAGTGCTTCCCTAGAGCGGGAATCTACCACATACACAATTTATATCAAACACACACAAGAGGTCACACTGTGAAAAACGAGGCATGATGGAACAATGAGTTCATCTCAGTTTAAAGAAAGTAATTTATACTACAGCACTTGTGTTACCTTGTAGTACTCTGCTTCATCTTCAGGTGGTTTAAGAAGGTCTTCCAGAACTCTGATCTCTTCATTGGTGATGTCTGCACAGTATGGCTCAACTGAAGCCCAGAATCTGATACACACACACACACACAGTTAACATATATCTAAATCTGACAGATGATGATTGTATTAAAACCAGAGTCGATCATTTTAAAGAAACCAACAAATATTAAAAAAAAATAAATATAATAAAATATATAAATAAAAAATAAATAAAAGTAAAAACCCTCTCCCTTCAGCTTTCCTTCCAAAGCCATATCTCCTAAACTCATAAATATGTACCACCTGACTACTGCTGGAGACAGTGGTTTGGGGAAAAGAATCGGAAGTTAACGTGTCTCTCATGGGTTATTTACATGAAACAAAACACCAAACATGATCATAATGAATGTAACTAACGAACACGGATGTTATTAGTACTCATAGCTGCTGACTAGCTCACTAGCTTTAGCAATATGTCTGCCTACCCTTCTGGGTGTCTCTGTCACACAGCACACCCACGCTACCAACCGAGATAAATCTTAGAGTTAAAAGCAATCATTTTAATGATCTCCTTCTCACCTGTTTGGAGCGTCATTTTTGGGATTACGTGGTATATCCTGTGGGTCTTCACTGAATTCATACTCCTGGACTTTAGGCTGCAGGTTTTTGGATTTGGGTCTGCCTGGACCGGGCCCGGGCCCGTGACCCGCCTTCCCTTCTAGCTTTGGCTTCTTAGGTTTGGGATGGCGGGAGGACGCAGCCGGGTCAACCTCTTTCGCCATTTTCAGGAACCTTTTGTCACCTTTTTTGTCTTGCCAGTCTGTAAGGATCTGTTGGGAAGATTGGAATAAATTACATGTTGTAATGCAGTGGCTAAGAGAGAGGGAGAAAGAGAGAGCAGAACGGTGACATAAGACTGCTGACCTGTCTCTGTTCTTCCAGTGCTCGGAGACGCCGGCTAGCCGAGGACAGCAGCGTCTCCAGCTCCAGCTGCAGCGTGTCCAGCTCCTCGATCCCGATGCCATCATCCTCTGAGCGTCCCAACACCGCTGTGTAGCGAGGACACACTTTCACATGCTCCACGGGCTTGAAGTCATAGTATTTGAGTGGAGGGCAATCCTTCAGTTCACTCATCTTCTCAGTTATGGAAAACTGTAAACGTAACACACAGACGTGACAATGTCGGCAAAAAATTTGATAAATCCCTTCTTGATACTCGAAGTATCGCTGGCAGCCTCAGTAAAACCCTGACCATGTTGTATTTTCATCTCTATGGTTATTTTCTCTCCTTTTTTTCTTGATAGATACATTAAAGTATTCCATGTCACTTTCTTTGCCACATTTAAATATTGTGACAATCATTGCATGTCGTGCAGATATTATGATCAGGTTATGATATTATGTGCTGTATCTTTTTAATGAAAGAAACCCAAAATGGTTTTCAGGAAAGAGGCAGAGGATGGCCTGACAAATCCTGATATATTTCATTTTTTTTTTCTTAACTGTTTCAGATCATACCTGCCTATATAACATATAATCACATGTAAACACATTACAAACGTTAAAGCGTGTAAGATGAAAGTCTATACATGCAATTAAATGCTTATATAACATTTATATAATCTAAAAGTGAAGGATAGTTTATCTACCCTGTGTGCTGTCAGTAACAAATGTAATAAATATTTCAGTTAGCATCTACATGACCAATGCTGCATGCTAGTCCTGTTAGCAATCATGCTAGCTACCTCATGGAAATGTACAGAGCAAACTACCACACCGTTTTCATTTAACACCCGTAAACAGGCCGAAAATTTCTGACTTTTAAAATTCACTTATATTCAAATGTACACGTAAAAACTTAAGACGCTCATTAAGCCAGTTCGTTCAAAATGTCGACATTGTCATATTTACCTCCGAGAAGCTGCATCCATTAGAGACTGTACCATCTAGTAAAATAGGGGCGCTTTGCTTCCTAAAACAAAATTATTCAATTTTTCTTTTCGATTATCGAGCTTTTATAGACCGTATTCAACTAATAATACACAAATCTTAACGTGTAAACATTTTTAACCGATGATTGGTTTATTTTTCCTTTAAAAAAAATAAGCACTTAGAACTGAATGCCCCCCATCAACCCAAGCACTCAAATGGGTTATAAAAATGGTATGTTCCAGTTCAGGCTGTGATACAATCCTGTCAAAGTACTAGAAAATATCAAATAAACACATTGGATATTGTATGACACAATTACCGTTTTTAGCAGGTATTGATAAATAAAATGAGTAAATGTTTTAGACTATAGTAGTAATCAAGCAAATTCATCATGTTTTAGCATTTGCCATATATGGAAGAAAACGCGAATCAAGGTAAATTCAGGACTGTGGTCTCTACCGTATTATCTAGAATAGCTGTGAAAAGGCAATGCAGTTTTTGTGTAATTGCGCTGTTTTTCACACCATATTCATATATATTTTGTATATACGCATTTAATCTCTCAGCAGTGATATTAATTTGGTCATATGTTTAGTTTTTAAACGTGAAACTAGTGACACAAAATTTACACGCCTCTCTATTATGGAGTTGACCCCGAAATGCATGTAGCGCTAAAGGCGTAGGCGTTGTTTTTTCCCCACATGCATTCAGACGAACCCCGCCCCATCCGTTTGGATTGGTTAATAATAATTACTTTGCTTAGAGCTGATTGGCTAGCAGTTCATAGTGACAAGATGTTAGCCAATAAACTCATTAAGAGTGCAGGAGGCGGGGGATTTGGGAATACGGGTGGGGAGAAAATAACTCCAGGCGTGGCGTAAATACTTCCGCCTTTCTCAAAGGACCACAAAAATGGTAGGAAGATTTCTTCTGTATCAAAGTGGCAATATTTGTTGGGTTTTTTTTATTCAGTTTCAGTGTTTGCTTTTGTGTAATAGTCAGAATGATAAACTGGACATCAGTTGAGATCGAGAGATAAAGCTGAGTAACCCTGAAATACCGTATTGATGCGTTTGCTAACTTGCTAACGTTACCTAGCTAGAATTTATTACTATGTTACAACCGTGTCGTGTTTTTTTATTTAGAACCAATTAAATCGAGATTTTACAATGCTTTTTGTTGTTTTAATGTGCATTTATTTGCAATATTGATGATGATTATGGCAGTCACTGTCACTCCCTGATGATGATGATGATGATGATGATGATGATGATGAAGAATGAATGAATGACAAACTCTGCATATATTCCTAAACAAATATAAGATATATGGATATTTTAACAGTGATGCACTCATTTAAAGCAGAGTCCAGAATGAAATCTACTGTACTGAGCCTCTAGATCTGAATCTTAATAACACACTAGTGTTGACACTTCCTCATGCAGGTGACTGACATCACAATGAACCTGAAATTTGTTTTAAAATCCCATCGTGTGTTTTCCAGACGGCGACCCTGCGTCCATACCTGAACGCCGTTCGTGCAACTCTGCAGGCGGCCCTGTGTTTGGAGAACTTCTCCTCTCAGGTGGTGGAAAGGCACAACAAGCCTGAGGTGGAGGTCAGGTGAGTTGGAGAGCACCGGCCCATTTTCAGACTGCTCAGTGGAAACACTCTGAGATTTTATTCTAATAAACAAGAGCCATACTAAACAAATGTTCATGTTCCAACATGACGTCTTTCTTCAGGAGCAGCAAAGAGTTGCTGTTGCAGCCGGTGGTGATCAGCCGCAATGACAAGGAGAAAGTCCTGATCGAGGGCTCCATCAACTCGGTGCGGGTCAGCATCGCTGTTAAACAGGTACAGCTTTCCCTGCTCTCAGTCTGAAATACTCAGCGTCTAGCTTAAAGGCTGTGTTCTAATCCTCTAGTCTGAGTTTCAGACCTGTGTTTAAACCCCAGCATTTAACTCTAATTAAACTGATATTTCTACCAGGCGGATGAGATCGAGAAGATCTTGTGCCACAAGTTCATGCGCTTCATGATGATGAGAGCGGAGAACTTCTTTATCCTGCGAAGGAAAGCTGTCGAGGTGAGACAAACTGGAGAAAGAGAGAGAACCTGTTCTGTGTTTATGCCTACAGTTTGCCAATAAAAAAAACATGCTTTTGATATATATATAACAAATGATGGAACAATTTTTGGAAGAAGTCGACAGTCAGCAAGCCCAGGAATTGTTGGAACACAAGCCAGTGTTCTCCTAATGTCGGTCCCAAGAGAGGGTAAATGGAAAGGGTTGCATCAGGAATGGTATCCAGTGTAAAGCCTGTGGTGAAATGAAACATGCAGGTTCAATCTTATAAGGAAGACCCCTTACGGGAACAGCCAAATGAGCAAGATGAAGAAGAAGAGTCTCCAGTCAGTGGACGGAGGATTTTTACTGTTCATGCTTTCTGAGCTGAGGGCTTTTTTTGTTTTAAGTGCATGAGAGAGAGGGGCGAAAAAGTAAGTGTTGATGTTTTACAGCTGCTATAACATAAGTCAAAAGAGGAATGAAGTGGTTTTTAAGGTTCCATCAAACACATGGCAACTATAAATGGATTTTTTTTTTTAATGATGACATTATAATAAAGAAAACTAGACCACAGGGGTCCAGACGCTCCCGTCGAATGGATCATTTCGTAATATGCCAATATAGAACAAGCATAGCAAGTTTGAAAGCCCCAGCTGCAACGTGCGGCAAGTAAATGTCCGGAAACTATAGTGTGATGGACAGATGGACGGAACCCATTCCTATCGCTCCTGAGCCACTTTGTGCAGGAGCTTAAAGAAATAAAAACAGGATAAAAGGATTGAAATACTTTGGGACGTGCCGTTATTGTAAGCAGTCCACGTTGTGTTGAGATTTTAGTACTGATCCTCCCTGCGATACCTGTCCTTGATTATTTTCCTGTAACATCGCCCCCTCTGAGTGTTTTATTCCATGCAGAATTGAAAAGAAAGAACACACCGGAATATAATTAATATAATTTTTAACCAAACTGAAATACTATGTATGAATAAAAAAGAAAAAAAAAATCTGACGTAAATCTGATATATCTGTGTATAAATGTAAAAACGTATTTTTGTTTTTTTACGGTTTTCACTTCACTTTTTTCTCCTGCGCTCTATTTAAGGGTTATGACATCAGCTTCCTCATCACCAACTTCCACACCGAGCAGATGTACAAGCACAAGCTGGTGGACTTTGTCATCCATTTCATGGAGGAAATCGACAAAGAGATCAGCGAGATGAAGCTGGCTGTCAATGCACGTGCTCGCATCGTCGCTGAGGAGTTCCTCAAAAACGTACGCTGCTTTTATCTGTTTAATTGCTGAAGGGATGAGTCGACACGTGTCTTTATGGTGTTATTTTTGTCGTTGCAGTTTTGAGGACGTGTCTCTTCGCTCTTTATGGAGCTTCCCGTCGAGGGAGAGGCATCGCAGGCTCTTTGAGCTCAGCAGGAGTCAAACCGTCAAAAAAACCAACCTGAGGAATGAACAAACGACCGATCGACTGATCCTGCGATGTCGTACGCAGCGTCCCCTTTTCCCCTTTTCCGCCTTCTCTTAAAGGTGCTTCTTGTTCCCATGGATATTGATAATTGTACATTTAAACATAAAAAAACCACACAATAACCCCATTTTCTGAGGAAAAAATACTCAAGGTCAAGGCGGGTCCTTAAAAAGTATTATTCAAATATCCATTAATATTGATGGGCACAGGAAATACCGTCATCATGTTGTAAAGTCTACGGTGTCTCTCTTTTATTTCATCTTCATGTGTTGGTTCGTTTGGTTTTTGTTTTATTTTTGTATTCAGGAAAAGAACATGTGGCATCAGGACAGAAAAAAGGTGTTTATATTTTGACACAACCTCTGATTATAATTCCAGGTGAAAAGTAAAGTCATGACTGCAAAAACACAGAAAAAAAAACAATGTAAAATTGATACTGTTAGTCAGAAAATCCAATAAAGTTCTATTGCGCTTTGTGTAACTCCAGCGATTCTTTTCTGTTACTTAACATCACTCATTTGCAATTCTACTACCAGGGTCACAAGGAGGCTGGAGCCTATCTCAGCCGACACTGGATGAAGGCAGGGTACACCCTGAACAGCTCACCAAACCATCACAGGGCAACACACACACAACCATTCACACTCACAGCTAGGGGCAATTTGGAACAGCCACCTAGCCTACTGTGCATGTTTTTGTACTGTGGTAGGAAACCAGAGTACCCAGAGGAAACCCACAAACACGGGGAGAACATGCAAACTCGACACAAAAATAGGCCTGAGCCCAGGACTCGAACCCAGGACCTTGTTAGCTGTGAGGCGGACATGCTAACCGCTACGCCACTGTACCGCCCAGAGCTGAAATAAAATAGGTGAAGGAGACACGACGGTGGAAATATCTGAATATATATTCATATTAATCGCAGAAAGGAAGATCTGTTAGAGTGAGGAAGCCAGCATCAGACGCTTCGCCTATAATTATAACACAAAACGAATCTCAGGATTAAAAGCAGAAGGGTGAGTCATTTCCTGTCTCACTGATGTGGGTTTTTAGAAGTAAATGTACAAACAAACCGCAGCTTGGACACATCCGCTTCATTAAATCTTAAACGCAGACGTTCACTCAGTGTAATGCAGGAATAAAGCATGATGGGGTGAGTGACATCACATGACAGAAACATCACATCACTGTTTTATCTGAGGATAAGATACATGAAATGTCACAATAATAAGGAATAATAACAAACTGCAAAACATCTATCATGTTCAAATATCTTTAACACCATGCGAAATTAAATCTGTAAACATTTAAAGATCTTTAGCTCCTCCCATTTAGTTGATCATGAAATGAATGACTCACTCATTCACCGAACCGCTTAATCCTACCTGGGGGAGGATGGAGCCTATCTCAGCCGACTCTGGGCAAAGGCAGGGAACACCCTGAACAGCTCACCAAGACCATCACAGGGTAACACACACATACACACTCATACCTAGTGTCAATTTGGAGCAGACAATAAGTCTACTGTGTATGCCTTTGGACTGTGGGAGGAAACTGAAGTGCTCTCCACCCTTGCTGAGCCTGAGATTCGAACCCAGGATCTTCCTGCTGTAAGGCAGACATGCTAGCCGCTACGCCACTGTGCTGCCCTGAAATGTATAAAACACATCTATAGCATCATGGATCAGAATATGGTTAATCATGGTTGTTCGTTCCACTTAGCCAGGGTCGGTACACATTTCTACACTTGCCTGATATAACCTACACTGAATATTACATATTCATAAGGCTTTGTATACTATACATTCCCAGTTTTTTAAAATTACTGCTAATACTCTGTTTCTAAATTGTTCTAAGATTGCATGAAAGGTGGTTGTGTTTATAACACTATATTACTGTTATATCGTCTCATGGTGCTTCATGTCATTATGTCATGGGATCATTTTGCGGTATAAAGATAACCATAATGCATTTTCGTAAAATATTTGTAACAGTGGATTTAATTTCACATGAATGTTAAACTCGGAAAATCACGTAAAGCGTAGAAACCCCAAACATTTCATTATGCAATGAAGCTCGAATGAGTACATCAAATTTACTCATCAACATTTACTCCTACACAATCTTTTTTATAATTAAACTTTATTGCCATTACGACACATTTATTCATTAATTATTTGTTATTCTTACATTAACCAGTGCATGATTACATCTCTTCAAACACACACACACACACACACACGTTTATTCATGTTCAGGGTGTTTTTACAGGTCAGGATGCATTTCACAATTAGAAACCAAATTCACTTAATAAAAAAATAATAACAAGCTGGATTTTTACAAATAATTTAATCTCAGGTTCATCTCACCCGAAAATCTATGAAACCTTTTAAAACAAATAAAAGGCAAATAAATACAGTTGGTGTGAGGATGATGGACTCACCCCAACTTCGAGACGCATGTTCTATTGAAACAAACAAGATTCCTACACCTGATGTAGTGATCATTTCTCACACACACACACACACACACACACACACACACACACACACACACACACACACACACACACACACACACACAGAGTTGTGTCATCCTCCCTCAAAGTAACAGAGAGATAAAAATCAGACGGTGGTGTGACACAATACTGATACAAAGAGGAGTGCAAGAGCTGCAAACACACCCACACACCCACACACCCACCCACACAGGAAATCAGTACATATACCAAACATATATACGCAAAACGCAAGCCAAACAGAATCCCGCCTGATACACTTTTGTTCGCAGAATGTTACGTCTTACATCCTTCAGTAAAGCTCACACACACGGCCCTCAAAACCCCGAGGTGGCATCCTGTGACGTAATACAGAGGGATGCATCACTGTGCAAAAGTGTCCAGCGCGTCTGAAGTGTTTGAGTGAGTAGGACAGAAAATTGTTCAGAAGACACCCTCCCCGTTTACTCCAGATGTAACAGTAACAGAAGTCTCAGGGCAGCTGTGCGTACAAACCACGCCCGTTTCAGCGTGTACGCAGATGTTTTTAAAACTTGACGCATAAAAGAAATTCATCCTTCTGGAAAAGTGGGCAAAATGTCAGCATGGCTGAATTTACAAATTTCGACTTGGCTGCGCTCAAACTTCCGTTCTGTCACTACACGAGCAAAGCAGGTGTCTGGTGCTTTCTCAGTACTTAAATGTGAATGAACTTCACGTCTATGAGGTGATCAAAGTGATAAGAGATAAAAAGGATGTTCAGAAGCACTCCTGTCTTTCGAGGCCACGCCCCTTTCCCCTCAGCTCTAAGGTGAATCGCTGATGAAGTGTTTCTACACAAGCAAATGCAAATCCTATCAACGATCCCTGTAATGATGATGATGAAGATCTGGGATTAGCTCATGTGCAATAAACATTATTCTATTAAAAATAAAAAGCCCTGTGGGCCCAATAGGCTGTGGAGGATTAAAGGAACCGGAGGAGAAATGTAGCGAAACCGCGGATCCTTTTGTGACGGAGTTGACTGGAGGACCGGGGACCCCCAGAGAAAGGGTGCTCAGAAATACAGTAGAGGATGTCCAATCCAATGAGGTCAGAGGTGAGGCGGAACGGTGCGCAGGGCGTCTTCTGTGGTCCGATGTACATTTACATTCTGAAGGAAAAGAACAGAAGATTTTTGGATGATTATTTTATATTTTATTATATTTATATGTTCCACTGTAATAAAGTCACACCTTGTATTACATCTAACCCAGAACATTTATCACTGGTTTATTGATGGTTACATGTTCAGTGCGTTTGAACTTTATACAAGTCTGACATTTCACAACAGTCATAAAGCAAAGTTACCATCATGACTACAGCCAGGTTTAACATACACAAATTCAGTATTAAATTTGCCCTGTGACCTGTAAGAAGTAATAAACGTGTACATACAATCTCTAGTTGTAATAATTACCCCATCACCAAGATATATACTTGCTCTATAACCACGTGTTCCAGACGCATTGAGAACCAGCTACATTGTGAATGTAATTAATTGTAAACAATTGTAATTGTCTAACTGCAGGATTCGACTCCACTAGAGGGCGCACTTGGTTACACAACTTTTCTTCAGAACTTTCCACCATTTCTTTGTTGCTTCGAATTTTATGCCTATGGACACCATAGACAGAATAAACACATAGAACTGGATTGAGGCGGTCAATAAGTCCTGACTTCGGGTAGTGGCAAAAAGCATTGCCAACGTGAAACATGCTGTGAAGTTGGTGCACAAATCATTCCGTGCCAGTCGAAGACGATCCGTCACATTTAATGCGTAAGTGGTGCAATTTTTCTTTTAGTACGGTTTACTTCGTCTTTTTATAACATATTCTGTGAGTGGTTCATTCATTCATCATTTTCTGAACCGCTTAATCCTAATTAGAGTCATGGGGAGGCTGGCGCCCATCTCAGCCGACTCTGGGTGAGGGCGGGGTACACCTTGGACAGCTCGCCAGGCCATCGCAGGGCAGAAAAACACTGATGGCAACACAATGGCCTACTCTTTACGAACGACATATTTACATACCTCTCACCACAGACAGTGAGAGACACGGCTGGCCTTTGATAACCCAGTTAGCTGCACTGGGGATGACATGAGATTTTTAGGCTTAATTTAATCACGATTTTTTAAATACATGTTAATGTTCTGATGTTAAATCCTTTTATAAGCAATGTTGTACTATAAGTAGTGCAAAGTTTATAAACATTCAACAATATAACAATGAATCATACTAGATAACTTTCATGACAACCTCAGACATTTCCTCCAAGCTTTACATACATTTTCAGAGGCATCACAACTCCACAATGGTTAGCCATAAAACAAACAGCAATACTGGTGGAAATAAACTGTTAAGCATTAAACATGATCATGGCCTGATAGTATCAGGAGCAAGAGGGTAGTAAAATGAGCCATAAATGAAATCTCAAGGTCTCAACAGTTGCTGAGAAATGAATCTAATGAATCTAAAGAACCAGCATGAGCATATCCTCACAGGTACACAGCACTTACTCGTTCCCCTAAGTTAAAATATACTAACCAACTAAGTTCATTTGAAAAATAAATAAATAAATAAATCACAAGTAGATGCAAGCTAAAATATCCACAGGACTGAGATCATTTTAAATGTAAATAAGCATGAATTCCCAAGGTGTATGAATACAAATGGTCTTCAAAGTCTATTAAACACATTTTATTAGCATTTAATTTAGACATCATCATCAGTGTATAAATACCATAGAAATTCACTTCCCTCAGGATGGAGGTCTCCACGTTTCAAAATATCACAGCATTAAAAAAAAATTATAATAAAATAAAAAAAAAAAAAAGCTTATTTTCTCTGGCTTTGTTACCAAAAAAAATATATATATATTTGTGCCGCCATGGTAAACGAATATCTTAACATCTACATGTACATGTCATATAAAACGACTCGAGACACAACTTTAGGAACCGATCAAGGGGCAAAGGCAGTTTAGCCGATAAAGTTAAACTGATTTGTGCGTTAGAGCAATGCTAACCACTGCTAATCACTATTAATTACTACTATTCATTCTTAATCTAATTTCATTTGTAATAATTATTATGCAGTACATACTGAAGGGTAACTTTATGTAAACATGAAACATGAAACATAACCTCCTTACATTTACCTAATGAAACACTGTACAGCGTGTGGTTGTAAACGTAAGTGCCAGTCATGTAGATGCTAGCAGAAGTGTGTAAAAGATGATCAGGTTCGTTAGTGTCGAATCACAGGAGTCTGAATCACTACAATAATCAAGGTATTATTCGTTTTTTTAAATAATTCCACAGAGAGTGTGTGCGTGTGTGTATGTGTGTGTGTGTGTGTGTGTGTGTGTGTGTGCATGTGTGTGCGCGTGTGTTGTCTGTCACTGATGAGCTGGTACTGTGAGCAACGCCTCCTCTGGCATCCGCGTCACATCTACATTCTGTTCAACACAAACACAGAGAGGACATCACACAGCAGGTAAATAGAGAGAAGGAGGCATGCGAATGACCAGGACAGACACACATATAGACACAGACACAGACAGAGACACACCCACGTTCTGTACAAGAGAAACCCTGGAAAACGGACGTCAGACATTGGAGGCAGTAACTGTGCGATACGGAACTTGAGGGGGCCGCAGTGAAGAGAAAAGTGACAAGATGAGACGAGACAATTAATTATTACTTTCGAGTGAACTACACGGTAGGTACTGTGATGCGCTGATTTTCGTTCTGCAGGAAAATGTGTGTGTTTGTCTGTCCACAGTTCACGAGTGTGTGCTCGGTCCTGGCAAGTTATTCATTTAGTTTAGCAAGCCACTGATTAGCTGAATCATATGTTTAGATAATTAGCGTGTGTCCAGAGCCTCAGAAGAGGTAGGGATTTAAATTCGAATTTCTCCAATAATGATAATATAAACATTGTAACTAAAGTCATGACAGTAGCAATGTTATTAGTAGTATTATCGTAAACACGTCATTCAGGTAATGTAACGTAACCCAATGTTAGCCCCGATCATACAACAATAATTTGTTATTTAAACTAAAATACTTTTACCAATTTTGCATAGTTTTTCCACCAAAATTAAATTCAGAGTCGCACGTGACTTTACATATGTTGGTGCCATGCCAGGTCAGTGAACACACCACCAGTCATGGACCTCAGTCAATCTTTTTTTCTTGTTGGAGCAACTGTGTATTTATATTAAAGTGTGTTATATGATTTATATTTATTTAAAATATATTTATAGTTAAAATTTAAACCTTTATATTAAATTATTTAGGTTATCTCAAATTTAAATTAAGTTTAATCTACATTATTTATAATTTAGTTTAATTTATAAATGTTCATTATCTACATATTTATAATGCCTTTTTAACCGATTATATGCATGTAATTAAAGGTACAGTTAGTCAACATGTAAACAAACACCAGATAATACATGTAAGTTAAGCAGTAAATAAAGTTCCTAATCACAAACTCGAGAGCATTTGCATGTCAATCCACGACAATTAGAGATGTAAAACTCAAACGTGTCAGGTATTTAAACCCCGTGGGGGGTTCATAATGATGACACAACACACTAAAGACCCCACACTTAACCGCACATCCTTATCAACATCGCTAGTGCTACTTCAGATTGAGTGTTTTGAATGACACTTGTGTTGTGAAGCACTCAGATTATTTTGGAAGAGAAAAAAAAAAACTTTCCAAAAATTCCAAAAAAAGAAGAAAAATTTAAAAAATGGAAAAACTTTGCTTAAAGTTTAAAAGTTAAAATATTTAGTGAGTAATGAGTTTATGTTTAAGAGAAGATTTATATTTGTGTGTTTCTGGGCTACATATCAGTTTTATACTGAGTCAGAAATACCTATTATTGTACTAATGTGTGTGTGTGTGTGTGTGTGTGTGTGTGTGTGTGTGTTACCTCTGGTCTTTCTCTGTGGGTGTTCACTGCTTCCACCTTCAGGAAGATGGACTCCACTTTGCAGCCTGCAGGTGAAAGACAGAAATCATCCAATCACATGTACTTACTACTGATAAATAAATAAATAAATAAATAAATAAATAACTGCTTGTACAGTTGCACGACTGAATGAAAACTGCAGTGTGTTACCGTAAGCCACCGGTGTGAGCTTCAGCACTGTGTGCAAGGAACACTTAAGGTACGGCAGCTCTTCTGTAAACAACATGCAGGTTTATTAATGACTGGAAAGGATTATATCCATGTCTCAATAAAAAAAATCACAAACATCACTTTGTAAATTAAAAGTTAATAAAATTGACTTTAATGAAAGCACTGTCCACGCCTTCGCATGCATGAGCCTACAGATGCCCATGATTCGCTGTGAGTGTGAGCATACGTTATCCCTCGCTCACTGAGAGCTCAGCCAATTAGCTTTCGTGCGCTCGCGGCTACAGACAGCTGTGCATGACATGGGGCAAATACTTTTCCCTCGTTACCACAGATAGATGGCGTCAAACATAACGTGACTCACTCAGGAACCCTCTGCAATCTCTGTTGAAATAATACTTTAGGTGGTGGGAATGCCATGTTAGAGCCGGTACTACTTTTGTATCTGGGTCAGGGGCATTTGGCACTCCTTCGCTCTTTCAGCTGGTTATCGCCAAGAGTTCCCCAAGTGGCCGAAATATTGTTTCTCGACATCACAGTTGTGAACACTGTCTTAAGGGCGGCACGGTGGCGTAGTGGTTCGCATGTCCGCCTCACAGCAAAAAGGTCCTGGGTTCAAGTCCCGGGTTCGGATGTTTCTGAGCTTTGCATGTTCTCCCTGTGCTTGCGTGGGTTTCCTCTGGGTACTCCTGTTTCCTCCCACAGTCCAAAAACATACACATTAGGCTAATTAGCTGTTGCAAATTGCCCTTAGGTGTGAGTGTGAATGGTTGTGTGTGTTGCCCTGCAATGGTCTGGTGAGCTGTTCAGGGTGTACACCGCCTTCACCCAGTGTTGGCTGAGATAGGCTCCAGCCTCTTAACAGTAGGATTAAGCGGTTCGGCAAATGAGCGGGAGTGAGTGTATGAATGTTTTCTTTAATGCCAAGCATTTACTTTTGTACACAGGAAGTCAAAAGTCATTACATGTTATTAGAGTGCACTACTTCCTGGTTCGGCTGGATACAAAAACCAGTTCACCCATGCCGCATTTCCTCAATATCTCCAGATAGGTCTCCGCCAAAATGTCGCTTAGTACACCCGAGGCATTTTTCAAATAACAGAAACCGCCGAAAATAACCGAGGGATAAAATCCTGTATCAGGGATTTAACATAAGGCATGTCTGTACACGACACGACAGTCATTACAAACTTCATCTAAAGGTTTAACATGAGCAGGAAAGCAATCATTCTATAGAAGAGCTGCTCAGGTCCTTACCTGCCGTTTTATCCAAGAAGTAGGCCAGCAGGCAACGCATGACCGCTTGGTGGCAGATGACCAAGACATTCTCCTGTCGCTCTAGCTCCATGATGACGGGCTCGAGCCGCTGCACCAGATCTTCATAAGACTTAAAACAGATGCAAGACAACTCATCAGTGCCTGAATGAATGGAATGGTGGTGGTGGTGGTGGTGGTGGTGGTGGTGGGTGGGGGGGGTTCTTTCTTTCTTTAGCATTAATGAAAAATGATTCATACTACGAGCAACAAGGGGACAATAAAATGCTGTTCAGGTGATAAGATGCTTTTCAGTGTACAAATACAGACAAACAATGTCACCAAATCACGTGCCTTCTGAGAGGAGATGGATGACTTACAATGTTTAAAGGAGATAAAAAGTGCATTAAGTGTTGAGGAAATGGAGGGTGAGCTTCCTCTCTAAACAACCTGTACACAGTCCTGAACGAATCCTAATGAGTTTGTTTATCACAGCTTATCCTGTTTCGCAGGAAGATTATCCTGGGTGTGATTATCTGTAGCCTGGTTACCCTTTAACATGCATTAAGCATTCTTTCTCTCTCTCTCTATCTCTCTCTCTCACACACACACACACACACACAAACATGAGCCTTTACATAAGTGAGTGTGTAATAAACAATGCCCAGTTCTGTAATATAGGTATTTTGCCATCTCTTTTCCCAAAGCATCTCACCTCTCCTTTGGGATATCGGTAGCGATACTTGTCCTGGTCACGCAGTGCAAACTCCAGAGGATAACGCTGCTGAATCTCTTCATACATCAGCTCCTCACACACACCCTGGACACACAGAAACATTCAAACATCAACATACAAAGACGACTAAAGCATGAACACTGAACACATGGGCATCCTGTGGTGTGTGAAGTTGTTCTGTGTTTACAGTCAGAGTAAGAACGACAGAATGTCGGTTCTTTATGACTCACAGCATCAATCTCATTGAGAGCTTTCCACTGTTCATACGGCACGCCCAGAGCCTCAGCAGTCTGAATCGTTCTCTTCATCTGACTCGTCCACACCTTCAGATCACTGATTTCCTGAGAGTGGATGAACTGTCGTAAAAAGCGAGCGAACTGAGAGATAGAGAGAGGGAGCGAGAGAGAGAGAGAGAGAATTGATATTGATGAGGTCCAAAATACCAGTATGCAGTGATGCAGAACGAATCAACAGAATCATTATTTCAAAAGCACTTTATGTAGTAGTGAAACATTTCTAACGTGACCCTCACCTCCTTCCCTCTTTCTGTCAGACCCGAGTCGCCTCCAATCCGGCCTCTAACATTGAGGTCACTCTCTCCGTGCCGGCACAGATAGATGGAGCGTGGTGTGATGTGGATGTTCATGAGATAATACACGATTCGGCTCTGGATGTGATCCTGAACTCGGTTTACCAGGTATCGCCGACCCACGTCGATGATCTTAATAAAGGACAGCTCTCTTAAAAAAAAAAAAAGATAAATAAAATGAAAAAGATTTGTTTAAACATTAATTTCGTCTAAGAACTTTTATTAACACCAATCTTTTTTCCTCTAGAAATCCTAAGAGATAAAGTAAGAGGTAGACTAAAGGTGAGAAACAGCATGAAAAGACATTTCTATGATAGACGATATGTATCATGATACACCGATACACGCAAAACATTTAAAATAATTTTGATGTCTATACAGTACCGGACCAAAGTTTGGACAGCCCTACCCGTCCGTTTTCAATTAGAAGATGTGTACAAACTTTTGATGGGTATGGCCCATCAATTTGCTTATGAGGACATTAGAAAATAATTTAAATTTTAACATTATAAGAAACATATACATTTTAAAAGTAACACTGGGAAGAAGGTTAAGAAAATTATTTTTTTTTTCAGTTTTAAAGATCAAGTACATAATTTTTGCATCAAATCAGCTGCATCCCTTGTAGTGTATTTTTCAAACATCAATCTTAGAAAAAAGCGTACTGTGACATCAATTCTAGATATTGCTATTTTATCATCATAACATCCAGTTCTATGGAAAAGTGCCTCATATAAATCATTATTTTTCAGTTCAATACATAGACATCCATCTACTTAAAGTTTTAAACTAACCAAACTGTAATGTGACACGGGCAGTAAGTAAGTAAGGCTCTTTACTACTGATCGGAAGGTTGGGGTTCGAGCCCCAGTCCCACCAATCTGCCACTGTTGGGCCCCTGAGCAAGGCCCCCCTCAGCCACTCAGTTGTATAAATGAGACAAACAGTAAGTTGCTCTGGATAAGCATCTGTCAAATGCCGTAAATGTAAAGTTTCCAAAAATGTATACATTTTAAAAACATCTAATAG
The DNA here is from genome assembly GCA_039654325.1 of Tandanus tandanus. Classification (NCBI taxonomy): domain Eukaryota; kingdom Metazoa; phylum Chordata; class Actinopteri; order Siluriformes; family Plotosidae; genus Tandanus; species Tandanus tandanus. The sequence continues at coordinate 16,313,988 of JBCNYH010000023.1, read as the reverse complement.
TTTGCTACTTAATGCATCTTTAGTTTAAAAAATAAAAATCAACCTCCTTATTTATTTGCTTTTATCTTTAGGATTTGTCTGTTCCACTAATCGTACTTCAACGGTTGAACTCTTTAAATGATAAATGAATATATAAAATAAATGTTCTTTACATACGAATTCAGAACTGTCTCACTGATGCTACTGAGATCTAGCAATTGTTCTACTCCTAAAACTTATATCGCTTCATTTTCATACTTTGTCCACAGGCTGTGAAGTGGTGCTGGAAAAAACCCAGAACTGTGCCAATAAGATTATGTTTCGCACGGTCACCTGTCTAAGACCTCGTCCAGAGGCTGGTAGGAGTTCTCGTAGCATTTGATCCTCTTCATGAAGTCCTCCACAGCCTGCTCGGTGTTACAGTCTGTGTAGTCGGGGCTGCCAAGTTTCACTTGCTGATGGGGGAATAAAGCAGAGAGTAAGTCGGAAAAAACAGACAACGTAATTGTGGAATTAATATGATAGATACTCACGACAATGTTTTCAGCAATAACGTCTGGATCTTCACATACAGACTCAACAAAGAAAACCTGAGAGAGAGAAAAAAGACGTTCCCATGCAATGTGTTCATTCCTTATTAATAATCCGATTGAGTTCTTTTTGCATGTAATCGTAACCATTACTGAGTTGCACCTTGAATCCGTTCTGTTCAGCAAACTGAATGATGGTCTCTCTCCTCTCTCTTGTTGTATTAGTAGCATCAAATACCTTCCAAAGCAAAAACACAAAACATAACATCATGAACAGAATAGGAAACAGAGAGGTATAAACAAAAATAAATAAATAATTAGACAGATAGTGCACATAGTGCACCTGATGATCAGGGACAAAGTAGCACAGTACAACAAGCATGAAATTCTTGTTCCGGGTTTTACTCACTGCCACTTGCCCCCCGTCCTCAGTCAGATACTGATGCACATCATTAAGAGCTGCCAATGCACACTGCCTGAGAACACACCAAGTTAGGATCCTTCACACAACTCATTCTGCATGAACTACATAATGAAAATTACAGTCTGACATCTTTACCTCTTAATTACTTTAACGTGCAAGTTTACCCAATAATAACCTCCACATGTTACATTAATCAGAGTGTTTTCTCTCAGCCGTAGTAATGAGAGGTTATTAAGAAGCGTGCCGAGTTACATTACGGTATTTCCCTTCTCAACACGCTTGAGGTAGCTGAGAACACTTACTTTCGTATTTTAAGCCCCTCCTCGTTGTCTGGGCGAAAGAACTCGAATGATTTGTAGATCTTTACACATTCCCGTCTGTACTGCCCGACATTAAATTCTGCAGAATGAGACAAAATGAATGACCACTGAGTATAGCAGGAAGACTCACTAAAAGACGACGACACGTGTTCGATTATATAGAACAATTATTCGCTGAAGGTGGGGTGGATGTCACCGAATAGACAGAACGTAAAGGGAACCTATTCAATTCACCCTTGTGATGAGGTTCTGTTATGGTGTCTCTGTCCTGAATATCATGTTCAAACGCATCTTTTCTGTCTTATCTTCTTTGTGTTCAGTACTGTGTTGTGTGTTGGTGCTTGTGTACCTCTCGTTGGTACGCCAATCCAGTTGAGGTAGCGGGTGAGTTTCTTGGAGATGTAGGTCTTACCCCGGGCTGGTAGGCCGACCGTAACAATGACAGTGGGACAGTTGGTCATGCATACTGAAAAAACCCAGAAACAGGACCTTTACCAAAACATGGCGTGAGAGCAAGTGAGAGAGAGAAACAGGGTTCATTCGCAGTGCCTGTTAAAGCCTGAATTCTGATCAAAATCGTTCTCATTCCCTTTGTTCTCACTGTTTGGTACAGCCGTAAAAAAAAAAAAAAAGGGTTGCACCATCCTTCAGTTTGATTGACTCAAGAACTCAAAGAGCGTCTTGTGTCTGTAGATCAGGGGTCATATGAAATCTTGTAAGATATAAAAATTACACAACATCAGATACTGATGTCCGGAGGTTACAAAATAATAACCAAAAGAAGAGTGCAAATGGTTTGGATGAAAAAAAACCCTAAATAACCTAAAAAAATGAGGTTACAAAGACTTTAATGAATCCATAAACAATCTTTCAAAAAAAAAAAATCCTTTACTTTTTCCTCAGACACACAGAACTGAAAAGTGACAGATTTACAAACCATGCACCATACACAAAATAATTACATTTATATACAATATTTATGAAAAACACAACAATGATGGAATCATTTCTTGTTGTAATGTCTTAGAAAATATATATATCTACTTACTTTTATCTAAACAGTGTACTTTACATTATAAATGTTGAATAAATGAATAAAAAGGGATGTCTGGATCCTAAACTAAGCAAGCGAATAACTTTACAGAAATGTGGTTTTAACACGTTTTTCTTTAGTAACTGTTGTTTGAAATAAACACTTCACAAACAGCCTGTTGTTGTTGTTTTTTAACCTCGTAACAATACAACACCATGTTATCTTTGCTCTGAGCAGCTGTTTGCGCACTAAATCGTGCGTACAAAATAACAGCGCTCGTGCACACAGGTTTCCATGGTAACGCAGTTTCTTGCGTGTTTACGACACACGCCACCGAGGCGACTGGGTAGAGAACCGAGTACCAAGTGTCGCGCACTAGTGCACTAGTCCATCCTACCTACCCCTCCTCTGAAAGATGGGCTTCTCCGGAAGGCCGTTTTTGCAGGGCATCCATATTTTCTTCAGTGGGTTCTGGGTGAGCTCTCTGGAAGGCGTCGGGCTACAATCATCCAGGCAGCCACTGTTGTTATCCATTGTGTGGCTCTTCCGTGTGTGTGAGACCTTCAGCGGTGTCACTATCAGGATACACGCACGCGTCTGAGGCGTGTGAAAGGGCTAAACCAAGAGTAACATGACTGGGATGATCATTTACAACCCAATCACGGTGTAAATCCCGCCCTGTTGACTAGAACCCAGCCTCAACTGTTACCGAGCCAAATTACATCCACAGACCCAAAGCCATTTTCTGCAGCCAATGCAGGAAGCAGGTCATATGGGCTGAGAACCGCCGGAGCGGGATTACCGTAGTGTCCCAAAAAGCCGCGCATACACTGTCTCGTACCGTATTTACTCTACACAGCTATAAATCGTTGGTTGTGGTTTAAACAGAAAAGGCACTGAAGCACATTTCTGCCAGTTAGAAAATTGAGGAAGTTGCCAGACATTTTCTATACTTTTTGACAGTAGTGTGTCAACATTTTGAGATCATAAGTAATAATTCTAAGATACATAAATTCTGAGATAAACCATCACTGATAAGTGAAAATACTGAGGATAAAATGTCAGAAATCTGAGATTTAAAATTGGAGATAAGAAATCAGACAAGATAAGAATGCAGAATAATCAAACCTCCGAGATAATTAGTCAGAATTCTGTTACCAATTAAGACACATTAGCACTGCTGTAGATAAAAAAATATATACATAGGTTGTGTTTTACAGTTTTCTTTTTTCCAACCTAGACATAGGAAATGGTTTGTATTTTAAACAGAAAAAAAATCTTTATTTTCATACAGATCCAGATAACTTTTTTATTTATTTCTTTATTATTATTATTATTATTATTATTATTATTACTATATACTACTACTACTACTACTACTACTACTAGTAGTAGTACCTAGTAGTAGGAGAAGTAGTAAGCAATACATGAAATAATTTGAATCCCTGATTAAAATAAATCAAATGTGTACTGGTACTAGGTTTTAGAGCAGTGGGACTGGGTAATACATTGACAGTATGATTCATTGTTGTAGACTCAATTCTAGCATTGAGTTAAGGTGTGTGTGTGTGTGTGTGATACAGTTGAATTAACTTCCTATTCCTTTGTCCACCGAACCACCAATGAATCAGGCGAAGTCTATTCCGCATTAAATTGCATCAAATCGAATCATCAGGACATCTGAGATCTGGGATGAGCTTTATTATATACACAGCGAAGTGAATGTGATCATATCTACAACATAAACAAGTGTTTGTCTAACAACCCTACTAACTACACCGACCTGAATATCCACCAGGTGGCGCTGAAGGACATCAGCAGTCTGGATCCTCACCATGTGGATTGTGAATAGGGACAATTGCAGAAAAAGAATCTCAAATTTATAATTGTTCAAAAATCTGACTAATATATTTCATGCTGAAACTTGAGCTCAACTTTGTAGTTGTTTTTATGGGAATATGAATAGATGCGAAATAAAAGAGGCGAATCAAAAAACTGCGCTCTGAGATCTACGTCATTAAAAGAATTGATTGTATAATGATAACCAAATCTACTCAATGATGAAATCCGTGACAAAGGGGGAAGTAGTGAGAAGGATTTTAATGAAAATGGAACAAAACGAAGAAGCAAAGAATAATGAAGCAACAACCACAACGGAATAAATTTCAACACAAACGTCTTCCTGCTGTTCATAGAAGTGTAAAGAAGAACCCCCACCCCCCCAAAAAAACACCAAAAACCCACAGTAAAAGCTCACAGTATGCTGTATTACAGCATTTAAATTACTTTTAAAGCAGCAGATTGGATGACCCTGCGGTATCAAACCAGTCGGAAATCCAGGCGCATATTTTGAGATATAGCAGATAATTTTATTTTCCACAGATTTTAGTGTAAAAACACTAGAAAAATATTTAGACTTTACTATTAATCAAGTGTTTTTATAT
>JBCNYH010000023.1:16224075-16237208 GCA_039654325.1 Tandanus tandanus | reverse complement strand
CACACACACACACACACACACACACACACACACACACACACACACACACACACACACACACACACACACACAGTCAAGGACGTTATTAAAACGATAATTTGCGCATGATTGGCTGTTATGTATTGCTCGCACAGTAACGAAACTGAAAACAAGCACAAACCTGAAGATGAAAATTACACATTAAATAGTGAGGTTCATAACTGGGTCATTCTTATAGAAATGCATATTTTATGTCCCACTCTTTAAATTGACCAAATTTGACCTAATAATAAACGCACTGGCATAAAATCACTCATTTTCACTCAAAAACGTCAATGATAGCAGGCTGTATTCATTGACTAAATCTTCTAACTTTCCCACATTTTTACTCTGTCATGCACTGAGAGTACTTAAGAGTTGATGTTCAAAAACTGTACACTTACAGTTGCAATGCTTTTTATGCAAGAAATTCACTTAAGGTCTGACAGGCTCAAATGTCCATGCTGGATTTCACACTCTGACCTTCTACACTGCCCTCTGGTGCCAATTTCATGTAAAATTAAAAAGCTTAATTAGATTCGCACAACAAATATACTTGTGTGACAGAGATGACATAGTTCTTGGGGACATAACCTCATATGCCCGAAATGCCAAAATTTATTAATTTTCTCTCTTTGTACATATACAGCTTAAATTGTCAACACATGAAGGTACTTTTATATCAGAACAGATCTGGGCAAATCCAATTTAACATCTTTTTATAAAAATAATTGGGTATATAAAGAGTGGGACATAAAATATTAATTTCTATAAGAATGACCCAACTAGGTTTCCCGCCCATTGTTAGTGCAAAAACACAACAAGTTCCTTTAGATTACTCAAAGCAGAACTGAGCTGAAATCATACATTCACACTTTATTCAGTGTAGAGATGTCATATTTTTTTACAATAACCATTAATCACTATATTAACCATTAAACACTTACTTTTTTGGGGGGGTTTTTAATCCCATTTCTCTCCCTAATTTTGTCGTATCCAATTCCCACCCATCAAGTATTGCCTTCCCTATCATACAACCACCAGCAACCAGGGCGGGGCGTAAACATGCACATGCCCCCTCCGTGACATGCAACTATTAGCAATTAAGCAGAATTATTTTGCATGTGTTCATCAGACATATTGAGGTACTTGGGGGGAAAAAATAAAAATAAATCAGGTAAATTGGAGACGGTCTGGGAGCCTCTGGTTGATTTGGCATGGCATGACCTTCTTATAACACCAGCCTCAGACACTTATCAGTAGAGATATTTATTGGAAGCTTTGCCTTTAGGCAGTTCCTAAATCTTTATAAAAACAAAACAAAACAAATTGAAACCAGACGAGAAGTTACTCACTGCTGGGCGTCCCCCTGAAGCAATGAGTCGTAGGTGAACATGAAGCCACCATGAGGGCACAACAGGATGCTGTTTCCAATGCTTGACACTGGGTTCGACTTGGTTGGCTTCCTGTGAAATCATGGACAAAAACAAAATATTTTATTTCTGAACCATTAGATCGCGAGTGACACCCAAAGCCTGTGATATGAATTCACCTGATAAATTTCCTCCACTCCTCAACAAAGAATAACGGGACAATGTACAGAATATCGGTGTCCTGTAAGCCAGGTAGACAGTGTTAAGAACACAGAAAAAAACATGCCTCCATCACTCATTTCTATAATCCTCTATTAATAAAACTCAGGAATACAACCCTACACATTAAAGGTGCTACTCATCATGGAGAACATGGAGAAGCTCATACCTGGGGCCACTTCTGCAGTGAAGGACGATTCTTCTCATGGAAAAGATTAAGGAGAGAGTTCTTTTGCTCATTTGCCATCATTCGATTCAGAGCCTCATTTTCTTTCCCCTCTCTCTCCAACCTCTAAGGAAGAATTAAAAAAAAAAATTAAAAAATCAATCAATCAAAAAAGTGTTTCAGAAAACAGCTGGAGATTAGTGCGAAGTAAGTCTGAGTAGTTCCTGAATGACGAACATTTAAAAGGTATTTGTATCTCTTTCATAGATTAGCATTAACACTGATAACAACTCAATAAAAATGTTAACATTTTTGTATTATTATTATTTTTTTTTTTATTATGTATCCTAACACGATTCATCACGGCTAACATCTGGAAGTAGTTAATTTATGTGACACTGAAATACACTATTTGGAGCTATTTTACGATGTGTAGTGATGATTACATTGTTATGTGTGTGTGTGTGTATATATATATATATATATATATATACACACACACACACACACACACACACACACACACACACACACACGTATACATACATACCATGCACTGCTGACAAGGCTCCTGCTGCTGTGTAAATTCTGGCGCTTTGGGGAAATAAACCTTCAGCTTGCTCCACAGCTCGGCCGTCACCAGCCGCCTCTCACTCTCCTGAATACTCAGACCAGCTGGAGAGGTTACACACACACCCACACATGCACACACAGGTTCCTGTCTTGTTACAGTGCTTCTGTACAGTGCAGTACACACATCTTATACAGGTGTTAACCAAGGAATTGAAAGATGACCAACCATGACAGCAGACAATGTCTTCATTAAAATTCTTCATCTCGTCGTCGTCTCGGTCATTCTCCTTCATACCATCTGTTTATAGAGAGGCAAAAATTATCATCACATACTTCACTGATGAATGTTCATGATATAGATTTTTTTTAATCAACAGGCAACGTATAATCATGATACAAATTCAATCCCAAAAGATCGCAAAAAACAACAACTGCAAATCCAGATTTCTAAGTTTACAGTGATTATTTTTCTAGTTAACAAATTACTGAGATTAGTATTACTCACTAGTTAACTGTATTTTGACACTGGAATAAGATGTCACATTTACTCTGCAGTTAAATATCTGTGTAATAGCTATGTTTATAGCGAGTGAGAGTAAACATCCATGTTACCTTTTGCACTTGTGGAATTTTCCCCATTTGTTTTGCAGTCGCTGTGTTTGGTCTCCTCTTCCTCCTCCTCCAGCTGCTCCAGAGCCAGCTGCCTCCACTGCCTCAGAGATGCCTTTCCGATCCAGAAACCCTGCTCGTTGCTAATGCACGGCACCCCCAAATCATCCAGACCAAGACCCAGTCAGTGTTTTCATTTAAATCTGATCACTAATAACTTTTGGTACAGACGTCTTTCTGCCCACCTTTTTAACTGAGCCTTGGCGAGGTTGGTCACCTCTCTGTAGTCTTCATTTAGTTGGTTTTTCAGCCTCAGGACACGGCACCGTCGGGCCACACACTCTCGACACAAAAACGATCCTGCACAGACGCAACACACTCACACACAGACTCACAGGCAAAAATTAAGCAATTACAACATTAGTAATCCTTACCATCTATTCTGGGTCCTCCACCGTAGCGACTAAAGAGGATCTGAGCAGCAGTGTGGGAAATGCGCTTGGCCTCGTTAAGGCGGTCGGGGTGCAACTTTCCATGTGAGCACAGGAAATGGCTGTTGTCAATCTCTTTGATGGCCGTCGAGTCATCCAGCCATTTTTTCAGCCACTCCACAGGGACAAACTCATATGGCTCACCTTCAGGGCATAACCATCATTACCCATACTGACCATCAAGAGTAAGAATTAATGCACCACCCCTGTTAAAACATACCTTCTCTTGGAGGTAACAGCTCATAGAGCTCCTTGACCTCCACGTGCTTGGCTTTGCCCTTGTCCACGCTCTGCTTCCTCATATCTGCCATCTCGCAGCACCACTCTTCAAACTTCTTGTTGTCCTGGTCCACAAGTTTCTGGAGGAAGGCTTAAAAAAAAAGTCATATAAACGGGGGAAAAAATATCAATAAATTGGTTCTTAAATTGATTTGATGCACTTAACCCCCCGGTCCTACCTGGCACCTCCACACTGGTCTGTGTTTGGTCCACCTGCTCTTCCTGACGTTTATACACCAACATATAGGCGTTTCTCGAACAGTGAGAGCCTTTACTATATTTGGGTTTCCGGGTCTGTGACTTCACAGTTTCAGCTAACAAAAAGAGTTTATTTAAAGGAAGCACACGTTTAATCATATTACAATCATTAAAGCCGCCACTCTGACATTTACCTAGATCTTCTTCTATGCCCAGCTGGAGCTTCTTGCCCTCCATCTTCTCAATCTCCTCATCATTGAATTTGTACCAGTTGTTAGTGCGAGCGTCTTGTACGTGAGCGATGTAGTGTCCGGAGTAAGCGCTCACGCCGCGGTGAATCAGCACAGCGCTGAGCTCGTATGTACAGTTGTCTTCTAGGAAGGAAATAATAACGTAAACACATTTACTAAATAACATTGTTTTATTTTAAATATGTATATGTCTTGATAACTGACGTTATATCATAATAAATAAATACATACAAACAAAATCATTCACACCATTACCTTCCAAAAATGGACTCATGTCCAGGACTTCTGGAAAACTGATATACGTGTTTAACTTCTTCTTGTGACCAGACTGCCTAGAAACAGAAATAATAAACCACCAGCAGTGTGTTATTTACAGCAGTTCTTTACTAAATAACAAGAATTTTTTTTGTTATTAAAAATGATTAAAAAATTTTTTTTAAACAACACACACATGCCAATATCATCCAATATCATCTATATTAAAGTATATAAATATTAAACTGGCTGGCTGATTATCTATATTTGCTTGATGGCACTAGTCCATCATGATATGGAACTTCATCCAAAAATAAAATCCCTAGCAACGAAGAATCGGCTAATAATTAATATTTTGTTTAAAATACATATAGTGAAATAAGGCATTCCTAATGTTCTCTACAGAGTTCAGTAGCAAATAATACAATAATAAAGCAACATATAAGTGAGCTATATATTGTTCATGTTATTATTACTAGACATTTGAGAGCTTACGGAAATTGTACTAAAGTAAAGTAATATTACGATACTCATTATAATTACATAGACAGGAAGTTTCCAATAGGTCTAACGCTGGGATCTAATTAGATCATTAGAAGTTCAACTTCGTCTTCAAGTTAGAGAGAGCATGCGTGTGTCAGAAGACTCGGAGGTTTTTAAATTCGAATTTCTCCACTAATGACAGAGAAACTAATGTCATGACAGTAGTAATGTTATTAGTAGCATTAGTGTAAACACGTTATTCAGGTAACGTAGTCTAACCTAACGTTAGGCCCTATTATACAACAATATGTTATTTAACCCTTAAGGGTCAAGGTTATAATTGGCTGTTTTTGACTACTTTTGATTTTACCCTTATATTTCACCTTAAAAAACTGTTTACCTTGCCTTGTTGTAATAATTAATACATTGGACCTAAAATAACGCAAAAAACCCCATAAAATCTAAGTAGAAAAAAGTTTTTTTTTTACTGCGAAAAACACAAACATGTTTAACTTACCATTTTTATAACTAAGAATGCAAATATGTAAAAAATACGTAAAAAATTATGTACAAATTTAGCACTGACATTTCCAGGGTGTGTTACTCCTCCTGTTGTCCACTTGATGGCAGCGTTTACCTGCAGACTGCCTTGGGTGTGTTTTTTTTTGCGGACATCACGCTGTGTAAACTGGCATCGAAGGAAGTTAAATTAAAAGTATTATATTATTAATCATTACTCTGCTTTTACTTGGCCAATCAACACCATTTAAAAACTGGTATATAGTTTGAAGTCTGCACTTCTGAAACAAGTTGAAACTGAGACTCGGCAAGACCGTGTTTTCCTGCTACGTCATCTTAAATCGGCCACGTGATTTGGATGCGCCAGCGCGTCCAGCGACTCCATTTTTTTTTTACTAAAATACTATTACCAATATTGCATTATAGTTTTCACACAAAAAGTTACATTTGAGAGTCGCATATATGCCATTTATTATATATGCCTCATGAAAAGTCAGTGAATGCGTGTTAAACACCCCCCCACCCAAAACAAAACAAACAAACAAACAACAACATCCAGTTAAAAAAGGCTGGGTAAACTTGCCTATCAAACACGAAACGCATGAGCTGCAGGTTGAGTGTCCGTGGCAAACTGTGGAGCTTAATCCTACGTGTGGCGCACTGTTTGCTCTGACAGCACTCGCAGAAGTACCGGTTATCTCCATCTAATTTCTCCTCCTGAACAACAGCAGAGGAACAAACAAACATATGATAGGTGAAGGTCATATCACAGAATCACATTTTCAAGAAAACCTTTTGCTCAGGAGTTAAAATATACTTCCAGTCACTTCCATTAATTCCACTAAGCATGCATCCCATAATAATTACAGCCAGCTCATAAACTTTAAAATGTGTATTGATGTTTTGTACGGTACTGTCTGCAGTACACATGATGAGGCAAAGAAAAGTTACCTTGAGGAACTCTGTGACACACTCTGTCAGATTTTTATGCCCTTGTATATTGAGCTCCAGCTCGTAAAACCGAGACGGTAAAGCGGACGATCGTCCACACTGGTTACATCTGTCTCAGGAACAGAAATACTTATCATTATACATTTATAACAGTGTAATAACAATTGTAAAAAATTCTAAAAACTTCCTCAAACATTTCTTCATCAAAATTGTTCACATGAACACAAATCCAAAAGTCAAAAAAATGCCCAAGTCATCCTAGTCCCACTTATTCAAATAAAAGTCACTCAAACAGGCATATACAGCCCATTTTAATAATGAGTCACACTTTCAGAGTAGAAAAAGAATGCTATAAATGTTCACACAGGCACCAAACTACCATTAAGTCACATAAACTCTGACTTTGACTTTATAAAACCCACCAATAAAGAGTGCTTTACCCCAGGGATCCCATGGTTCAAATTCTCTAAAGATAAGAAAATTTTATGGTTTCTCAGCAAAATTCTATGGTTTTTCTATGGTGTCCACGTCAGTTCTTCAGAAAATATTTTTTAACACCTTGTAACTGAAAACAGATGCCAAGTGTAGCGCTCCAGCTCGCCAAATAAAAACGATATAAACAACAAAGTACTTTTTAGCCTGTGTTGTGAGCAGGAATGTTAATCATCTTACACAGTAACATAAGAAAACTGTCCACAGAACTGCTGCTGAATGACGTTCTGGAGGTTCGGATCCTTCTGCTTGGACAGAGTGTCTTCCAGGAGGGAAAGAAAGAGTTTGGAAAACTCCTGCGCATCCTAAAATGGCGGAACACAAAAAGAAAACGTCATGCAAGTGATGAGAGTGAACAGCACTGCTCAGGTTTTTAACAAAACTGTTAACTAAAAAGGAAAGAGAGCTATGATTAACATGCTGGACAAATCACATTTGTTTCATGTTTATAGAAAAATCCTGTAATTTCAAAATCGAGGTTTACCTGCTGCTGCCCTGTATCCAGTCCTAGTGCTTTCACTAAACCTGAAGGGTCGATGTATCTTCTGTTGCTGTTCTGCAGCAAAGCGAACAGGTACTGCAAGTGTTCACATATCGTGTTCGGCTCATAATCTATGTGTTTCAGACAGCAAACACAGATAAAAGCAGTATCATGACATGCCAGTCACCACTTTATTAACTGTAAAATCATCTCGACTGATCATTTACATCATATAATTACTTAAAATATACACATCAAGTAAATCTACATAAATTTTTTTTATTGATCGCAGACCATCTGGCTATTCCTTATGGATCACTGGTGATCCTCAGACCCTACTCTGAGATGCGTCTGTTTTTCCATAAACAGAACTGACTCATACAGGTGCTGAAAGTCAGTTCACCTGACTCTGTGTTGTGCACCTCAGCTCGGGAGCTGTGACACTGGTAAAGCATCCGGCGAAGCTCCAGGTTATGGAACCACACCTGCAGAAAAGTGTTCACGTAACATGTAGCGCCGAGATTCGTCAAGCCCACAAAAGTGTTCTGGGGGGGAAAAAAAGTAAATTATATAAAACTTTATCATAACAATTGATAAACTTGCTACACAGCTGTGTGAATGAATATTACTACCTATTTTCACACACACACAAAAGAACTGGCACATAAATTATTCCTGTGGAAATCACAAGAACTCCCTGCTACCCATCTTTCAACTACAGAATTTTAAGAAAAAATAAAAATAAAAAATAAAAAGAAATGTAAACTAGTGAGTAGAGTGAATCCTAATACATAACAATCATAACATGACATTTATATTGGTCACTGCTGTAGTGGATGTGGAGTAAAACCCAGGAAAGCCTAGAGGAAGTCTCCAATCTAACAAAATCTCCAATCTACCAATCCAATCCATGTTGTTGTTGTTTTTTAGAAGGTGGGATTCTCAAGTATATCATACCTTGTCTCTTCTTTCAGAGTTTGGGTCATCAATGTTGTGGAAGGCGTTTTCATCAATTTCTCCCAGCCATGACTGTTCCCCAATTCCAACCAAACAATTCGGGTTTCCTTTACAGTTCCTCCTGTAAGAGGAGACAGGAAGAGATCATGCAGATTACATTTAGCACTTTACAAAAGATGCAGATATGGAATACAAAAAAAAAAGATTTAATAATTATTATTATTATTCTGACTCTATTAATGCTTCCACAGAAAATCAACTCTTTATCTGTAAAACAACACGACTGACTATAAAAGTTAAAAACTGTACTTAAATTTTTTTTTTAATATTCTAGAGGTATTGGTTTATAAGCCAAGCAGAAATCAGAGAGAAAAAGTTTTTTTTTTTTTTTTTAAGGGTATTGCCATGGGAAACTATTGCACATGATAATTGTTGGACAGTCCACACAACAAACCAAAGTTAAATGTTTGTCAGAAAATCTGAATAAACGGAGCATTTAAAAATCTCCAAATATAATTTAGATTCTGTATCACTTACATTTTACAGACTAGAAACAGTTCCCTCACCAGCCTCTCCTCTTTCGCAGCTATGCTGGGATCAAACGACAAGAATTTAGATAGATTTTTGCAGTGGCCAATAAATTTCCAGTTTCGGGGGCAATGAACAAGTCTTGCTTGTAGCGCAGCGTTATCAAAGAACAGCGACATGACATCTGGAACATCCCGCAATACCTCGAGATAAATTCCAGAATGTTAGAATATTTTCTCACTTAGTTTAACAAATTGTTTTTTACCTTTTCCTTGACAGCCATGAACGACAATTTCTTGACCTTCATACAGGATGACTGGTCAGGGTCAAACTTGTAGTGTTGATAATCTCCCAATAAAAATTGTAAAACACTACGACTGCTAAATCTAAACTGATGATAACTGTGAAATACAAAATGTTGTCTTCTGATCCTGGCATAAAAAAATAGAAAAATTCAAATACAACTTATCATTATTCAGAGAAACAAGCTCAATTAAGATACACACTGGAAGTATATCTGTGGCGCATTCAGATCTGGATACATAGCTAGTAATGCCAATTATTCCGTTGCCGGTTTGAAAAACAAAAATCCGTAACTAAATCAAAAACTCCAAAGAATTGTTCATCGGGTTATGTAGGACTTTTACATTTCATGACTGTGATGTTATGATTCTAGTAAAAAACCTGATCCTGCAGAATTGCTAGCATTGTCGGGTAGTATAATGTTGCCAAATTTCGTTAGACTCTGTCCATACATCAAGGAGTAGCTACACTCAGATTTTTTTTCGGTTATGACGTCAGAATTCCGTTTCCGGTATTTGAAAATCGTGGTCCACAGAATTCTTTCATACACAAGAACAAGTCTGCCAAATTTCATGATTCTGATCACTAATAACAGAGGAGTAGGACTTTTAGAGCCACAACACCAGCACAACCACAACCACCACCACCACCACCAAAAACAACAACAAGTTGTCAAAGAGTTTGACACCGGTACCTGTCAAACCGGATACCGGAGACTTAAACAGTGGTGGAAAACTTGGAGTCAAATGAACTGAATCATTTCGGATCGAGACTGAATCGAATGGGTGATGAATCGGATTGGATTAGTAGTGAACTGAACGACTGTAGTTTGTTTATTGTTTCGTTAGAAAGGAGATCCTTCACATCCCAGTAATAGCAGGGGGCAATGACAAGAAATCGAAACTAATGGGAAAAAACATGAATATAAATAAATCTGAGAGAGCAATACCTGCATGTTCCCCTCTTACACGCCGGTACAGCAATCCGGTACGCCAACTCGATGTGTTCCTGCGTGATGTCCTCTGGTTTCACTGTTTCGACCCACCGCCAAGCGGCTTTCTCCAGCTGCAGACGAGGGGCCATGCTGCAACCAGCACACGCTAAACAAAACCGATGCAGCGATGCAAAGGAAATCTATGTGATTTAGTGAAACAAAAAGTGAAAGCTCTAATGCATTAGTCGGGTCTTAGTTTGCATATTTTACATGAATCGTGTTAGCTTAGCTAGCCAAGTCAGAATGTCGCAGCATTTTCTTTTCATTTAAACACATATAAAGCAAAACAGTTCAAATGTATCCGATAAGTTAACAAGTTAACCCGCCTCAATAACGGTCACTTCATTTTACATATATTTTAATCTCTAATTAGCTTAGCATTAGCATCCACAGCTAAAGCTATTTCGGCGTTAATATTACGCAGATAGCCAAACTAGCCAGCTAGCATAAAAGCTAACCTAGATACGATGACTAACGTTAGCAAAACATTTTTTTAAAAAGGAATGTGCGCGCGAACCTTGATTGAATTCACCAGAAATAAAATCTGCTGAGTAGAGATGCTTTAATAATTTAAAATGATCACATTTTATTCTGTTTGTATATTTGTATTTAGCGCCCTTGTCTCTGTTTTTAAATAAATATTTTTCCTTCCTATGTTTCAAACTTGTATGAGGTGTACGTACTTACGTCAGCCGTGTCGCTACGTCTGACGTCGCGTACGCACACACGCTCTTCAGACCGCGCGTGCGCATTTCGTGCGCATTTTTTTGCGCACAATGTGTAAAATTGAGGAAGAGTACAGTTAAAAGAACATCAGAGTAATATTCGAAACAAAATATTTTGAAGTATTTTAATTATTTTAGTATAATTACTGCCTGATAATAATATTATATTGTGAGGCTGATGGGTCACACTGGGGATTCTGTACACTCTGGCACATCTGTCCTGAATTATATAAGCCAAATAAATTCTATTTGCTCAGCGTTGTTTTCAATGATCCCTTTCCAATAAACAAAGAACAAAAAGAAATAAATATATTTATAATTTTAAGCAGAATTCTTATTCAACTCACAACACGGTATAGTACAGACTTTAGATGAAACATAAACTGAATCCAGAAACAGCCATCTGAGCAAAGTGCACAGATGTCTAACAGATAATATATATATATATATATATATATAATAACAATTCAGGAACAAACAAACAATCAGACGATGATCTGGTTAAATGATCACCTCTCTATATCAGTATTTTGTGGATCCATCTTTTGGTTTGATTACAGCTATGAGTCTGTTGGGATTCTTCTCTACCAACTTTGCTGATCTAGACTGTATTGTATTCCTCCACTCTTCTTTACAGAACTGTTCAGGATCAGTCAGACTGGATGGTGATGTTGGTGGACTGCAATCCTTAAATCATTTCACAGCTTTTCAGTAGGGTTTAAGTCTGAGCTCTGAATAAGCCACACAATGATAGTCCCCTTTTTGTCCTTCGGCCGCTGTGGGGTCAACTTGCAAAGCATCAAACTGTAAATATTCTCAAGGGGTCGATTGTTTTCGATACACACCATAAACCACATCCGCGAACTCATCTCAGATCACACGTCTCTGACACTGTCACTGCTGATGAGAAGAGAGATATGTTTGCTGCAGCACAGGTTTTGCTCTTATTTTTAACACAGATATGTAAATAATAATTATAATTATTTTAAAATGTACTGTGCAATTGTTTGGTATTAGTGTGTATCAATGTTTTATTTATGAGGATGGTTCCCTGCACAGTCCAGAATACAAAATGCAAAGCATAACAAAGGAAGGCCTATGGTCTGAATTATCATTATGTCATATATTTGGTGCTCCATAAATATTATGCCAATTGCTGGACTTCCTTATCACGTACTGGAATTAATTATTGATCATTAACAACATCAACATGAATATGAATACAGAAAGTGTAATAGCTTTGGAATGAGTAAATCATGTTTCCTTTATGTAAAGTCATTTGTAATCCTGAAATGGAGAACAGTCCAATGAAGTCATCTTTAGTGAAATATATATTTAAATTGTTAATGATTATACCGATAGAAGAGCATTTGTATGATTTACTGCACTATGTGATTATTGGATGATTTATGTGACTATTGTATGAGGAGTTTATTTACTGATGTGAGTGTAAGATTATTTTATTAATTTATGTGCTGGCCATTCCACTCTGTATGAGAATTGCTTGACTGACCTGGAACACGGAACATTGGAACAAAATGTCGGACTTTGAAAAGAAACAAAATGGCCGTCCTAAGTGATGGGCTCAGGACATGTTGAGACATGTTGAGAGATGAGGTCATGAGGGACCAATCAGAGTCTAGAGCTAGAGGATGACAGACCAATCAGAGTGGAATGGGCACTGTATATAAGCCAGTGCAAGCTGGTAGAGTCGGTCCGAGAAAATAGAAAATAGTCTAAAAATCCCACTTTCATTTTACAACAATCTCAATTTAAATACAAGAATAAAGTGTTCTTTTGTATTTTGACCAATTTTTTTCTTTCTTACAGAACAGGAAGTAATAGTGAAGGTATTTTAGTCTGTATTTAAAGTGTTTAGTTTTGAGTGAGTGATCTCTCTGTCACACTTTCACATTCACACCTCCTCCCCTTCTTCACTGCTGAACACACATCACAGAATTACCAAAAAAACACAAGATACAACAACCGACTCGTCTCTGTTCTCTAACACTCTCACTGGCCTGAGTGTGTGTGCACACCACTAATCTTCTTCTTCTTCTTCATCATTATCATCATCATCATCATCATCATGAACATTATAATTTTTTTTTAAATCACTCAGTACATACTTAGTACATAATGTCCACTCTTAAAACTCCTTTTTTACAGGAGTAAAAACTTTTTTACATCGGAATTTGCTCCACTACATAAAAATAGAAATAAACCACATCCGTGATCTGATCTCTGCTCTCAGGCCTCTAACACCTT
>JBCNYH010000023.1:16177585-16189388 GCA_039654325.1 Tandanus tandanus | reverse complement strand
CACCTGAAACCATCCCGGCTCACGTACTTAGTATCTCTTATTCACCTGGTTTACATCTTGTTTTGGTTCTGTGTGCATGTCAATAAAATGTATCTGTCTGTTTACAATAACAAAACCGTGTGACCAGAGAAACAATTCTTTTACATCAACTCGAAATATAGTGCATCTTTGATTCATGTTTACTTTTATTGCTTGAGCCAATAATCACAATCAAATGATTAATTTGATAAAACTTACATTTTTCACTGCTCACATCATCCATGGATGATGTGAGCAGTGAAAAATGTAAGTTTTATCAAATTAATCATTTGATTGTGATTATTGGCTCAAGCAATAAAAGTAAACATGAATCAAAGATGCACTATATTTCGAGTTGATGTAAAAGAATTGTTTCTCTGGTCACACGGTTTTGTTATTGTAAACAGACAGATACATTTTATTGACATGCACACAGAACCAAAACAAGATGTAAACCAGGTGAATAAGAGATACTAAGTACGTGAGCCGGGATGGTTTCAGGTGGGCAACTTTTGTATTCAGACAAAATTAACTTATAATGGGAAATAAAACACACAATGGCTCATGGTTGGCTAGTTTTAAAGAGCATAAACATCCTGTTACATAGAGAGGTTACATGGTAACAGCTGACTCTACATCAGCATGGGCCTTGTTTTAACAAAGATATGGTGTTTCTGGTCATTTTTAAACCCTAACATAGAATTTTTTTGCATTTGTGTATTTTAAAGTACTTTAGTTAACAGCTAAAACACGTATTTAACAGTGAGTACCTCTTTAACTTTCTGTCAGGGCTCAGGGAAATGTATCTGAACCTGCAGCTCAGACACAGCATTTAACTAATAAGCAAAATGAAAGATTTTTTTCAACTTGTGATCTGCTTGGCACAAAAACAAGATGTACAGACCTTACTGACGTTCCTTTCACAAATTCCATCAGTATATTACACTGAATAAAATCAGATTTTTTGTGGTGTTTTATGGGGTGTTTTATTGAACACAAATGCTTCACTTTATATAAATTCCAGTGTCTTTGTTCATTTATTTAACTAGAATTCATAGACATGAATTTAGATGAATCCAGGCAGTACATTTTTATGTCTATGCCACATGTCCTACGCTAATAACTTCATAACTCTTTATACATTTATGGGCTATATGGTTAGGCAGTGATGTATGGTGTACAGAACCAGGATGTTCATCAGTACACATATGATTTAACACAACAGCTAATTCCTCAAGGTCAATTTTTTGTTGAAATATGAAGGAAAATATTCGAACTGTAGGTTGGTTCCTGTTTGATTCTTTTATATAGTTGCAAATATGTGACGTTAATTGTGGAGAAATAGTTAAGGAGAGTTAGTGGAATGACATTACTCAATTCTATTTAATTCAATCTATTCCAAGGTTCGCTGGATCATTCATTTATTTCTGCTACACTATGTTACATTAGATTTGATTTAAAGTGCTTTATTGGCATAAAATAAAAAAGAAAAGTAGAACATGAAAGAAAAATGGTGCATTAAAAACGATATATTACATGAGTTTATTTCTTGTAGGGATGACACTCCTTCACACTACTGCCATAAGACTTTTTTTGGAAGATTTAGCAGGATTGAACTTTACACAAAGGCCATGATTCTAAAGAGTTACATGTTGGAGAGAATGAGTTCAGAGGAAAAGTTAGAAGCACATGCTGCCCTCATTATGGTAAAACAGGAGCCACAGTAAAGCAAGCATGACCTCCAGTACTGCTGTATCACGCTGTAGAAATTCACTTCTAATGTGGTAACGAGGAGAATGAAATGATAGGATGAATGGAAATTGGGAGTGTGTTGTGTGTGTTTGTGTGCAAATATCTTTTTCACTTCTGATACAGCAACCCACTAACACTCAAACCCCTTCTCTGAGCACATCATGTCAACAGGCCTGAACACATGTAAGTAATTCTAAGAGCACAGGTCTGGAGCTGAGCACAGACTGTGCAGATTACATCTCTGATAACAGCATTTTCAACAAGCTGCTTCTCTTTTTCTCTATTACAGATCAGTACAGACGAGTCTCATGGGAGCGACTGAAGTCATGATTACGCCTGAGATGAGAGAGGTGTCAGTCACACTCCACTGGAACACTTTGAGGTTTCAACAACAATTACATCATTGTAGGGAAAAGACTTTAAATTGAAGTTGGGTCTGATGAGATAGAATCAGAGTTGTGTATATATGGTACATGATCTAGGCCTTCCCATGGCCATCAACATAGGAGCGTGGTCCTGAAACTCATTCCTGGTTCACTAGAGTCAAAAACAACACATAGTGATTTCAAAATGGCAGCTAAACCCTTTCATTCACTCACTCATTTGCTGAACTGCATAATCCTACTACTAGGGTCGCAGGGAGGCTGTGTCAGATGACACCAAATAAAGGTGGGGTACACCCTGTACAGCTCGCCAGACAATCGTAGGGCAACTCACACTCAACCATTCACACTCACATCCAGACCTATGGTGAATTTGGAACAGCCAAAAATACATGACTTTGGACTGTGGGAGGAAGCCGGAGTATCCGGAGGAAACACAAATAGGCATGGGGAGAACATGCAAACTCCACAGAGAAATGCCCTAGCCCGGGAATCCTACCCAGGACCTTCTTGCTGTGAAGCGGACTTGCTAACCACTACGCCACCGTGCTGCCCAGCCAAACCCTCTGTGATAACATTATTATGTTTTTGAGTAGTTGGAGACTATACAAATTCCGTCAATCATCAGTCCGTCTTCCTTAGAGCAGATTTAATATTTTTGATGATTGATGCATCATTGGTGCTTTGCTTCTAAAAGCATGTGATTGTGAGTAGAACATTTTCAAGCTTGTAGCTGACTAATCGAGTTTCATTAGTCAACTCAGTGCTTTCTGATACTCCTGATAATCTCTCAGTTGTTACCCTTTCTGTTTCTCTAAAGTGAGTCATGATCTGCCCTCAAAAGCCAAAAGGTATATGCTTTTAGTCCTTTGTTTTGAACTTTGCCCAACCTAATGTACAACCTTTGTATTTTTTCCCTATATGGCCATAAGTGCCATATCATTGTTTGAGAAGTGTTTTGGGAATGGTGGTGTATTCTCATGTAATAAAGCTATAGATTACTCACAATTATGGAAAGTATAAAATACAAAATATAAAAAAAGGTAAAAGGTTAAATAAGATAAAAAAGGTTATTCGATCTAGGGAAAGCATCATCAAATATTAACTGCAGGGGTGCCAGTATTATATTTTGGTAAAAAAAAAAAAAAATTAACCACTCTCACTCACTCATTTGCCGAACTGTTTAATCCTACTAGTGTCACAGGGAGACTGGAGCCTATCTCAACTGACACTGGGCAAAGAGACGGTACACCTAGGTACACCCTGAACAGCTCATCAGACCATCACAGGGCAAAACACAAAAGCATTCACACTCACATCCACACCTAGGGGCAATATGAAACAGCCAATTAACCTGGTGTGTATGTCTTTGGTCTGCGGGAAGAAATTTTTTTTTTACTATTTATTATGCTGAAAAACATCTGAAAAAAATCTGGGTATTATATAGGATAACATCAAATATCATGCTCTGACATACTTTATATCAAAGTTTTAAATGGTGCAGTGGTTAGCACATCCACCTCACAGCAAGAAGGCCTGGGTTTGATTCCCGGGCTCGGGTGTTTCTGTGCGGAGTTTGCATGTTCTCCCCGTGGTTGTGTGAGTTTCCTAATTGGCTGTTCCAAATCGCCCCTAGGTGTGAGTGTGTGTGTGAATGGTTGTGTGTGTGTTGGCCACACATAAAACCATTCACTGCAATGGTCTGGTGAGCTGTTCAGGGTGTACCCTGCCTTCGTCAAAGTCGGCCATCCTCTCCATAACACTAATAAGGATTAAGGGGCTTAGAAAATGAAGGAATGAATGAATGAACACACTGCACATGTTATCACGTGATTCCGTAAAGTGTGAAAACTTAGAGAAAACATATGGAAAAATTAATGAGAAAATGTATTTAATAAATTTTGCTGGATGTGAAATAACGTTTTGGAGATATTTTACACCCCTTTCTACTCAGGAAATGGTTTCACCCAGATTTCCCTCCTCAGCAGCTGGGAATGGTACTTCCTTAGCAACCGTTGCTACGTTGTGGAGTTACAGCTTAACAGATTTCCTGAGAGACTGAAAGTTCTTGAACAACAAATAATTTGCGAATTGTAATATTTACAGGTGATTAAAGGTATGCTTTGAGAAATATTGGGAAAGTAGTGGATGTTAGGAGGACATTTTGTTTGTGTATAAGTTGATAATTTTAATACATTTGGAAGGAATTAATGAAATGTAACACACCTGGCTAATGTTTACATTTTTAATTTTATTTTTCAATTCAGTTCTTAAACATTTCATGTAGTTTGGAGAGTACATAAGTTTCGGTGAGTTATTTTAATTCAGTTAAATTCTGTTGTATGTGTACAGCACTTTTTACGAATGACATTGTCACAAAGCAGCTTTACATACAGTAGGAAATCAAATTTGTTGAAAAATTGAAACTCATGATTTTAAACATTTCTCTGTAAACCCTATACTTCTCTAATGAGCAAGCCTGTGGTGACAGTGGCAAGGAAAAACACCACAGACAGCACGCGGAAGAAACGAGCAGAACCAGACTCGAAGGGGGTCATTTGGGTGAGACCAGATAAAAATACAGACCATGTAGCAGAAACTTCAGTATAGTTTAACACAAAGTCTAATTGGTTATCTTATACTTGTAATGATAATTGTCATCCTAAAACATTTTAGTACAAGAGTTTATATCACCAGCAGTGAAAGTCATCTTCACAGTTGTTGAGTATAAATATAGTCTATATGGAACATCATCAGCAGGAGCGAGGGGCTTCTAAGATGATAACTCCAACCAGTAGTAGCACATCAGGATAGATCACAGGATTTAGAGAGCAGAAGGATCAGGATCACTGATATCTCAGAAGTAGCACGTGTACCTCAACAAAACACACACACACACACACACACACACACACACACGCACACACGCACACACAAAGAGAGGTTGTTAGGTATGCTCATGACAGGGTATTGGTTAAAGAAGACAGTCTATTAGTGCTGAGTGCAAGCAGGGACTCCAGCATGACTGACTCTGACAGGATAACTAAAAAGGAAGAACTAGAAGGAAGACACACATGAGGGCGCCCTGTGACATAGGGCATTCAGCCACTCTACAGTCGATTTCTGTCATTTTCTAGACTATTCTAATTTGTCTACAGTGTCATGTGAACTGTCATTAAACTATTCCACACCTGTTGTATCTTATTAACCATATTTCCGTTTCACTCTGACTGTTAGGAAAATGGATCCTCCAAAAATGCAACAAAACCTTTCTCAAGGATCTGGCACTTTCTTTCCACAACCTCCTGATAACCCCATGCCAGGAGAACACAGGGCAAATCCACTGCAGCGCCATAAGAACAAACTGCCCCCCTTAAGGAAATATCGCCGTGGAGAGCAGAGCACATCAGTAGCTGCACCACATGTATGTGTAAAACTGTCCAATTTCTGCCTCTCAGAAAAAAACCTGTTACCTTCCACCCAGCTATGTACTGTAGTATATGATGTAACATATTACTGGTAATGCACTATATCTAGTGTTGTTTCATATACCAGTCAAATTTATAATCTTTGAATATTATTTGAATATTATTTCAGAGACAGGGGTAGCTGGAAACCGATAGCTGTGGTTTTCAGTTTGTTGGAATCTGCAACCTCACCACTAGATGTCACTAAATCCTACATAGTTCACCTTTAAATTCAGATGGTGAATATAATAAATATATCTCACACATCACTCACTCATTTGTCGAACTGTTTAATCTTACTAGAGTTACAAGGAGGCTGGAGCCTATCTCAGCCGACACTGGGTGAAGGCGGGGTACACCATGAACAGCTCACTAGACAAGCGCAGGGCTAACACACACACACACACACACACACACACACACACACACACACACACACACACACACACACACACCTTGGGGCAATTTGGAACAGCCAATTAGCCTAATGTGCTTGTCTTTGGACTGTGGGAGGAAACCAGAGCATGCAAACACGAGGAGAACAAACACCACACACGCCCTCATCACGCCCGGGACTCAAGCCAAGGACTTTCTTGCTGCGAGGTGGACGTGCTAGCCACTTAAAAAAGTTAGGAGTAATAATAAAATTAATAGACATTTGGTATAACTAAGAACCTTTTGTGTTGGAGTAAAATAACCAAATTTGTATAAAACACATAATTAATGTTGTGGCTTAGTAAGAATGGATGACTTGTTGCTTGCTGTGGTGGTTTGTCTACCCTGGCATTGTTTCATTTATATCTTCCTTTCCTATAGAACAGGATCAAGGAGTATAACAAGGAAGCACAATGAAAGCAAAACTAGTACTGTTCTTTTACTCTCTGTTACTGTGTCTGTTGGACAAACTTTTAATGTCTGTATTTTAAACAGTGACAGGGTGTGCTCTGTGTGTTGTTGTATACAGCGCCCTGTGATGCAGCCCAGTTTACTGCGGCAGTCTGGCTGTGACTCAAACACTTGGAAAAGTAAAACTGTTCAGTGTTACACTGTATTACATCATTTTAAAGAACAGTTATATTATTAGTGTTATTATTACTACTATTATTATTATTATTATTATTATTATCATCATCAATCATCATCATCATCATCATCATCATCATTATTATTATTATTATTATTATTATTATCATTATTATTTTTATTATTAGTTGTAGTATTTTTGTCTCCTCCTGTGTTCCTTATCTTGTAGTAAAGGGAAGGTCCTTCCAGACCCCTGCTGATCTGTTCAGTATTATCCAGAAGGACCGTCATGGACCAACCACCCAGATCCTGCAGCAGATGGACTTTCCCTCAGGAGCCTACATACCTAAAGTGCAGCTGTCCTTTGGCTTGTCCCGCAAGATCGAGATTGAGAAGTGAGAAAAGTTAGCAGTGAGAGCATGATTATGCAACTAGGCAATAATTCTTTTATTTTGATTTTTGATTTTGAGTTTGATATACTGTATTAATCCCACAAGGTAGTTTATTGCCTTTGCAGTAAACAGTGGACACACACTTGGAGCAGTGGGCTGGCACACACATTGTGAGCAGTTGGGGGTTAGGTGCCTTGCTCAAGGGCACTTCAACCATGAAGATGGAGGAAGGGAAGGTGCAGCTCACTCCTCCACCACCACACATTTTTCCTACTGGTTTTGGGAATCGAACCAGTGACCTTTCGGTCCCAAAGATTAAAAAACTGGGTTTCAAATAGGAGAGGTGATTGTTGGGGTATTCATATCTAAATTATCACTGCCTGTTAATAACTTTTTAGCTCCTGCCATCATTAAAGTGGAGAGGAGAGCGAGCTCACCGTGATCTTGTTTCAAGGTCACAAGGTCACGTTTTCTTTATTCAGCTTCTGAAGAATTGTTAGTGCAATAACTTTGGAAGGAAATGACTTACAATCACCAAAATTAATGGATGGGATCTTTATTGTCAACTTTTGCATGAACAATGATCAGTTTAGCAGCAATTATAGAAAAGTACACAAAAGACGACTAAGTTAACTACACTAAGCTGTATATATGCATATATCTACAAACACATATATACACATACCTATATGTACATATATAGACACATATACATACATATATCCTGTATATGCAAACACATATACATTTATACACATATTTACACATTTAGAAACATACACAGAAGGGTGCATGATATGTCAAAGGTGCATGGTATACACAGGGTGAGAGGTAGAGCTTTTTAATCAAAAGGTGCATTATGCTAAAATGTTATATGATGTTCGAGACCTGCTCTAAACATCTCTTTTGTCTTGGATGTGTTAAGGACCTGGTTATTGTTGATCTGTTTGCTCTGTATTCAAACTGATGTGATTCAAGATCAGCAGTGATGGCAGCCTTAATGTGAGACAAGACAAGTCTCTCTAAACATTTGGTGATGATGGGGGTTAGGGCAACTGGGCAATAGTCACAGGCAGCTCACTGTGCTCTTCTTCGGCACAGGAATGATGGTGGCTGTCTTGAGGCAGGTGGGAACCATACACTGCAGTAGCGAGAGGTTAAAGATGGTGGTAAAAACCCTGCTAGTTGATCTGCGCATGTTTTAAGTATCCTTCCTGTTACTCCATCTGGACCAGTGGCTTTCCTCGCGTTGACACTGCAGAGGGTGGCTCTGATCTGGTGCTGCTGCAGCAGGATGGGGTCGTTGCCCCTTTCTGGAAGAGCAGGGCAGGTGCGTGCCTCTCTGTTGTGTTGGTTGAAGCGAGCAAAGAACTGGTTCAGGGTGTCCGGTAGGGTGCTTTCCGAGCAGTCCGCTGATGTGTGCGTGTCCACATATTCCTGGCGTTGTTATCGTTGAAGTGCTAATTGATGAGTTGTTTATATTTGCACTTGGCTTTTTTGATGCCTTTTGCAGGGCCCGGCGTGCCTCTTTGTAAGCTTGCTGGTCTCATGACTTGAAGGCATCATCCAAGGCATGCTCCAAGCAGGGTGTGCACCTCACTGTTGAACCTCGGTTTCTGGTTCGGGAACACTTTAACAGTCCTCGTTGTGGTCACATTCTTAGTGCAGTAATTTATGGAGGAGAGCACAGCTGATGTGTGACCCTTCAGGTCTGTCTCCTCTGCGAATATTCCCCAGTCTGTAGAGTTAAAACAATCCTGTAGAGCTGCGGTGGCTTCCTTCCCTTCCCCACACCTGAACTGTGTATAACTTGTATATATATATATATATACAAGCCGACGGGAGATTCTGTACCACTGTGTTGTATTTTCCATTCTTCAAAGTGAACTCAGATTTTGTTGATAACTCCACATATGATCATTCAAGAAGACACTTTAAAAAGATAAAAAGCATTCATAACTCTAAATGTGAGGTACTCTGTATGGCCACATGTATGTGGACACCTCAGTACTCCAGACAGGTGTCACAAAGTTGGAAGCCCACTCTGCTATGGAGTGTCTTTGTATGCTGTAGCGTTAGTTTCCCTTCACTGAAACTAAAAGAACAAACCTATTTCAGCATGACAATGCCTCTGTGC
Organism: Tandanus tandanus; assembly: GCA_039654325.1. Taxonomy (NCBI): domain Eukaryota; kingdom Metazoa; phylum Chordata; class Actinopteri; order Siluriformes; family Plotosidae; genus Tandanus; species Tandanus tandanus. The sequence goes on along the minus strand of JBCNYH010000023.1, from coordinate 16,180,216 downwards.
ACAAAGTGAGTTCCATGAAGACTTGTACCGTGGTGTACCAAGTACTGGAAGAGCTCGAGTGACCTGCACAGAGCCCTGACCTAAACCCACCTAAACACCTTTGTGATGAGCTGGACCACCGACTGCACCCCAGACCTCTTCATCCCAACATCAATTCCTGACCTCTTCACTAATGCTATTGTCAATGGCTGAACACAAATCCACAAAATCGTGCCCCAAAATTGAGTGGAAATCCTTCCCAGTAGTGTGAAGCTTATTATAACAGCAAAAGTGTAAAAAAAATCTGGAATGAGATTCCAGACAACAAGTATAAGTACTGGGTATTATGGTCAGGTGTCCAAAAACATTTGACCATGTAGTGCATTTTTTGTGATCTGAACATTTTATAGAAAATGGTGTCCCATTTTCCACATCACACACTGTACCTTACTTAAATTCAAAACCATTCAGGGTGGGATAACGATCCCTTTTTCTCTTGAAAGATTCACAAGTCAGTTTTCCACCAAGAAACTCAAGCAGAAGCATTTTTATTAAATACAGTTAAATTAGTGTTCCTGATGGTTTTGGATAACACAGTCTTTTCTTTAGGCAGAGACGGGAGTATCAGAAGTTACACATCCCGCAGCTTTTGGATGATCTTGGCATTGATTGTCAGCTGGTACCCACAACCATGAGCACTGGAGATCAACCAGAGATCCCCTGTTTGTCATGCTCTAGCCCACCAGTTGTTAAATACCTGCCCCTGGAGGTTCTTTTTTATTATTATCAGTGTCTTTATCATGCTGCACTAATATTAGTTCATATGTCTAATATCCTATTCGTTGTTTACTTTCTGCTCATTAACATGTCTTTCCAGATATTTGATAACGAGGAGTTTGATTGCCGCACACCTGAAGACTGGTTAGCTCTGGGCTGTGAGCAGGGCTCGAGTGACCAAAAACCTGTTCCTGCCAAAGCTTTCCTTCCAACACACGATACGATATCAGCTGGTACAGAGCATTCTCAAACCAGACTTCTGTAAAAGGATTTTACTAGCAGACATACAGTATATGTATCTTTCTCTTTGTGCTTTCTTTGATGTAGAGGAGCAGAAGACGAGTACTTCCGAGTATACGTGGCAGTCTGTCGGGGTTCTAGATTACAGCCCAGAGAAGAAGCAGTTCCTGGTGCAAAAAGCAGATCTCAGTGGCCGTGTAAGAGACAGCAAGGGCAAACCTGTTCTGGGTGGAGCACATGGAAAAAAAGGCAAGTGCCAAACAAAAGTGCCGGACTTATTTGATGAAATAGGGTGAACTTATTTTTTCACATTCAGTGTCAATCATTCATGTCAATCATATGTCCCCTTGACTGAGAAGGTTAATCAATTTTTGCTGCACACCAGTTATCTGACTATACCCCTTTATCTTAGACACTCTGCAATCAAATCAGTACTGGGTTCCACGAATCCGGCTTCAGTTCTGCGCTGAGGACCCACGTATCTTTGCTCAGAGGATCCATTTCGCCTGTAGAGCCAGGGACAAGGCCAAGGCTCTTCAGCGATACCATTTGTCTGTGGTCTGCATGCCAATGTGGAGCGGGACCCCGACACTGCCGCCCATCAGCCTCCAGCGCATTAAAACCATCACCCTCAGAACGCCAAGGCTCGAATTTCCACAGTGAGACTGAGAGAGAAAGTCTTATAAATAACATAAGCGTAAATTTAAAACTGGAGTAAAATAAATTGCATATACTATGAATTATGCACTTAAAATTAATATGAACTATGATCATAATTTGGAGCGATAAACTTTTTTTCTTTTTGAACTTTAAAAGTAGGGCGGCACAGTGGCGCAGTGGTTAGCACTTTTGCCTCACAGCAAGAAGGTCTGGGTTCGATTCCTGGGCTTGGGCCTTTCTGTGTGGAGTTTGCATGTTCTCCCCGTGCCTGCGTGGGTTTCCTCTGGGTACTCCGGTTTCCTCCCACAGTCCAAAAACATGCACAGTAGGCAATTAGACAGGCTGTTCCAAATCGTCCCTAGGTGTGAGTGTGAGAGTGAATGGTTGTATGTGTGTTGGCCGTGTGATGGTCTGGCGAGCTCTTCAGGGTGTACCCCGCCTTCACCCAGAGTTGGCTAAGATGGGCGCCAGCCTTCCCGTGACACTAATTAGGATTAAGCTGCTTAGAAAATGAATGAGGAATCAATGAACTTTCCAATTACAGAACCCAACCTTGGTATGGTGGGTTAATAAAATGTTAGACAATATTATTAAACTTTTCCTAATTTTATCCATACTTATTATGTAGCAAGCAAGTACAGTGACTACATACATATACATATGTGCTATTTGTTGAGTAAATGTCATGTATGCTTATTATATGTGTGTATTTCTGTACAAAACAGTTTGCAGCAGTGTGTGGACCATCTAGAAAAAGAGATTCACCTGGAGTATGCTCGCACCATGAACCGAATGACCTTTGATAAGATGATAAAGGCCAACCCTGAAGAGTTTTCTTATATCACACTGCCTGAGAAAGAACCAGAGACTGTGCCCAACAAAGGTGTGTGTGTGTGTGTGTGTGTGTGTGTGTGTGTGTGTGTGTGTTTTTTTTTTGTGTGTGGGTTTGTGTGTTTGTTTGTTTGGAGGTTTGGA
>JBCNYH010000023.1:16152186-16177485 GCA_039654325.1 Tandanus tandanus | reverse complement strand
TTTTGTACAGTTCAGTTCTTTTAGTCTTGTACAGTTCTGGGTATATGTGTGTGTGTGTGTGTGTGTGTGTGTGTGTGTGGAGATTTGGATCTCTATAGACATTGTTACTCTTGTGGAACACCAATATCACACCGTTGTACAGGTTCAGTGCCTGTTCCGGACTACCCATTTGTGAAGAACCGTGCCAAATTCACCGCCCTCTCTATGCTCACGAAGCCAGAAGTGATCTCTGCTTTGTCTACCATTCGCGCTGAGTGTAACAGAGTGGAAGCCATGAGCCTCTTTCATGTCACCTCAAGCAAACCTCTACGACTGGAAGAGTTTGAGCTGGCGCAGTCACAGATGCATACACAGGTAACACTGCGCATATGAACATATACACTATATACAGTGTAATGTGTTCACTGACCCTACTTCCTCTCCCTTCAGGTGCAGCTTTTCCTGCGGGACACCTGGGTCACCAATCTGTGTTACGCCATCCACTCGAGCCTGCGCGATGCAGGTCCTGGCTGGTACAATCTCAGCGAGTCATCCTGGCAGGTGTACAGCATGTCCAAGCTGTGTCGCTCGATGACACAGATACGCTACAAACTACAGGACTCCCTACGATTTTTGGTACATTACTCGCTCACCAGCATGGTTCAGCTGGTCTTGGATGCCTGTCACAGTGTGCTGCACTGTCCCCCAGACCTAACCTGGGGTTCTGATCTCATTCGCAGTCCCTACAAGTGAGCCACTGTGTTTTTAGTCATTTGTTGAACTTAAGAATGTTGATGAAGGTGCATAAACAGAGTAAAAAGTGGGAGTGGCTACAAATCATGAATCAGGAGTGAGTGGACTATTAAAGGTATAGCTTAATTATACAAATCTGTATAGAGTACTCCTCACATGCTTTTACTCAATGGTGTGCTTACAGACCAAAGAAGAACCCATTGTTTCTTGTGGACCTGATCCTGGACCAGACCGGGGTCAATTACAGCACCTCACTAGAGAAGTTTGAGGCGTCTGTCATCGACTTACTATCCAAAGGAATCCTCTGTACTCATAATCTCCCTCAGCTTGACAAGGTTATCCTCCATCTCCACATCACCAATCAGCTGGGATTCAAATTCACAAGAGTTTATATTTGGGTCAAAGCATCAGTGATTACCTGTGTTAGTGCTTAACTGTGTCTCTGTTTCCGTATCTGCATCTTAGTTTGTCATGAAGAACTTGTTTATCAGTGGAGATCCACTGTTGGAGTCAGTAGGCCTGTGGGAGCCAGCAGTGTTGGAGATGAGTGAGAGAATAGGCAACGCCCTGCACCAGGCCACCATTCCTCTCCAAGCCTACGCCCGTGAATACGATTGCTACCTTGAGCTTCACAATTCTTACATCAGCACCTTGCTAAAGTAAAGCGCAGTTTAAACTACACCACACGCCATCACAATAAAATGACTGTAATATGTTTAGTGATGGTCTCCAAACTTCAATATACACCAAATAAACTGATGTGAACAGAATTTTATTCCTTGCTATACTACTGTTTAGCTTGTATATCACTCACATCTGCACATATAGTATCTGTGTGGGTCTGCATTCATCTGTGTGTCTACATGCTAGGCTTTACAGTCAGGAGAACATCACTCCTCTGAAGGTAAAAGAAGAGGTGATGAAGCATCTACAGGAGAAAGAAATTCTGGAACGATCCCTCCCTTCCACCATTGTGATTGGGCCCTTCATGGTGAATGTGGAAGTTGTGAGGAAGAGCCTGTCTAAAAAACGTCAAGCTTTAGCCAATGCTATGATCGACCGCCTTGCTCTTAGACTCCGCGAGCAAACAGACAAGGTTTCACCGTATTATTACAGTATACTGTACATGTTTCTACTTTCAGTCCTGGAGGTCTATGGTCTTAAATGTTTAGGTTTGAATGAGAAATTAAAAAGGGGTATGGCTCTGCAGGAGCTTATTTGAAGAAAAAAAAGGTAAACAAATTATTACATTGTGTGTTTCAGGCATGTGAAGAGTGCAAGATGATTAGTAGGAAGCTGTATGAGAGACCCAACAGCATTGAGGAGCTGGTAGAGAAGAAAGATTGGATGAAGCAGATCCCCAAGCAGCTGAAAGCCCATGAAGTAAAAGAGATTGAATTGTTTTTAGCAAAATGGATGGTTATGCAAATCTGTATGATTAGGTTATAAGTCACTTCTCTGTATTGATCCACTGTTTTGCTCCTACCAGTTTAAAAAACTAATCTGTATACACAATAAGAAAAGAAGTAGTACACCAGGCCACATGACTTACTAAACTGAGCATTGCAAACCACTACATGGGATTGTCTTATCACTTAACTTAATGCTGTATACTTAATTGATTATGAAGACAGTTGTAATGGTTCATGCTGAAGTCTTGCCTCTACAGAGTCTCTAATACATTTTCTCCCCCTGTGTCCCCTAATGCTGAAATTCACTAACAGGAAATCTTGTCTAAAGCTATGGCTGACTATGAGCTTATGGACGAGTTCTTTTACAATCTCACCGACGAGGATTTCAATATGAAGTACACATTTTTTTCCTAAATCATAATTTAGATTTACCGATCAGACAATGATCGCATAAACTCAAACATACTCTTGTACACTTGCTCAAACATACCTTATATGCACAGTGTCTGTTTTTCTGTCTGAAAAAGTAAAAGATAAAAAATAAAACAGAATCCGATGTGTGGTCACTGTACTAATGATATGCTTTTATCATATGAAGATGGACAGCGATAGCCTGGCCACATAAGATCCTAAATCAGATTAAAAATGTACAACTGCAGCATGAAGATGATGAAGAACGCTTTCAAAAGATCCAGCTAGTTGACCAGAGTAATTTCCAGGAGCGTCTGAACTCCCTAGAGGTCAGAGCCCAAAACACCTGTGGTTCTCTATATATAATAAATAAATAAATTCTTATTATAGCAGGAATAAGGCTTTGTGGTAAAGTGTGTGTGTGTTGTAGATGGTGGTTGCAGGCTTTTCTGCCCATGCCGATATTAGTCGTGCACACGAAGTGGCAAACGAAGTGCGTCGGGTCGCAAAGCAGCTGAAGGAGTGTCAGGGAATGGCAGAGCTTTACAACAAACGTAATCGCCTCTTGGGCCTTCCCATGACTAGCGTATGTTTTTTCTTAAACGGTATTACATATCACAGCATGGCCACATCAATGCAATGCTGGAACACATTTTAGAAAACATTTCTCACTCATGACTCAAATCTGGAGGTTGCAGAAAAATGCATCCATAATTTATAAATATTGTTTTCCATTGACCAGTACGACAAGTTACAAAAGCTTCATCAAGATTTTCAGCCTTTCCGGGACCTGTGGATAACCACGTCTGATTGGCAACGCTGGCACTACAGCTGGCTTAATGACCCACTGTCCACTATTGACCCAGAACAGCTAGAGCACAATGTCAACGATGCCTTTAAGACCATGCAAAAGTGTGTCAAGCTGTTTAAAGACATCCCATGTGAGTAAAATGTTGACATGTCTGACATATACTGAGAAGAATAGATTCTCATTCATTTGACTTCATTTCACAGCCTGTCAGGATGTGACTTGTCATATTTGTGGAGTGATCGAGAAGTTCCAGGTGCACACCCCCTTGATTCAGGGCCTGAGGAACCCGGGCATGCGCAACCGTCACTGGACCCTGCTCTCCAAAAGCCTCAACATAAACGTGATGCCCAAATCCAACCTTACATTCTCCCACTGCCTGGAACTTGGCCTGCTTCAGCATGTAGATGAGATCACACGTGTCGCAGAAGTAGCTGGCAAAGAGTACGCCATTGAACAGGTAATGGAACGGAATGAGATTTATGATTAATGATCATTTGTTTGTCAAATAATGACCCATCTCTTAAATCCATTTATTATTAGCTATAGTTTGAAGGTCGTCAATAGAAACCTGATTAATCATCACAAATCTTTTGACCAATCAGATCTGAGAATCTAAGAGTGCTAATTATAGTATAAATGTATAAAACTGTTTTGATTCATATTTTCTATGTGGGATAAGGCTCTGGATAAGATGCAAAGCGAGTGGATGTCAGTCATGTTAGAGGTTATTCCATATAAAGAGACAGGCACCTATATCCTGAAGAATCCTGAAGAGGCATCCCAGCTGCTGGATGACCACATTGTGATGACCCAGAGCATGTCTTTCTCTCCCTACAAGAAGGTGTTTGAGGAGAGAATCAGTGCTTGGGAGAGCAAGCTGAGGATGACTCAGGTATAAATGTGATCTTACGAGTATCTTTGACCGGAGAGCTACAGTTCTTTCCGAGCATGTTTTAATGACCTCCTGTCTGCAGGACGTGCTGGAGGAATGGCTGATGTGCCAGCGCTCATGGCTCTACTTGGAGCCCATCTTCAGCTCTGACGACATCAACCAACAACTGCCTATTGAGGGGAAGAGGTATCAGACTATGGAGCGCACCTGGAGGAAGGTGATGAAGGCAACGCATGATAACAGACAGGTGAATTTTCTGCTCGTTCTCTCCAGCAGCTTTCAGGTAGTTAGAATGTGCAGTGTCTCTGTGTGTTTTATACAGAATGTGGGTTTTACTTATTTTAATTCCCTAAATGTGTATTTTCATGTGTATACATGTGTATTCATTTATGTAGATATTTATGGTTATATTGGCATACATCTGGTTGTGTGTGTAATCTTTCTTATACAGATAATTCAGCTTTGCCCAGACCAGCGTCTGCTGAATAATCTGACAGACTGTAACAAGCTGCTGGAGCAGGTGCAGAAAGGGTTGAGTGAATATCTGGAGACGAAACGGGGAGCCTTTCCCAGGTCGGCAGCAATTAATTATCATCAACACTAATGGACATGCTGGTATAGAAAACAGTCCATCACAGGGTGGCATGAGGTTGCCAGTTATTTGAAAAACATCATTTATAATGCTTGAATTTTTTTACTGTGTTTATACCCGGATCTCAGAGGATTTCGGTCACCGCCTTGAGTAAATAATTCTCAATATCATACTTTACCTCATTCACTCACTCATTCATTTGCCAAAGAGCTCAATCCTATTAGGGTTGTAGGGAGGCTGGAGCCTATCTCAGCCGACACTGGGTGAAGGCAGGGTACACCTTGAACAGCTTCCCAGACCATCACGGTGTCAACACACACATAACCATTCACACTCACACCTAGGGCCATTTGGAACAGCCAGTTTGCCTAATGTGCATGGACTGTGTGAGAAAACTGGAGTACCCAGAGAAAACCCACACAGACATGGGGAGAACGTGCAATCTCCATACAGGAAGATCAAAAGCCCCTGACCAAAACCCAGAACCTTCTTGCTGTGAGGCGGACATGCTAATTACTATGCCACCCTGCCAGCCCTCACCTCATTTATTTTTTAATGACTTTCCATCAATCAGAAACAAGAAAATCTGTTAAATGCATAATAATAATACTGAATAGTATTCTTCAGTGTCATGCGCTAATAAATATCGACTTCCTTTTACAGTTATGAAGGTACAGCTGACACATCCTGATGTTTCTGCTTCCTGCATTTTAGATTCTACTTTCTGTCTGATGATGAGCTGTTAGAGATTCTGTCTCAGGCCAAAAACCCAACAGCAGTGCAGCCCCATCTACGCAAATGCTTCGAGAATATTGCACAGGTTAGTTTGCCACAAGCCACAAGCTCTCTCTACCACACCCACACCCACACACACACACACACACACACACACACACACACACACACACAGTTACACACAAATGAACATCATGAAATGTAACTGAGCTGAATAAAATCTAGTAAACCTTCTTTGATTGCAGGTTTTTTTCTATAAAGCTAAAGTTGTTTCTCTAATGCACAGCTCCAGTTCCAACCGGACCTGCAAATCACACATATGTACTCAAGTGAGGGAGAGGAAGTCCAGATGTTCCTCCCCGTCTGGCCTACTGGGAATGTGGAGAACTGGCTGTGTGATGTGGAGAAGTCCATGAAGCTGAGTCTGCGTGATAATATTAAACGTTCCCTGAAGGTTTATCCAGAGGTCAGTCTGTCAGGGCCAGGTCAGAGTTCTCACTATTTCTGCCTTTTTTTAAAACATAAAAATATTGATTTAATCAAAAAACATTTAATGATCATCATTATTGCAATCATGGAGACACTTGAACATAACACCCTCTAGGTATAGTACATTACTAGTTATCTGTGATGTATTTTATAGTTACAGTAACTAATATACACTGCCTGGCCAAAAATAAATAAATAAATAAACAGTCGCACACTAATATTTTCATGGAGTGCATTTAGCCTTGATCACACAATGTAATCTTCATGGCATTGTTACTCCAGTTTGGCAGGTCGAAGCTCAGCAACATTAATATGGCAGTAAAATGAAGTTCAGCTGATGACCTGAATGTACTGAAAGAGCAGGTTATCACATCAGTGGACTTTTTCTTCCCTGATGGTATGGATATAAAATGGGGACTCAAATAATGAAAGAGTGGTTCGGGGAGCATGAGGAATCATTTTCACGTATGTTTTGGCACCCCAGAGTCCTGACCTTAACCTTATTGAAAGTTTTCGGGATGTGCTGGGGACTTTATGGAGTGGTTAGATTTTTCCCTCATCAATTCAAGACGTCGGTGAGAAATGAACCCAACATGGATAGAAATAAATGTTATGTTGCTTAAGTTTGTTGAAACAAAGTGTATTACCAGTAGTTGTTTGATGATAGGAATATTTTTTTGTATCTACTCTTTTGTAGTTGATTTACGTAACTGAAAAGAAAACAATTCATTCTGAAGAGTCTGTATAAACTCTTCATTAAAATTTATTTTGGATTCTTTTATATTTATCCAGTATTTAGGCATAAACCTTTTTTTTATTCTGTCTAGGAGCCCCGTACTAAGTGGGTGCTGTCATGGCCAGGGCAGGTGGTGATTGCTGGATGTCAGACTTTCTGGACTGCGGAAGTTTCTGAGTCTTTAGAGAAAGGAGACCTCGCCAAACACGTGTATCCTCAGCTCCAGAAACAGGTTTGATGAAAATCTAGTTCTAGATTGGTATACGGCATGTGAGAAGATTGAGAGGAAATAGCAGCATATATGCTGATTGCTGATGGTTTGTATATGTGTGGATAGCTGGGAGACCTGGTGCAACTGGTGCGAGGCCATCTGTCTAGAATGCAGAGGGCTGTTCTCTCTGCTCTCATTGTGACCGAGGTGCATGCTAAAGATGTGGCTGCCAAACTGGTGGAGGAAGCAGTAGCCAGCGTTAATGACTTTGAATGGATCAGCCAGCTCAGGTCAGAACATACTATAATGTGTATTTGTGGTTGAAATGACTCATGATCACATTTTATGACTGAAGACAATAATGCAACGTGTGTGATTGTGTGTTTGGGTCATGTGCTGTTAGATATTACTGGGCAAGAGATGACCTTTACATCAGAGCAATGAATGCAGAATTCCTCTATGGCTACGAGTATCTCGGTAACTCTGGCCGACTTGTCATAACACCACTGACTGACAGGTAAGAAGTGGCAAAATGTCAGTATGGATGTGACACCACTAACCATTAACCACTGATCCAAATGTCAGCTTTCACTTGCTTTGTGTTATAATATGTTATATACATTCATCTTTCTATATCTCACCCAGGTGTTATCTGACACTCACTGGTGCTCTGTACCTGAAATTTGGAGGTGCTCCGGCAGGTCCAGCTGGTACAGGTAAAACCGAAACCACTAAAGACCTGGGTAAAGCACTGGCCATCCAGACCGTAGTCTTTAACTGCTCTGACCAGCTTGATGTCCTCGCTATGGGAAAGTTTCTCAAAGGTCTGGCAAGGTTAGATATGCATACCTGGGGTTCTGTTTACAGCACAATTCTGTCCTGGTGCTAAGGTTACTCTATAGTTTACAATATATGATGTACTGTATTGTGTGTTAACAGTTCTGGAGCCTGGGCGTGTTTTGATGAATTCAATCGCATTGACGTGGAGGTGCTGTCTGTGGTGGCTCAACAGATTACCAGCATCCAAAAGGCGCAGCAACAACGAGTGAGTAGTAATGTGTTTCAAGGAAGATTAAAGGTGGTGATCAAATACTAATATGAAGTGGTGTATGTGTTTATGTTTAGGTCATGAGGTTTGTGTTTGAAGGAAACGAGATCCCGCTGGTTCCTTCCTGTGCTGTCTTTATTACCATGAACCCAGGGTATGCTGGTCGAACTGAACTGCCTGACAATTTAAAGGTATACTTACACCGCTCATATTTACTCAAATTAATTCACTTCCTGTTTGTATTTTTTCCCCCTGTTTTTGTTCCAATCTTCTTCTTTTTTTTTACGCAACATCCTGCAGACTCTGTTTCGTCCTGTTGCCATGATGGTCCCGGACTACGCTATGATTGCTGAGATCTCTCTATACTCGTTTGGCTTTAGCAATGCCAAAGTCCTCTCCAAAAAGATCACCAGTACCTTCAAGCTGTCCTCTGAGCAACTCAGCTCCCAGGTCTCATCTTCTATGTGTCATGCCTAGGAATAGAGTGTACTGAAAAATACTGTATATAGCTCCTTTAATGTGTATAGTATGTATATATCTTGGGTTGTGTTCTATGATGTGTAGGATCACTATGACTTTGGCATGAGAGCTGTGAAAACCGTAATCTCTGCTGCTGGAAACCTGAAGAGAAAGAACCCTGAGATGAATGAGGTGATAGATGTGTTTATGAGTCAAAGAAGGAATGGAGTATTTCCTCATTGATATCATTAATTAATTAATTTATTTTATTGCCTGAATTTATGCATCTATCCAGTGTCATCTATCTCCATGGTAATGTCTGTCTGCTTCCACAGGAGCTGATCTGTCTGCGTGCCATCAGAGACGTTAACGTGCCCAAGTTCCTGCAGGATGACCTCAAGCTCTTTAATGGCATCGTATCTGACCTTTTCCCAAAAATCCGTGAAGAGCCCATCAACTACGGCACACTGGAGGAGTCAATCCGGAATGTCTGCAAGAGCAAACGCCTGAAAGACGTGGATGGTAAGAGGGTTTTTTTATTTTATTTTTTATATTCTGTATTAATCCCACAAGGGAAATTATTGCCTCTGCATTTAACCCATTCAAAGTGAGCACACACACACGTAAACAGATGAGCACACACATACTCGGAGCAGTAGGCTGCCACACATTGGGGGCGCCCGGAGAGCAGTTGGGGGTTGGATGCCTTGCTCAAGGGCACTTCATCCATGAAGGTGGAGAAAGGGAAGGTGCAGCTCACTCCCCCACCACCTCACATTTTTTCTGCTGGTTTTGGGAATCGAACCAGCGACCTTTAGGTCCCAAACCCATTTCTCTAACCATTAGGCCAAGGCAGCCCCCAAATTTTTGAAATTGTGCCAACTACAGAGCAAATTTAATCCCTGATTTTTTTACTTCAACTTTCAGGTTATATCACAAAGATTATTCAGTTGTATGAGACCATTGTGGTGAGACATGGCTTGATGCTGGTTGGACCGTCCGGCTCGGGGAAAACTAAGGTAACTTAAATTACACTGATGTACAGCCAAAATGCTTCTGAAATAAGTACAATCAAACTTTACAAATTTTGGGCTGCTGGGAATGAAAATGATGTTTGAAATTGTGGATTGGCTCTAGTTTTTAAGATATGGTACTGGGTCAGCATATACAACCCGGACTTAGGACTTATGAAGGATGAGTGAGTTATGGGATAAGGGATCTGAATTTAAAAGTCAGAAGTCACTAAATACATTTTAAACTAAATTTAGGAATAAACCTTCGGTAAATAGGTTTAATGCTGGAACATTTACTTCAGGTGCAGTAGGTCATGGGTTCAAATCCTGGACATGGATAATATATAATCGTTATGCTTATTTTGTGTTACAAGAAGAGAACATGTTATATATTACATATATATGTTATATGTTGTCATATTTGAATTCAGCATGCCAAAATACATAATAAATTGCATATTTTATTTCTGAAGCAGACAACTTCTAAAAATTTGTATACCAGTCTTATTCCAGTAAAGACTTTAAATATGTTTATGCGTGTGATCTTTATTTTGAGCGATTTGCTTGCTGTAGAAAGAAAGTATGTCATGATTTTCTTACTTTCTGTAACATCAGCCTTAGTGTATCTGTTGTTCACGGATCATAATCAAACCCACAGCTCTGTGTTTATTGCTTGCATACATCAGTGCTACCAAGTGCTGGCGGCGGCCATGACGGCTCTACAGGGTCAGCCGTCGGTTAGTGGTGGAGTATACCAGGCTGTACAGACATATGTCCTAAACCCAAAGTCCATCACCATGGGGCAGCTGTACGGAGAGTTTGACCTGCTAACACACGAGTGGTAAGTGTCTAGTGAACAGGCTGACCTCCTTGCTCCTAGCTTGTGAAGTATAATCTATCTCATTGTGATTAACAAATGACTTCTGCGACGCTCAGGACAGATGGTATCCTGTCATCCCTGATCCGCACCGGAGCTGCTGCCATGGATGACGAGAAGAAGTGGTACATGTTTGATGGGCCAGTGGATGCTATTTGGATCGAGAACATGAACACTGTACTAGATGACAATAAAAAGCTGTGTTTAAGTTCAGGGGAGATTATCAAACTTACAGGCGTGAGTTTGCTAACGTTTTGAACTACTTCATTTGGTCTGCTCTGTTTCTTTTTATAAATCACAGTCAATCCATATGATGTTGTGGGTTTTTTTAGTTTGGATATTTATTATCTTATCTGGTCCTTTTGTCCAGGTGATGACTCTGATGTTTGAGGTGCAGGATCTGGCCGTGGCATCCCCTGCCACAGTGTCTCGATGTGGGATGGTGTATTTGGAACCTAGTATTCTGGGACTTTCTCCTTTCACTGAATGCTGGTTAGGTACCATCCCTATACCCCTACAGGCACATGCCCAGCAACTCAGCTCTCTCTTCACACGATTCCTGCAGGTCAGTTAGGGATGATTTCTCATGTAAACTATGTATACTGTGTGTTTAAGGTTTATATGCAGTATGTTTGTCTATAGGATTCGATCATATTTGTGAGGAAGTCAGTAACTGAAGTGATCAACTCGATCGACAGCAACTTGACATGCTCCTTACTCAGACTGCTGGACTGCTTCTTCCAGCCCTTCATCCCACAAGAGGTGCATTAATTCACTTCATCTTTTTTAATAACAGTAACTGGGTTTAAATATATAGTATATAGGTGCAGGCGGTATAGGTGCAGGATGGTGTAGTGGTTAGCATGTCCGCCTCACAGCAAGACGGTACCGGGTTTGAGTCCGGGGCTCGACGAGGGCGTATCTGTGTGGAGTTTTCATGTTCTCCCTGTGCTTGTGTGGGTTTCCTTCAGCGACTCTTCCCACAGTCCAAAGACATACACATTAGACTAATTGGCTGTTCCAAATTTCCCCCTAGGTTTGAGTGTAAATGGTTGTGTGTGTGTTGCCCTGCAGTGGACTGATGGACTGTTCAGGGTGTACCCTGCTTTCGCCCAGAGTAAGCTAAGATAGGCCTCACTGCAACCCTAGTAGGATTAAATGGTTCAGCAAATGAATGAATGAATTTTTTTTTACAAACTACTGTGTGTGTGTGTGTGTGTGTGTGTGTGTGTGTGTGTGTGTGTGTGTGTGTGTGTGTGTGTGCATAGAGAAAAAGACCTCCTCCTAAGGATAAGTTGGACCATGTGGGTGAACTCATTGAGCCGTGGTTTATTTTTTCTCTGATATGGAGTGTGGGGGCCACCGGAGATGCTGCTAGCCGCCAACGCTTCAGTGCCTGGCTAAGAGACAAGATGAAGCAGGAAAAAGTATTTGTTCCCAAAATCCAAACATTTCAGGAGTGTACATCTGAGCCATTGCATTCTACTGTGATTTGTATCAAATGTTTGAATGATATCATGATGCAAAAACCAGACTCTTCTGCAGTTGTTACTTAACTTTTAAAAGCATTAGCTCTCAGTGGATGGCAGCTGTTTTAAGAGTCAGTGTTTGTTCTGTAGATTCAGCTGTGTTTCCCAGAAGAGGGACTGGTGTATGATTATCAACTGGACGACGCAGGCATCAGTAGTTTGCATGAAGATGAGGAGGATGCCAAAAGGAAGAAGGTCCTTTATTCCTTCTGTTTTAGAATATGTTTGTATACAGGGATTCAGTTATGTTTTTGTTGTTGTTTTTGTTGTCTTTTCAGGTTAATGAATGCATGTGCAGTTAAAAACTAAATTATATGAAACATATTATTTTGCAAGGTGCAATGGGTCAGCTGGATGAATTACGCCAATGATATTATCATCACCCCAGAAACCAGCTACACAGACATCATCGTGCCCACTGCTGATACTGTGTGCATGTCCTTCTTGTTAGACATGCTTCTGTCCAATAAGAAGCCAGTATGTAGAATTCAAAGTTATTCTGTGCTATGGATCAAAGCATGGATGTAAATTATTTTATTTGTCAAGAATTCTATTAGCATAGCATTTCATAAAGAGTAATGGAGATCCTACGCAGACAGATGTGTTCTTTTCAGGTACTGTGTGTTGGCCCGACAGGCACAGGTAAGACTCTGACTGTGTCTGATAAGCTGCTGAAGAACATGCCGCCCGAGTACATCACCCACTTCCTCATGTTCTCCGCCCACACCTCAGCCAACCAGACGCAGGACTACATCGACAGCAAACTGGACAAGAGGTCTGCTTCAGTCATGAAAATTATCTCTGAGTGAAGTAGACTGTGATTGGTTGGATTCAGTACACAACACTCAAAACTTTTTTCTAGACTGTGTGTATGTATATTTTTATGAACCAATGTCAGATTGTATGATGGTTGTGTGCTCCAGGCGTAAGGGTGTTTTCGGTCCTCCATTGGGAAAGTACTTCATCTTCTTCGTTGACGACCTTAACATGCCCATGGTAGAGACATATGGTGCCCAGCCGCCTATCGAGCTCCTGCGCCAGTGGATGGACCACGGAGGCTGGTATGACCGAAAGCAGATAGGTGAGCAGATAGTGAAGCAAAATTAGACTGATCATCATGACTTAGACACATAAACACATGAATCCTGTTTGTATACTGATCTTCATAGAAAGACAGGAAGTAGTATGCAGTACACAAAGAATAAAAATACTGCAGTAAACTACAAGGATAACATACTACTCTGTTGAATATTGCCAGTATATCGCCAGACCACACTTCTTTATTTGCTGTATTCCATGATGCAATGCATTGAGTTCCAGCTTCCCAAAATAAAAAAAAACATGGCTGACAAAAATAGCTTCAACTACAGCTCTGAATATGTGAGATCAGTGATTACATCACAGTTAATGGGGTGGCATTACAGGCGATGCGCTGTTGGACAAGCATAAAATGGCAGAGCAGACCTCCTATGTGTTTACAGTTGCAAACATGAGGGCGTTTTCTAAGGTGAAACTTACAGAGAAAGATTTTTCTAGGGAATCATAATCCTACAGCAAGATCTCCCAGCACCCAGTGTGTTAGCTGGTAAGGTGGCTGGAGTGCCATGGGTTGCCAGTGATTGGAAACAAGCCACCATTTCTGAAGCAAGTAAGCTATTCATATTATGCATACTACTGCGTATTACTGTATTAGCATCATTTTAACACTGGAACTGTGTTAGTATAGTTAAAAGTGTAATTACATAAATAAGTTTAATTACATGAAGAATGGGCTTAGTTGTGTAATGCAAATTTCTTTGTCAACAAGAAAAAAGCTAATGTTGGCTGTGTTTCCAATCATGGAACTTTAGCATATTATATAATAATTAAATCAGGCTAAAATTACATTCACAGCTGCCGGCAGAGCAGGTATAATTTTTTTTGTGTCTGGTAGGCTGTGTAATTTGCTGGCACTGGATCGGGGTATTCGAGGGTTGGAAAGATATATAGCTCCTCTTTTATAACTTCACTTTTTCACTTTATCGATAGCGAAGCCTTCGCGACTACATGCTTTCACCCATCTCTCGCGTTTCTCTATGTGAGTCTTTGGCTTCAGGAAAGTCAACCAGCCCATTCCTTGCATTTAACAGGGTCTGCATATTGATTATCACTATTGCAAAAACCATAACAAAAGTGACTGGTAGTTCCTTTCGATGTACTCTATGGAACAACTGTTGAAATCTCCATTATTAAATATTGTGCAGATAAAATGCCTTGAGCCTCCAGTCAAATCATGTACTCACCCACTCTTGTCCAGTTTGGTCAAATAAATGTGAAATAAATAATAAATAAATAATTAAATACTGCAATGACCTGGCAAGCTGTCCAGGGTGTACTCTGCCCTCGCCCAGAGTCGGCTGAGATAGGCGCCAGCCTCCCCGCAACCCTAATAAGAATTAGGATTAGGATTTAGCGGTTCAGAAAATGAATGAATGAATAAATAAATGTAGTGTATCACTTATATATATTGATGCCAAACAGTTACAAAGGTTTTCATGTGTTTTAACAGAACAAATAGCCCAAATGATAGTGAATGCTAGCTAATTAAAATTCAAATGTGCCTAAATGGCATGCTTGCTAGCTAATCTACTGTATGTAGATGATATTTATACGTGATTTATTAGTGATGCTGCTAGTTATCATTCACTAGATGCAATAGGCAGGTTTTCTCATTTACCGCCTCCATCCTGATGACATGGATGTAATAGTACTCGTATGCTACATCGAAGCTTTTATGCCTGATAAGAAATTTCAGACATATATTGTGTATCTACACACACTTCCACTTCAAAGAAAATAATCCATTAAAATTTAGGTTTATCAGTTGTTCTGCTTGATTGGATAATGTATTAGTGTATACATTACACTGTATATGTTGGTGTATGAGAGTACATCATGAGTACATTTTGTTTCTCAGGAACATTTAAGCAGTTGGTAGACATCAACTTTGTATGTGCTATGGGTCCTCCTGGTGGAGGCAGGAACCCAATTACACAACGCTTCACCTGCCACTTCAACTACCTTTCCTTCACCGAGCTGGAGGACTCCAGCAAGAGAAAGATCTTCTCCACTATCCTGGGCAGCTGGATGCGTGAGTCAGGGACATTTTTAGAGTGACGTGTATACACATCAGGATGTAGTATTTCCGAATGCCTGTTTTACATGTATGTTTTTTAGAAAAAGTTTCCGAGCTGATACCGTTGAATGACACCCTGGTGGATGCCACTATTAAGGTGTACTCCACCATCACCTCTAGCCTCCTGCCCACTCCAGCCAAATCACACTACACCTTCAATCTGCGTGACCTGTCCAAGGTATTCCAGGGCATGCTCATGGCTGAAGCTGGAAAGATACAGGTAAAGAAAAGGGTTTAGGACCCATGGAAAATGATATGGCAAGCGGTGGTTGAGACTGATTGAATGAGAGGACATCTTATCTGTGTCTTGGCTCAGGACAAGGTCCAGCTCCTGCGGCTATGGTACCATGAGAGCTGCCGTGTGTTTCAGGACAGACTGGTGAGTAAGGAGGACAGGGACTGGTTTGATAAGCTGCTCGAGGAGCGCCTTGAGGAGTTCGGCTGCAGCTTCCAGGAGGTGGTGCCCAGTCAGCCAGTCCTCTTTGGAGACTTCATGATCCCTTGTACTGATAACAAAGTGTACCAGATCATTGAGGATAGGGAGAAGGTGGGACACCGCAGTAGTTTATTTGTTATCTTGGTATTAAATCTTTAAACAGAATAATAAAAATATTCTCATGCAGTCATGTTTATTAAATTAAAAATACTTGGATACTGTAATTTTTCCTTTTTCATATGCACTCCTTTCTCTTCATTTCTTCTCCTCTTTCACTGTACACCCCTTGCCTTGTCTTTAGCTTGCCCGGGTAATGGAGGAGTATATGGACGACTATAATCAGATCAGCACCACTAAGATGAAGCTAGTTCTCTTTATGGATGCCATCCAGCATGTGTGCCGTATCACCCGCATCCTGCGCCAGCCACTGGGAAATGCCCTTCTGCTTGGATTGGGCAGCAGCGGGCGCCAGTCCCTCACAAAACTTGCTTCACACATGTAAGGGACAACACACAGTACTGTACGAAGCCAGGATGGAGATACAACACATCTCTAATGCATTAACAGCTTAATCAGATCCAGTAATCAGATCAACGTGATTTCACAGTAATGATAAAAGTACTATTCAACAGAACATTATCTTTTGACTCTAATGATTCAGTGACATATTGATTCATTCCAATGAATCAGTCACATTTTTTTCTTATGCACAGAATCACCAGCGATTGTTACTAAAAAACCTAAGTGTGATGTGACAGCAGGAAATGTCTTGAGCTGTTTGGTTTTTAGACTACACCATTTTCTCTGCATTTTCTCAGACACTCATTTGAACTGAAGAATGAGAATGATTGCATTCCATACTACTACGACAAAACTGTAAACCTCTAATGCTGCGTTTAATAAGTTCAGGGTTAGAACACCCATGCAGAGGGTGACCATTTAACTTGTGCACAAAAAAATACTTTAAACATGTACATTTCAAAGCAGAAGCATTCTGGAAACACAAGCAGCCATTAAAAAGTCATTATAGCTCCATATCTAAGTATTCAGTACATGTGGAGGATTCCACAAGACATCATTATGGCCAGTACAAAGAGCCATCTATGGGAGACTTTAGCCAATTAGCATTATTACTGGCCACATATAATATAAAGCAGCTCTTATTATACAGCGAAAGAACCTAATAATGTGGTTACACATGTTGAACATTAAAGGGTAAAGTGCTGATGTACACTTAGAGTTTCCTCATCGTATTTTACCATATGGGAGTGCGTGGATACCCCAAATTAGCATCTGCAATTACGGCACCGACATGGAAGAGAAAAGCCTGTGACACTGCAGTAGAGACTGTCTTTACTTTTAATGAACTGTGGTTTGAAATAAATTACTCAGAACCAAATGTTGGTTACTACATTTATTATTTACTTACTAATTATTTGTCACCCAATCAAAAAATGTGTAAGCTGCCAATCAGGGAGTCATAAAGTGTGATCCTCTAAATTTTCAGGACTCTGTGAGCTTTCTGTTCTTATCCATCACAGTCCATCACAGGGCCAACACACAGAAACATTCACAGTCACATTCATGCCTAGTGGCAATTTGTAACAGCCAGTTAGCCTAATGTGGGACTGTGGGAGGAAACAAGAGTACCTGGAGGAAACCCACGCAAGCACTTGGAGAACATGCAAACTCCACACAGATACGCCCTCGTCGAGCCTGGGACTTGAACTCGGGATCTTTTTGCTGTGAGGTGGACGTACTAACCCAACACATACCTGTGCCACCAGAATAAATATTACTTTCCAAAAGAATCCCTATAGATCTAATGACTGTATTGTGTTTTTATTTTTCCCTTGATTTTTTACATAGTTTAATGAATTTCTGCTATAACCCCTGTTTTGTTTTAAGATCCGAGTACGAGTGCTTCCAGATTGAGCTGTCAAAGAACTACGGTGTGTCAGAGTGGAGAGAGGATATTAAGAACATCATGATGAAGGCTGGCCTCAAGAACGTTCAGATCACCTTCCTCTTTGTCGACACCCAGGTAAAGTTAAAACAGTAATATGAATAAGGCAGCTGTTCAGGGTGTACCCCGCCTTCGCCCAGAGTCGGCTGAGATGGGCACCAGCCTCCCCTTGACCCTAATTAGGATTAAGTGGCTTAGAAAATGAATGAATGAATGAATGAATTAATATTTCCAGTCACCTCCTCTCAGTCTTATCCAAAACACATAAAAGCACTTTTCACTCTTGTTGAGATTCACTCTCGTCTTGTCTGCTGCTTTTCAGATTAAGAGCGAGTCGTTCCTGGAGGACATTAATAACATCCTGAACTCGGGCGATGTGCCTAACCTGTACAGCGGGGATGAGCAGGAAAGGATCATGACAGCCATGAAGCCTGTGGTGCAGGCTCTCGGCATGCAGCCCACCAAGGCCAACCTCATGGCCGCCTACTTCAGGAGAGTCCGCAGCAACATCCACACTGTGTTGTGCATGAGGTAGTACTGGTTTATGTTCAGAAAACATTTTTTCTGCTCCATCTTAATTGGATTATGAGACATGAGTCTGCGCAAATAGTGTAAATCCAGTGCACCCAGTAGAGAGTAATTGTAAACAATTCAGGGGTTGCCAGGTTCATTAATATTAGTCATGGTTTGGGACTATGTTCCATAAAAGCTCAAATCTAGTCAATGGGAATCATTCTGAAATATGCCTGTGTTCTCGCTGTCAGTCCGATAGGTGAAGTGTTTCGCGCCAGACTCAGGCAGTTTCCCTCTCTGGTTACATGCTGTACTATTGACTGGTTCAGTGCCTGGCCGCAGGAGGCCTTGCAGTCTGTAGCCGCGTCCTTCCTCAGTGAGCTACCCGAATTGGAGGCCAGTCCTGCTGCACTGAGAAGCATGGTGAGAAAATTCACCATGTTTATGGATGTGTATGAACATATATACTGCAAATAAAATAAAATACCAATGAAAATATACCCCGCACTCTACGTTTGCAGATGGAGATGTGTGTGGAGATCCACCAGATTGTGGCTTGCAAATGTGAACAGTACCGTGCTGAACTCTCACGTACTAACTATGTCACACCCAAGAGCTATCTTGAACTTCTCAGTATTTTCTCAGCCCTCATTGGCCAGAAGAAGCAAGAACTGCATTGGGCTCGTCAGCGCATGAAGGCGGGTCTGGACAAGGTGACTTCAGCACGGAAATAGTTTGGAAGTTTGTTAGAATCTGTCTTTGTCCTTTAACTCCTCTGTGTGTGTGTGTGTGTGTGTGTGTGTGTGTGTGTGTTTGTGTGTGTGTGTGTTGCAGCTCTTGAGCACAGCCGAAGATGTGAGTAAGATGCAGGAGGAGTTGGAAACAATGAGGCCTCTTCTGGAAGAAGCAGCAAGAGACACAGCCGACACCATGGAGAAAATCAAGGCATCATCATGTTTAATACAGTACATTCAATATAAAGTTCTTATTGTCAATGTTCTGTGAATATATATTTTTGTATGTGTATGTAGCAAGACACACTGGTTGCGGAGGAGACTCGTGTGGCAGTGCAGGCTGAGGAGGCTAAGGCATCTGAAAAGGCCAGTGTAGCTGCTGCATTTGCAGCAGATGCCCAAAAAAACCTTGATAAAGCTCTGCCTGCACTGGATGATGCACTTGCCAGCCTCAAATCTCTCAACAAGAATGATGTCACTGAGGTGATGCTCAATACTTATCACCTTAAATGACACTCAGGTGTTAAGCTGAATGTTGTTATCATTTCTTTTTTTTGTCATGTTTTTGAAGTGTGTATGCGTGTGTGTGTGTGTGTGTGTGTGTGTGTGTGTGTGTGTGCGTGCATGTGTTTCCAGGTGAGAGCAATGCAGAGGCCTCCTCAAGGTGTGAAGCTGGTCATCGAAGCAGTCTGCATTCTAAAGGGCATCAAACCCAAAAAAGTAGCAGGAGAAAAGCCAGGAAGCAAGGTGGATGATTACTGGGAGACTGGAAAAGGACTACTGCAGGATCCTGGGAAATTTGTAGAAAGCCTCCTAAAGTTTGACAAGGTCGCGCACACATCCACACACACTGAGCTTTCAGTTAGTCTTCAGCAAAACTATATACATGTAATCTATGATTCTCTCAGTGTAGTATAGTGCAGTATTATATAGTATATGGTAGTATGATGTAGTGGGTGAAACCATGGCATAGTGTTTAGCACATCCACCTCACAGTAAAAAGGTCCTGTGTTCGAGTCTCAGGCCTTTCGGTGTGAAGTTTGCAGGTTCTCCTGGTGCTTGTGTTTTTCCTTCGGGTGCTTCGATTTCCTCCCACAGTCCAAAGACACGCACATTATTCTAATTGGCTGTTCCAAATTGCCCCTAGGTGTGGGTGTGAGTGTGAATGGTTGTGTGTGTTGCCCTTCGATGGTCTGGTGAGCTGTTCAAGGTGTACTTCTCCCAGAGAGATGAACAGAGCCTCCCCATGACCCATTGATAGGTCAAATGAGTGAGTGAGTTAACTGACTGTGCTGAAGTTCAAAGTCTATTACTGGCAGGAACCAACTATCAGGCCCTTAAACAAGGTCCTTTCCTACATTAGGGGTGAAATACAGTAGTTGGTGTTGTGCTTTAATCACTTTTTATATTTGGGATGTACTGTAGACATGCATATGATTATACTGTGTTCTGAAACACCTAAAGCCGTTTTAGGAAAACCCTTTCGGTTATCGTGTATATGCTGAAGATGAGTAACTTCTCAAATCTCGACAATCTGATCATTGTTTAAATCATGAACTTGCCTCTATAGGTACCGTGGCCTTTTTAAAAAACACCTGTCAGAGAAATGTATTCATCATATTCATTTTTGGACTTCCTTAGGACAATATTCCAGATTCCGTGATTAGAATGCTGCGGCCGTACATCGACAACGAGGAGTTCCAGCCTGCCTCCATAGCTAAAGTGTCCAGGGCCTGCACCTCCATCTGCCTCTGGGTGCGTGCGATGCACGTGTACCATTTTGTGGCCAAAGCTGTGGAGCCCATACGGGTAAGAATCTCCGTCGCACTGCCGCCCTCGTCTGGTCAGAAATAGTATTGCATCCACCTGACAATATTTTTAAGGTGACCTGTAAATTATGTTACGTTTCTAAAGTCTGCCCTAATTATGTCTGTATTTTATTGTGTATATGTGTGTGTGTGTGTGTGTGTGTGTGTGTGTGTGTGTGTGTGTGTGTGTGCGCAGCAAGCCTTTGCTGTGGCCAAGGAAGACCTTGTAGCCACTCAGAATATTCTGAAAGAGGCCAAAAAAACCCTTAAGGGCGTGGAGCAGGGTGTTACAGCGCTGCAGGCCAAATATCAAGAGTGTCTATCTAAACGTGACGAGCTTGACAGCAAGTGCCATCTGTGTGAAATCAGACTGATACGTGCAAACAAGGTCAGCATTGCCAAACCTTACACACACACACACACACACACACACACACACACACGCACACACACACACACACACACATCTCCAAATCTCCAGAACAGCACATACTTATCCATTTGATCTGTATGACTGATCCATATAATTTGGACAACATACACCTCTCCAGTTTGATGTATAGCAACCAAATGACCGTGTGTGTGTGTGTGTGTGTGTGTGTGTGTGTGTGTGTGTGTGTGTGTGTGTGTGTTGTAGCTGATTGGTGGGCTTGCTGATGAGAAGGTGCGCTGGAGTGAAACAGTGCAACATTTGGATTACTTGGTGGATAATGTAGCTGGTGATGTGCTGCTAGCTGCAGGATATATAGCATACCTAGGACCTTTCACTGTAAGGATGCACATGCTCTCTCTCCCTCTCTGTCTCTCTCTCTCTCTCCTCTCTCTTTCTGTGTGTGGGGGTGTGTGGGGGTGGGGGTGAGAGAGAGAGAGAGAGAGAGAGAGAGAGAGAGAGAAATTGCTGTTTTGTGTATATGATGGCACATGCTAGAGTATGTTTCGATATGTGTCCTGTATTAGTTTATAATGTGTGTGTGTGTGTGTGTGTGTGTGTGTGTGTGTGTGTGTGTGTGTGTGTGCTTATCTCTGTGTCTGTGTGCATTCCCCAGGGCGAGTATCGAGCACTGATGTTTGAAGAGTGGCAGCATGGTTTTAAAAAGCATCAGGTCCCTCACACATCCGAGCCCAGCCTTATCAACACACTCGGTGACAAAGTCAAAATCCATTCCTGGCAGGTCACAACCAAACACACCTTCATGTACCTTCTCACACACTTGCTGTTTTTGTGAAACTTAAAATATGTGCAGGGAAGAGATGAAAATCAAATCCAGTTCAGTTTAAATGTGTCTAAATCCAGTCTATGATGTAACTGAAAAAGAGATATTGTGCATAAACATGTGCTTGATTTCTTTGTTTTATGTCTGTGTGTAGTGACCACTTATGTGCTTACTGTCTCTCTCTGTGTGTAGATTGCAGGTTTGCCAAAAGACAACTTCTCTGTAGAAAATGGAGTGATCAGTCAGTACTCTCAATGCTGGTCTCTGTTCATTGACCCTCAGGGCCAGGCCAACAAGTGGATAAAGACCATGGCAAGAAATACCTAAAAATACTTTCAGAAATAGTCACACACAGTACACTGTTAAGAGCTCTGTGCTGCTTACTGTGTACATGGGCAGGTATTTTTATTCAAGCTCATATATTGTCATCACTGATTTTTACATATTATTTTTGCAGGAACGTGATAATGGACTGGATGTGATAAAGCTAAGTGACCGGGACTTCCTGAGGAGCTTGGAAAATGCCATTCGGTTCGGGAAGCCGTGTCTGCTGGAGAACGTGGGAGAAGAGCTGGACCCAGCACTCGACCCTGTTCTACTGCAACAGGTGACCCACACACATATTCTCTCAGGAGCTTTTGTGAAAAGTGAAAATTTATCAAAACCTAAAACTAAACCGACCTATAAATATATTAAGGACATGTTTTTGATTTAATGCATGAGAGCCAATTAAAACGAAATAAATAAAGTTAGAATTACAAAATACTGTTTGTAATTCCAAACAGTAGTAGTACACAAGTACTTTCCAAATGTTAAGTTAACTGTGTTCCTGTGTGTGTGTGTGTGTGTGTGTGTGTGTGTGTGTGTGTGTGTGTGTGTGTGTGTGTGTGTGTTCAGACATTTAAACAGCAGGGCAGTACAGTACTGAAGTTAGGTGACACCGTTATTCCTTACCATGACGACTTCAAGATGTACATCACCACTAAGCTGCCCAATCCTCACTATTCTCCTGAAATCTCCACCAAAGTCACTCTCATTATCTTTACCCTCTCCCCCAGGTACAGCACTGTTCACAAGAGTATTTAAACCCTTAATTCTGTTAACAGGACAAAAAGGTGTCATGTCTGATTTCTTCCCTTATATTGTTTAACTTATTTTGTTTCTTGTTAATTGTGTTGAATACGAATGTGTATCCTGTGCAGCGGTTTGCAGGACCAGCTGCTGGGTCGAGTGGTGGCTGAGGAGAGGCCTGACTTGGAGGAGGCCAAGACCCAGCTGATTGTGAGCAGTGAATGTATGCGGCAGGAGCTGAAGGAGATTGAGGACCAGATCCTGCTCAGGCTCAGCTCATCAGAGGGAAACCCCATCGATGATGAGGAGCTCATACGAGTGCTTGAAGCTTCCAAGGTTAAAGCTGGAGAGATACAGGTCTGTCAGTAAACTACAGAAGAACCTGAACAAAGCTTGGCTCTTTCATTAACCCACCCTCTGTTAAAGCACTTAAAATGCATGTTTCCAGGGTTGTTTTTAGAGAAAACGAGCATAACTGAGCAAATTCATTCCAGCTGCATGCAAAGCTTATTTCTTAGCTGGAGAAATTGAAATTCATTCAATCATTCATTCATTCATTTACTAAACTGCTTTATCCTACTAGAGTCACAGGGAGGCTGGAGTCTATCTCAGCCAACTCTCAGCGAAGGCAGGGTACATGCAGAACAGCTTGCCAGTCCATCACAGAGCCAACACACACACGACCACCCACACTCACACTGCGGGGTAATTTGAAACAGCCAATTTGCCTGATGTGCATGCCTTTGGACTGTGGAAGGAAACCGGACAACCCGAAGGAAATCCACGTAAGCACAGGGAGAACATGCAAACTCCACACAGAAACACGCTTGCTGAGCCCGGGACTCAAGCCCAGGACCTTCCTGCTGTGAGGTGAACGTGCTAACCGCTGTGCCACTGTGCTGCCCAGAAACTGCAATTAAAAGGCTGAAATGAAGAAACTAGTTATATGAAATTGTAATCATATTCAACAGTATTCCAAATAGTTATAGTTCTATAAGGTACAGTGTATTATTACAGCAATCCTATGAGGTGAGGTAATAGACAAAGAAATACATACCATGACCTGATAGCTATCCTTTTTCTTTATGCACAGCCTGTTTTTTAAATTGTTGCTTTCAGTTATTTCGACGTTATCACATACAATTTGCTTCATTTTCAGGGTATCAGCGGGTGGCTTAGTGGTTAAGGCGATGGGTTACTGATCCGAAGGTCAGTGGTTCAATCCCCACTATCACCACTGTTGGGCCCTTCAGCAAGACCCTTAACCCTCAATTGCTTAGTTGTATAAAAATTATAATTGTAAGTCACTCTGGATAAGAGTGTCTGCCAAATGCTGTAAATGTTAATGTCTCACTTTCTTGAGAAGGTTTGTGCATTACATAGACTTAATAATTATACTATATGCATTTATAATATACATTTATAAATGTAATGCTAAATTGTTGCAGGCCAAAGTGACCGTGGCGGAGGAGACCGAGCGAGACATCGATGCTACACGTCTGGACTACATTCCTGTGGCTGTGCGCTCCCAGATTCTTTTCTTCTGCGTGTCCGACCTGTCCAACGTGGACCCCATGTATCAGTACTCACTAGAGTGGTTCCTGGGCATCTTTATGGCGGGTATTGCAAACTCAAAACGTGCAGGTAAAGCAGATACAGATGAGAACACAACACTATCCTCATTATCTCTGAGAGTGCTATACTTATTTTGGTTTGAATTGTTTCATTACTTAATGTACTTAGTTATTTTACACCAGCATTTACATAGTAATAGTGACTCCACTGTGGTCATCTCTCCTCACATGGCTCTCTGTGTTTCCTTAGACACACTGGAGCAGCGCATCATCAACATAAATGAGTACTTCACCTTTAGCCTGTACAGCAGCGTGTGCCGCAGCCTGTTCGAGAAGCACAAGCTCATGTTCTCCTTCCTACTGTGTGTTCGCATCATGATGAACAAAAATAAGATCGATATGGTGAGAAAAAAGAATATGAACAAAACAGCCATTTGTGTATTTATAGCCCCAGGGGTAATTCTATGGAGTCAACTTTTTGGGATATTTTATATATGACGAATGATTTAGGGAAATAAATCACCACCAGTGTAATGTTCTGCATGTCCAGGCTGAGTGGCAGTACATGTTGTCAGGAGGCACAAGTCTGCAGCAGCTGCCAAACCCATCATCCTCCTGGTTATCAGAACGGGCATGGCAGGATATCGTGGCCCTCAGTACTTTGCCCAACTTTACAGGCCTGGCACAAAACTTCTTCAGACACGAGCCTGAATACAGGAGGATCTTTGACAGCGGCCAGCCACACCGGTATCCTTACACACTTCCACATATCAACATACATTGCACACTGGTGTAAGCAGGCCTGAAAAATAGCCATGACCATTACATTACACCCATGTATGGGCCCTCCTGATCTAAGTG
>JBCNYH010000023.1:16110582-16120689 GCA_039654325.1 Tandanus tandanus | reverse complement strand
AGGGGAAAGAAGATTTTAATTCATTTTTGGAAATCAACATTTAGATAGCAACAGGTCCAGTGGATTGTGGGGTATTTCTGAATTCACGGGGAAACCCCCCCCCCCCCCCCCCCCCATCCCCATCGTCTGCCATTCTCTCACACTCACATTCATATATTGGCTTTTTAAAAAGACCATTGTCATAATGATCCACACTGGTCTAACACTTCCAGACTCACAAACACACAACACACTCAAACTCGCACACACATACCCAGAAGCACGCACGCACACATGCGCACACACACAAGTCTGGAGAGTTGGGTCCGCAGTCCATAGTTTGAGTGCTCCCTCGTTAGTGGATTGCTCAGCGATGGAGTTTTGGCTGTGAAACAAAGCAGACAGTCAACACCACAAAAATGTGTGATACGGACCATTTATCTGTTCTGAAATAACCTGTAAGTGATGTTTAACTGGAAAACCTCAAATGTCATATCACGAAAGTGTGGCTACAGAGCTACAACCATGTACACAAATACACTTATTTTACACAGGTATAATCTCTTCCATTTACTCACGTACCTTGGGCACACTGAGCTTCTTCTCCCCTCCGACGGGCAGCGGTGCTCCTTTGCTCTCTTTCCAGGGGTAGAAGTTGGAGTGAGGTGGGGTGGGCAGCCGGTGCACTTTGGAAGGAGGAGATGAGTCGCTGCTTTTGCGCTTCTTCCCCAGGCCTCTGTGCTCATATCCAGGAGGCCTGCCATGGTGTCCTGAGTTTCCTGATCGCCCGGATGCACCTGGCTCCGTGGGCGAGGTTCGGCCTGGCACGTGAGTCCGCTTTAATTGCCAAGGATCGGCGCGGCTCTGCTTGTGGCCTGGCGAAAGTGAGCCGTTTGTCTGTCCGTGAGATGACGGTGGCGCTAAAGCAGGAATCTGAGCCTGCGCTGTTCTGCCAGAGCCAATCGGTCTGGTTCGGTCCCGATCCGGGCTCACACAGTTCCTGTCAGGGCTGACCGTATCGGCCTCGCCCAGAGAGCTTTTCCGTTTTGCTGGAGCGGCCGGTTCAGCCCGCTCTGTTTCCCTGAGACGCAGCTGCTGCTTGCTGGGTCTGCCAACGGGGTTTCTTGACCGCCCCGTGCTCGGCTGCATAGCAGTCTGAGTGGTGGATTTCGAGGAGTGCGCTGACGACTGGGAACCTCCGGATTTCTCAGACTGAGCCGAGGACCTGCTGCTGGAGGAGCTGTCCCTGCCTGCTCCGTGCGAGGAAAATGACGATGACTTGAGGGAGGCGGCACTGGGATTTCCTGCCCTCTGCTTGGAATGATGGGAAGTGAAGGACGGGGAAGAGGAAATGGCTGAAGGCTTGGTTGAGGAACTCTGTGACTGAGGCTCGGATGCTTGAGGTATTTTCCTAAACAGGGGGGAAAATTGTAATTAATATAAATACACCTCAAGCACAGATACAGCTCTGATAGGCGGTTTGGTGAGCTTCTCTTGCTCAGATGCCGGTGAATAAAGAGAAAAACATTACTGTGTCTTGTTTATGATAATTAGGGTCAGCCAGAGTAATCGTGTTTTACCAGAGAAAACCAACAACCCGTTATATACATAAACAAACAACAGAACTCATTACTCACAAGCCGCCACCATCCGTTTATCATTAGCAGCAAATCCTCCATCTAAGCCTCATGTTACATTACTACTGAAGCAACTTTAAATCAATCAGTTAATGAATAAAATGAAGTCAAGTATAGAATGATGAAGACACTCACTTCCACAGGTGAGCGCTGAGGTGACTCTCCACCATGGCACTCATAGCGGACCGCAGGTGATGAAGCCGCCTGTCAAACGTGAAGATGCCGTGACCTAAAGCAAAACTACCAAATGTACACACCTGAAACAGAAAAGAACGGAAATGAAACAATGATAAAAGTACAGTGCTGTTCCAAACAAACATCATGTGAGGTAGATGAAGACAGGTTCATTCCGCCAGCGTCATCTCAAGGCACCTCAGTCAGTCAGGATATTTAATAAATTCAACACTCAACACATGGGATTTAACATGTGTGCTGCTGGGCCAGGCCAGGTGTGCGAGTTCTGGAATTTACACACTTGGTTATGCTGGAGGGCAGTTTTAAATATTCCAAAAGTCTGAAGAAAAAACACAGAGGAAGTGCCAGGAAACTGTCGGCAATACAATGAACAATAGATAAAGGTCATTTCCTTCAGGGACAAAAAGAAATCCAAGCAAACGCTTTCTCAGCATCTGGCACCAATGCCACAACCTTAATCGTGAGCCGTCTTAAGAAATAGTCTTGGAGGCAGTGAGGCACCAAGGCCAAGAGATTTCAGTACAGAATGATCCATAAGAGGAAAAAGTTATGAAACTGTGTCTCATAACTGTTTCTGTGCAAATGGTTCCATTTTGAACAATGCTAATGCTAACAATTATTAAAAAAAAACAACAACAAAAAAGCTTTATTAGAACAATGGTCCGACCTGTAAATCCAAATAAGGAGACCTCATCAGTCCTGTTTGCTTTTTTGTATTTAAATATATCAAAGATGTTATAATTATATCTGTTAGGTACCGCAAGTGGTTTCGGATGCCAGGGGCTGGAATGCCAGTCAGCAGGTTCGTCGTTTCCCTCTCCTTCGCTCTCGTCACTCGAAATTCGACCCTGAGTCAGAGGGGAGGACGCCCGAGCCACACCCTCCTCCCGAGCTGCCCTTTCATC
This sequence comes from Tandanus tandanus, assembly GCA_039654325.1. NCBI lineage: Eukaryota > Metazoa > Chordata > Actinopteri > Siluriformes > Plotosidae > Tandanus > Tandanus tandanus. The sequence continues at coordinate 16,117,973 of JBCNYH010000023.1, read as the reverse complement.
CTCGGGGGCGTTCTCCGATAACGTTCGTGTCCTACTCCGCAGATAGACAGACAGACACATACACAATTAGAGAACAAGAAAAACAAATACACAATGTGCAGTATTTATAGACACATACTTTTGCCGAAATAAAAATAATCATTGTTGTAAATAATTAATATTACATTTATCACACCGACCCGGATTCAAGAAATAAAGTTCTCCGACCCGGATTCGAGCAAAGAAGTATTCCTACTCGAATTTGAAACGTAGTTTTCCGACTAGGATTGATAGATCAGGTATTTAGGCCGATCTCTGACTCAGATTTGAGCGCTTAAGTTTTCTGACTCGAATTCGACAGATGAAGATCTCCCACTCAAAGTCGAGTGATGAAGATCTCTGACTCAGGTTTGAAAGAGTAAGCTCTATGAGCCTGCTCTGACTAGACATGAGGTGCTCTGACTTGAGCTCTTACCTGAAGGCAGGAGAGTTGCTCAGAGGTCTCCTGCACAGTGGCGAGGCGTTCGGCTCTCTGGAGGTCTCGGGGCTCGGGGTCTGAGCGGCCGACTCCTCATGGCTCTGAGCCATACGCTCTCGATTTTTCGAGACCATCTTTAGCTCTGCCACCAGCTGGTCAAAGTTCTTACTGCGACCTACGACTTTCCGTCGCTGGTGGATGGAGTGGATCTGATGGAAGGGATGAGAATCATGACGATAATTTGTAGTGAATTCAGGTAAAGAAATGCTTTGGTTGTTCTATCACCTTCAAGAGAAAACTAGCCAACAGCAGGAACACAAAATTTGTAAAAACATGTAAATGCTTATTTCTGGTTGAGTGAAGGTTCAGACAGCTGCTGCTGATTGGATATTTATTGATATATTTATTTTAAAATCTCAGACTAATCTGTATTATAAAAGAAATACCTGCGCTACATGTTACTGCCCTATTTTCAGCCCTTTTCCCCTCAACTTGTAAATAAAAAAAAAAACCTAAATAAGGCATTGTTGACCAAGCTGGACAAAAGGACAGAGGGTAATTTCCTGTAATTCCTTCCTCATTTCCTGTAAGTCATGTCCGTGTAACTTCCTGTCAGACTACAGATGTAGACATTCATTTTAAAAATGAATCTTCTCACCTCAAACACTTTGGGTAAAGCCTACCTACCACACATACACACACTTAAGAAATCAGAGTCTAATGTACATCTCCTTGAAACAGAAAGTGACTTATTGTATGTGCTAACCCTCTAGTTTCACAGCCTTGAAAACTTATTTTAGCAGCTGCTGTGCTCAGAACGGAATTATTTTTATTAAGACTACTAAACACGTCACATTGACTTCTTATGAAAAAAATGTTGTCCATTAGAGAATATTAGTCCAGAAATGGCATAATGGTGGTCATTGTTAGCTGTATTAGCATTTTAGGTACAAGGAGAAGGAAAGAAACTCACATTGCAGGTTAACAGCCGCGTACAAACTTTCTTCCTTTCTGGATCCAACACACCGCAGTGTTTGTCCAGGTCACACTCTTTTTCTGCATGAAGTGGACACAGAGGACATTTTTGCCCATGTCATTCATTTTCAGTTCACTATAATGACAGCTTAACATCCAAAAGGACAACAAAGACATGGTTCGACTGTGAAGCAATGAAGGTTCTCTGAGGAACATGATGTGAACAACATTCTATCACTGGAACTCTGAGTGCCAGAGTTCATCCAGTGCTTACTTGAGGTTTTATACGGCCGGTTGCTGCGGGAGTGCGGTGTTGAGGCATTGGCCGAGCCAGAGTCTGCTCTTTGAGCTGGGGATTTTTCGGTGGAGGCTGGCGACGGGCGGCTGGGCGACGGGCCCCCATACGGCCACGGCGGGTCTCGGAGACTTGGCGGAGGAGAGCTTCGCGGGGGCTCCAGTGGTGGAGGTTGCTTAAAGACGGTGGATTCTGAGTGACCAGAACTGGACATCTTTTCCAGAGGGGAAAGACTGCACGAGGAGACGAGCAACACCGAAGACAAAGATATCAGTTAAAGAGAATCATGGCACACCGACGTGTGATGGAGTCAAGAGGACTTTTTGCCATTTAGTTTAATCCTTAAGTAAAAGCTCTTTACTCCAAAAATTACACATCTTACCGAACTCCGTCCTTGAGCGTCTTGGTGTGTTTAAACTGAGGTGGAGTGGCAGGTGATTGGGGTGACGGGCGTGTCGCCGGCCCTCCTCCTCCTCCACTCTGGGTCTTCCCGCTCCAGTTGCCTGCACCATGGCCGGTGGTGGGCGGAGCGTGCCCATGGCGGGCGTGCAAGCGCTGCTGGCTGGCCGGCGGTGTGGAGCGCAGATGTGCGTAGAGCTTCCCGACTGAGCCGTGTCTCCTCTCACAGTGCTTCTCGAACGCCTGCGGCTTCACCACCTGACTGCAGTGGCTGCACACCACCAGGTAAAAGTCGTCGTGTCCCGGATAGTGACCGAAGATTGACATATCTGTGAAGATGGTCGCTGATTTTTTATTTTTTTTCTATTTTGTTTAACCATTAAAGGAAAAAGCATTCTTATTTTGGCACTACAGGGAGGGAAAACTTTCGCATGCTGCTGTATTTAAAGCAGCAATATTAAAATATTTAGGGAACTGATGACACCGGATGTGAAAAGAGCAGAAAAGAAGCGTGGATGCATACCCTCCTTCCTCAGAGTCATGGTTTCCGTCGTTTTTTTGCCATTCTTGCTGCAATCGTCCCCATCGGACCCTAGAAGACAAAAACACACAATTTGGAGTTTTAGAGAGAAGTGCAATAGAAAGATATTCAAAAATAAGCAGAGTACACTTCACATTTCTGACTTGAATCGGATTTTCAGATGGGAAATAATTTTTATGTGATGTTACACAGGAACGGTGTGGTCTGATTGATTGGATATCTTGGGATAATTATTGAATGAGGTGAAGTATGATATGGACAAGTATTTAGATCGAGGGGGTTTTATCTGGAGGAATAGTTCACCATATCATACAAAAACCGAATTATATAACTGTTTTATTATTCATTCAAAATGTTTTCAACTTATTCGATGTCAGTAACGGAAAAGTCCGCTTGTAGAATAATACCAACGATTATTTCAACGCTTTCGACCAATCAGAAACAACAAAAAATTTTGAATGAATAATAATGTCTTTTACTATTCATTCAAATTATTTTCTCGTTTCTGATTGGCGGAAAGCAGCCAGCAAATTCTTATATCCTTCTACAAGCCGATTTATCCATTACTGACATTGGATAAGTTGAATGACTATTGCACGAATGACTCGCACCAATATTTCTCCTTATAGATATCAAAAAAGACAGGTCGGATATGTCCAGCGGCAGATGGCTCCGCCTGTCCTCCATCTTGGTTAGTTAGTTAATACAGTTTACAGCAACGCACTGTGGGCCACAGCTGTCGAAGCTTTATTTTATTTTCTCTGTATTTATCCTGTTCCAAACCATATCTGAGAGTGTATAGCAAGACAGCGATGCAAAGTTCCACCACCCAGCATCCCTGTCTGTAGCGTGTAGCCTTGCTAGCTATACCTACTTTCCTCCTCTCACCATCCTCCCCAAAAAAATTTGCGAGAAATGGCTGCCTGCTCTTCAGACTAGAGGGTCATATTTGGTGGAAATATCAAAGTCTAAAGCTTGAAAATAAAAATAAAAAGTCTTAACCTGCAAATATTTTAATTTAAAATTTTCATGGAATTTGTCAAGAATTAATTAGAAACAGTGTTAGAGGGGAAATTACATGTGGCACTTCCGACTGGCTCACACCAGCTACGATGCGAAAATATTTGATATACTTGAAAAATATATTAAATAAATAAACAAACAATTACAGATTTCTGCTGTTGTTTCATATGGAGAATTATTCGGATCATGGAAGGTCCGCCTTGGCTTCAGCAAATAACCCCTTGATCCAAATAATTCTCCGTATCATACTTCGACTGATTCATTAACTGCTTATTATACACCCTGCAAACTCAGCATAATGTTTGAGTCAATAAAAAATGTAAAAATAAAATCATAAAAATCTGGTTTAAGTTTGCTTTTCTCATATAGTATATACTATAACAATTATTCACTGAAGGCTCTGTGAATGTCTCTGAATATTCTCCCCTTCCATCTCATGGACTATTTATCTTTATTCACCTCGCCTTCAGGGAATAACTGTTTTATTTATGTATTTATAAATCCCACACCACACATACTTGACCATTTTCTGCTGTAGGAAATAACTAAATTACTATCTGGCATTTTCTGCATACATGACCTTATCGATGCATGTGATTGGCATGCACCACTGTGATTGACACCCAGAAAGTATGGCCTTCCCTGTTTCTGTCTCTCTATCATATCTCATTTTGACTCCGAGCCACGGTCGCTGCTCCTTCGTCTGGATTTGAACTTGATTCGATATCAGCTTTGATTTTAGATCGTATTGAACGTGTGACAGCATGATTTATCAGCTGGGTGAGAAATAACTCGATGACCCTGTAGTTCTCGACTGAACCGTACGGTGAATAAATTTATAAATGTATAAATTATGAATCAGATTTGTACGACTGTAAAGTAAATAAAAAATAGAGAGCCGGAACTAGAGCTCTGTGGTAACATGATTCATGTTTTTACGGTTCATGCATTTGTATTTGTTTGCACATGCAAATGATCCCAGTATACAAATTCACAGCAAGCGTCTTCATGAACTGTGAATGTTAAACTGTGAAGTCGCCTCAGAATGGTGTTAATCTGCAGTCGTGAGAATGCCAGAACACAGTTTCATCTTTCGTTCCCTCCAAACACCACTTCCATTCGACCATGGCAGACTCATGTTTTTCCAGGAAGTAGGGTCAGGATGCTGGCTTCGATCCACTTCTGGAAGTAGAGTAACATTCTTGGGTGTCTAGAAGCATAGTTTGTACAATTGTATATCTTTCACATGAGAATTTTGGAAAAGGCGGTGTAACCCGTTGATCTATTTTTTTTTTTTAACGGATCATGGATCATTTTCCATTCCCGCTGTTTGGATTTGTCCTGAACACTACTGGTCATGATGTCATCAGATTAAGAGACATGACGGATCTTCATCACCATCATCAGTTTGGGACATGATCAGTCCTGAGTATCATTTTTATTAAATGGTCGTGTTTGTGGAAGGATGGAAAGCTCTTGAAGGTGAAGATGTAGTTCTGTGAGAAGTCATGTCTGAGTACTTCTTGAGGATGTTTTTTCTTTGAGAAAGTACAGTGTGTGTGTGTGTACCTGTAGCTCCAGGTACTTGTTAAGTGATGCATTGAAGGGGTCAAATGCTGAATCCCAAATACCCCCGTACTACATTTATAGGTGCACTACACAGGGTGGTGGAACTGTAACTTGTGTCTGCGACCTGTGTAGTGCACTTAAGGTCGACGATAGAGCTATTTGAGACTAAGCCGAGGTTGTGGGTGGGACAAGACAGTCCGAAAAATCAAACCAAGCAGCGTTTTAAGGCATCTGGAAAGCTGCCAGACAATACCAACACGGTTTCTATTAGCTAGCATCGGCCTAAGCTTTTATTAAGACAGCTGACACGGTATTAATATAATGTACATCCCTCCATAAACAGTGAAAAACGAGAGATATATATTAAATGCAAGGGATGGAAACGGTTGCCTGATTTAGCAGTAAGTAAAACAGACAACTGTTCACCTAAAAGCGTTTTTGGACGTTTTTCAGTTTAGCCTCCTTAGTTATCATTAGCACTACAGCTAAAAGAACTCCTCCATAACCGGCGCGTTAATTTTTTTTCCTCACACCCATATTCCGACAAGGTCCCGCCCCCTTCGATACGATTGGTTAGTACCCAGCTTACCGCCCGTGTTTTACAAGAATTAGCCAATTATAGTGCAGAAGGCAGGACGCGACTAACCAATCCTATCACAGCAAACGAGGATTTAACGCAATAGCGGTAGAGGGAAACATAACGTATCGCCGGCGTCTTGTCTAGTAACAGAAAGAGAGCAGCCCTATAGCTAGGGCTGAAGATATACCCGGGTTGCCAGATTGGTTAGGTATATATACTAAGAAAGAGTTTTAAGTTATTCCGGAGAGAACGAGGTGTCTGGAATCTGAATCCAAAAACACTTTAACCGAATTAAGGTCCATTTGAATAAGAATGCATTTGCAAATGGAGAGGGAGAGAGTTCCTTTTTTTAGGACACGATCTGGCAACCCTGAGCTATAGTTAGCTCGGTAGCTAAGCGGTTATGATGGAAGTTGTTCGACTAATGCGTTGCAGTTTTGCAGAAACTAGATTGTGTGGTTTAATATTATTTAGGAGTCTTATTGTTCTCCACAGGCATTTGTGTTTTTAAATAATGAGCCTCTTGAAAACTAAGAAATAAAGTAAACTCATGTAACCTACTCCACAGAGCTATAATGTACCAAGAGGACCTGAGGGAAACCATGGAACCGGCCAGCGCTAGGACCTGGCAGGTTCTTTGTTTGGGTAACACTGGTGAGGGATGCCGTGCCTTTCCGCGAAAATAAACCACATCCGAACGACTTTTTTCACCGAAATATGAGGAAAAACTGGTGGAAACGCAATCACTCACCATCCGATGCTGTCAGGTTAATCCTTTCTGCCCAAACGGCCCAGCTTTGACCCACGAAATCATCGAGACAAGGCACCCGCCGTTCCAGAGCAGCCATTACTTTAACTGCGCGTTCACGCACCGCCATCATCACGGCGCGGCGAGTCACTTACGTCATACTGCGCGCTCCCGCGAGCGAAGGCAACAGTCCTGTTTGCGCGGCCTTGTCTGAAAGTGTGAGCGTGTGTGTGGACACAAAGTGCATCTATGTTTTTTATTGTTCCTTCACGTAATTAAAATATCCCGTAGTAGCTTGAGGGTTTTTAGTTTTATGACTGGTCCAAATACAATGCAAGACCAAACCTTGCCAGTTGGTGGCACTGTAACGCAGTAATTGATGTTCTCAATTGATATCAGTGGGTTCTGCCTCAAGTCTCAACAACCATCAGCCCTCTTCGTCTGTGAGCTAAGTTGCATAATATTGTAGTCATAAACCTACTTTTGTGAGCTATCCTTCATATCTTTGGCACATTTTCTCAAATGAGTCTGAACCTTAACAGTTATCAATAACATGAGATTTGTAAACAAGATGCGAATCCACATACCAAGCAACCACAGAGTAGTTCAACTTGGTTTACAAACAGCTGTATCTCAATATTAGTTGAATAGATTTGCAGAAAAACTTGAAAGACGTGTTAAGGACATGGGGATGCCTGCAAAGTCTGGGGTGTGGTCATTGGCAGTGGGTGGAGTTACTTTCAAAACACCTTTATGTAAATGTAAGCGGAATCAAACATTACATATATATTATGTGTATATATA